>CM076988.1:13927738-13942738 GCA_039105355.1 Benthosema pterotum
AACATCAAATGGTGGTCTGTGGCTAAAATGCAGAATAAGTAGTTTTGGAACATACTATAGCCAATCAGTAGGTCTGTGAGTTTCAGTAGGTCCGTGAGTCGTGTTTTTCGGGGACACAAAATGATTATTACGCCGGTTAGCAAAGTTAGCAAAAAATAATAGGCATTGTGTCGTGTTGAGGTGTTGTATTGCTGTGTGTGTGTTTGTTTGTGTGTGTGTGTGTGTGTGTGTGTGTGTGTGTGTGTGTGTGTGTGTGTGTGTGTGTGTGTGTGTGTGTGTGTGTGTGTGTGTGTGTGTGTGTGTGTGTGTGTGTGTGTGTGTTTGTTTGTGTCTGTGTGTGTGAGCGCGTGCGCATTCCGGCACAATAATAAGAGTCTTTATGGTACATGACCTCACTGTGTAAAAATGTCGTACTCAGGCAAAACAGCTCACCCTGCAGCCAGCAAGCAACAGCAGCAAAAAATACAACAACCAAATGCTTCTGACCTGAAGTCAGCCCTTTGCAACACTGACGTATCTCTGATGACGTGACGTTTGTGTGAAAAATGAAAAATTGCACAGCTGCAGTATTCCTGTAGCGCGCACACAAGAACACACACACACACACACACACACACACACACACACACACACACACACACGCACGCACGCATAGAATGAATCCATGGATGCAGGATGATGTTGTGGCAGGGGCATTAAAAGAGGCTAAGGACCACTAGAGGCTGCTCTGGGTACAGTTTTTACACTGGTGTAAAAACTGCACTGTACTGGAGTACAGTGCATTTATTTAAGCGATGTAGTATTAAAAGTACAGTTCTTCTTTGACTCAACGTGTTGTGATGAGGGCGCCTTGTGCGCTTGTAGATCTGCTATTTTCAAAATATTTGTATACATTTGACATTCATTTATACATTTATACATTTGCTCCACAAGTAATTACGCAGTTACATGATTAGATTTTAAGCAGTAGAACTGTTAAGTAAAACATTTTAGTACAGGAGGACCACTAGAGGCTGCTCTGAACCCATGCAGTTTACACCAGTAGGTTGGAGACCATTATTATCTTTTTGAGCGGTGCATGTTGCACATCACTTCTCCACATAGTTGTGTGTCCATCTCTGAGTCTGCCTGTCTATCTCTGTTTGCCTCCAACATAGAGAGAGAGAGAGCTGATCTGATCTACAAGCTCACAAAGCCATGTTTGTGTGCAGGAGCACACTCACGCACGCGCACACGCACGTGCACACACACACACACACACACACACACACACACACACACACACACACACCACATTAGCACTATTACACTAAAATACTTATCTGTCTCTAACCTGGAGAGAGCAGAATGAATGGACCCTTCGGGGTCGGTCCATTTGGTTACATCATCATGTGTGCGCTGTCAGAGTTAAATGAACACTGAGGATTTGGTGAGCGTATGGTCTGTGTGTGTGTGTGTGTGTGTGTGTGTGTGTGTGTGTGCGTGTGCGCGCGCGGTATAGTGATAGAGCACAGGCAGAGATCAATAGGGAGTGTTTGCTGAAAATGAATTGGCTTTTAGCCCTGTATGGATCAGCCTGTGGGGTGTGATATAATGTGTATTCACTGCTGATATAATGTTGATTCACTGCTCTTGCTTGTACTGTTGCAGACATGCATGACATGTGTGTGGTGTGTACACACGCGCATGCACGCACGCACGCACACACACACACACACACACACACACACACACACACACACACACACACACACACACACACACACACACACACACACACACACACACACACACACACACACACACACATACACACTCACACACACTTGTCAACTCTCTTTGTCCAAGAACAGAATGTAGAAGAATTGCTATTTTGCTCATTTTCCAAACATTTTCCAAAAAGCGAGGAATTGTGTAAAAAAAAAAAAAAAAAAAAAAAATCCTATCTGCCGATAACATTAAAGGAGCATTCAGTGATTTAGGTGATTCTGGCCTTCTTATGAAAAAGGTTGAAAACCAGAGCTTTTTAGACCAGGGATGTAAAACTCAAAAACAGAATAATTGGTACAAGTCAAGGGCCAGATCTGCCGGACTGTGTTTCAACACACAGGGCACCGGTTTACGGGGATGTCCCAAGAAAACAGCAAAAGTGATTTTCCTTCAAAAATCATGAATATCCCATAATCTCAAGAGTGGTGCAAATATGAAACTGCATGCAATCAAAACCGATTGCCTTATTAAAGCTCAGTTTCCTGTTCTATGATCCTCAACAAGCACTGCTTTTGTAGTAAAATGATTCGGGTTGAGAAAGTAAATCAATTACTTCCATTCATGGTGTTTGCAAAAATACCTAAGGGCCAGTTCTAATAGTAATTAAATATCATCCCGTGGGCCAAGGATAATTCTGTCTGTTTGACTGTAGGTTTGACTGTTTTGTTTCCGAAATCCAGCTTGGAATTGTGTAAAAAACGAAAAGAAATCTGAATAAATCGTGGGCCCTGGTATGAAAAAGGTTGAAAACCACCTCTTTAGACCAGTTGTTTTCAACCTTTTTCGTCCCAGGGCCCACCATTTATTCAGCATTTGAGCCACGGACCACCGTGTGATGACATTTTAGCCCCACAGACCCAAAACCCAAAGATTTCTTCTTTTTTTTTTAATCTACAATTCGAGGCTGGATTTCGGAAACATAACAGGCAAACATAGATCTCTAGTTGTGTAGATTTGGGCTAGTTCAGATGATGAATATTTTAACCCTTGAGAGTGTAAAAATGAAACCAAATGGACCCGCCAGGGTCCATTTGGTTTCATTTTTACGTTCTCAAGAGTTACATCTGGTTAAACAACTTACCTGGGGACCACCTGGAACCCTCTCAAGGACCACTGGTGGTCCCCGGACCACCTGTTGAAAACCCCTTGCTTTAGACTAATGATCAGTGATAACAGGCAGCACCGTTTCACCCAGTATAAGACCACTTAAAACCTGCAGCTCAGGTGTTTAAAACGTGACCTTTTCCGCTTACATAGTCTGTCTCTGTCCCTCCGCCCCGCTGTGCCACCATGGCATACAAGGTGAACACCATTCATCAGACGCGGCCGCCCTTCGGGTTGGCAACGTCTGTGAAAAAGCAGTGTGAGTGACACTGTGAACTCTGGTTCGCGTTGGTGGACGGCGGGTGGTTTCCATACATCCGTACATCTCTCAGCCGCTTATCCGTAGTCAGGTAGCGGGGATAACGGCTCCACCCAGAGATCTCCAGACTTCTTCTGGCTTATAAGCTAGACTCATAATGACACTGATTTGGCGTTTATATTTGACGCCCCCATACTGTGTCCTTATTGGCCACCCCAGTTTTCTGGAGTAGGAAGTGGTCATACAATTGAGCTATTCCATCCAGACCGTAATCCACTGATTGGCAATTTGCAAAAAAAAAGACACTAGAACAACAGAAGATCGTCAACCTTGTGGGGGGGGGCAGATGCAGAAGAGTACAGATCTGGTCTGGATGAAAGGAGGAGAAGAGGAGAAAAGGAGGAGAGGAGAGGATGAGAGGAGAGCCGATGAAAAATTGAAGTGACATTAGCACAGACATGAGTGAGCATGCTTTGCAGGGAGGGAGGGAGGGAAGAAGGGAGCGATGGAGGGGAAGAGAGGTGAAGTATGCATGCAGGCAGGCTGAAGAAGGGGGTGGAGAGAGAGAGCCAGAGAGAGAGAGAGAGGTCAATGAATATACTATGTGCATGTTATGTGCGTGTTACAGAGGGACAGAGAGAGAATGGGAGAAGTGTGTGTTTCTTTTTTCCTTAAAGGAGGGGCTATAACGAGACTCGTTTGAGGAGAGGGAGAGAGGGGTCCGTTTTCTGGGGGAGGGAGGGAAGACTTACCTCTCTCTTCTTCTAGCGGCAGGAAGGAACAATGCTGTACGTGAGGACTAGGTAGCGAGGTTGGGGAAAGAAAGAGAGAGAGAGAATGGAGAGACCGGTGGTACTGGAGGTGCTGGTGGGAGGGGGGGGGGGTGAGCAAGAGAGAGCGTGAGAGGTAGATCGAGAATAGAGAGAGAGAGCTCAGAGGAGGCTGAACGAGATCGGACTTGAGACCATATAAACAGAGAGACTGAGAGAGAGAGAGAGTGGTCGTAGGAGAAGAAAGAAGAGGAGGGATTGTGTTGGGGGGGACAGTGGAGGGACGGTGGAGAGAGACCATTTCCCTGCCTATACCTCCCTAGCCTGCACACCTCCTCTTCCTTTGCCAACATGCTTGCTGGTGTCTGGAATGGATTTGCACCGTCTTCGTCGGCGGCGGCAGCGTCGCCGTAGCAGCGTAGGGGGCCGCCCCGTCAGGGGAATCGTGCAGGGAGTTCCCACAGGGAATACTACTACTGCTGCAGGGATGGATTCTGCCTTAAGTGAAGCCCAAGAAGAAGAAGTGTGAAGACCTGTGATTTGTTTTTTTTTTTTTTTTTTTTATTTTTTAATTGCCGTCCTGTTGTCGCCGTTGTCGTTCTCTCGTTGGTCGTCTTTCGGCGTTCTTTTTGTCCAGGATGCCCTCCGTCTCCCTGTCCGTCCCTTCATCATCATCGTCAGTGACAGGGAGGGTACGGACGTGGGTCTGCCTCTCCTGCATGTTTTGGGTAAGAAGCAAGCCAGCAGCACCCACCGTCTGTGGAGACTGTGTGCGACGCACTGGTAGCCTGGATAAAGCCAGACCAAATCAGCTGTTGGCAAAAAAAAAATAATAATAATCCTGTCAGCAGATTGATCTGGAATACCACAATTTCCTACTGCAGAACATTGGAGTGGCCAATCAGGATACCTTACTCAAATATGTTTGCATACTTTGTGCTGGAGTTGGAAATGGGCGTACATTTGAGCTATTCCAGACCAATCTGCTGACAGGCATTTTTTGCCAACAGCTGATTTGGACTGGCTTTAGCCAGGCTAACGCACTGGATGGATGGGGGTTGTGTGTGTGTGTGTGGGTGTGGGTGTGGGTGTGGGTGGTGGGTGGTGGGTGGTGGGATTTGGGGGTAACTGCGAGGCTAGATATGTGACCCTGTGATTACTGTGAGTTGATTGTGGGGGGACTGTAAGGTCACGCACACACGCGCATGCATGCACACACGCATACTCACTCACTCACTCACTCACCCACACCCACACACACACAAACACACACACACACACACACACACACACACACACACACACACACACACACACACACACACACACACACACACACACACACACACACACACACACACACACACACACAGAGTATGGAACCATTACTCAACAATTTATAGATTCGTTCTCAGGGTTTGACCTTTTATGTTATTTTTTTGTCAGCTTCTTCAACCCACTTGAACCCTCCCGAGCATCGCCTCCCTCATTCTGTGTGGGGAATGGACATTTGCCCGAAAATAGCATACCTGGGGGGTAAACAGAGTGGACCAAGTAGAGGGCCACACAGGACTCCGGTTAACCGAGCCTTCATTTATGCAGAGTGGTTAAAATAGGTCATTTTATCCAGCCGAAATTTGGTTGATTCTACAAACAGTACAAAGATCTATGCCCTGTAGTTATTGATTATCGTCCTAATTTTATATTGGTTCAACAGTCTGTCTGTTAGATAATTACACATTTCGGATAAGGATAGAATTAATTATCTCTCCTTTCATACAGTGGTTTTCAACCAGTGGACATCCTGGGACCACCAGCGACCTTCGTAAGGATTCTAGTTGGTCCCCAGCTAAACGATATAGCGTTGGTAATCAAATCAAAATGGCTGAAAACCACTGCATTAAAAGATGACCAGTCATTTTTGGTAGTCTTTACTGACATGGCTAAGGTGGGCTCTCATTTAGAGCAACCAGAACCTTGGGGCAGATCTGTGTTATAATACATTCAAGTGAGTCAGACTCTAACAAATGGCATCACTCACAGCCACTGCAGCTGTTCAAACTTAGGGTCTTTTAAACTGGCCTTAGTTTGGCAATGTTGTTATAGGTGAAGAATATTTTTTCTGTAAATTACCTATCTACAAGGTACTAGGGACTGTTTTAGTACCCGATCAAGTGATCTGTGAGTTTGTGCATGGGCTATTTTCATATTGTATGTACACCACAGGCTATACAGGGCCAGCTTAAGTGGCTAATTGATTGTTGAGTGAACCACGGTGCGCCTGCTGTATTGGTGAGATCGAGAATCTCAGCAAGAAACTGGTGGATTGTGTGGTCCAAGTAGTGAATGAGTGATTACCCCAGGGGAAAGAGTTTTAAGTATACTGTATGTTGGGGGCTTGTTCGCAAGTGAGGAGAGCCAGAAGGCAAAGCTCTCTGTTTACCAAGCAATCTTCGTTCCTACTCTCACCATGTCATATTCTTTTGGTCACCAAGTCATGACCAAAAGAATAAGGTTCCGATTACAAGCGGCCAGAACAAGTTTTCCCCGATGGGTGGCTGGCATCTCCCTTACAGATAGGGTTAGAAGTTCAATCACGTGGGAGAGACTTGGATGCTGCTTCTTCACCTGGAAATTACCGAAGGTAGTTTGGTGCATCTGCTTAGGATGCCTCTCAGGCATCTCCCTCCCTTGATGAACGTCCCACTGGTAGAAGACCCCATGCAGGGCACTAAGGGATAGGGATAGGGATAGGGATGGATGGATGGATGGATGGTGTAGGTATCACTTCGGATGCATCGGAAAATCCAGAGTCTTCTCAGGGATAGCTTACCTAAGCCCAACTTGTTTTAGTCCGAACAACCTTTATTTAGAAATGTTTGTATTATAACCCAATCCGTTGCCTTAATGTACGGGCATTCAAACAATAGCCCATTTCAGTGGTCCATGCCTCTGCCTGTGAGGCACACAGAGAGAGAGCTGTATGTAGTTCACGTTGAAGCCACGGTTCCACCGCCGGTCGCCTCTATATGCTCCGTGATCCGTGATGGGCTAATGTAGTCGGACGGCAGTCTCTGTGGCTCACGTTGTAGAGCGTCGCCGGGGCTCTCTTGTGAGACTCCTCCGCGCAAGCTAGGCCGCGCCATGCTATTCCTGGACGCTCCTGTATAATTTAATCTGCTGCTGCTCACTTCATTCCTACCTAGTAGTGAGTGTGTTGGTAACTCCACTTAGCATCAGGATAGAGTCCTGACTGGAGATAAACAAAATGACACACACATGCAAATTGTGTTTGTGTTGCATGTGTGGTGCATGCAGATGCGCATCATGTTTGTGTACACACATATTCAGACTCTGTTGTCTCAATCATAGCACTTGTAGTCGTACTCGCCCTAGCAGACTTTTAGCATATTATGTACAGCACTATAGTGTATATCCATAGTTTGTATGATTCGTATGTACTACATTGTATTTATACAGTATGACACATGCCATGTTTTTTTTTCTTTTTGTTCAATCTTAATGTAAGTCGTTCTGGATTCTGGATTGCTAAATGCCTAAAATTTAAAGGGTGGATAACATGACATTCAACTTTTTAGTTTTTGTGTGTGTTTTTGGTGCTCCCATGTGTGTTTTCTATCCCCAGAAATTATCTAGTTTGAACATTTATTCTTCGTATAATTCCTCCTCTCCTTCCAAAATTGCATTTGGAATTATAAACTTTGTTTATAATGTCCAGTCCACCATTGTTGATTTTCCAAGTTGACATGGAATTTAAACAACCCTGGTTTTATCTAGCATCAGTATTATAATGACTCTGCTATAAAGCATCCTCCATATCAGCGCCCCCACCACTTCAGGACATTGTGGTACTGCAGCTAAACTGTTCATAAAGAAATGACCAGGACTGGTTATATCAGTGGTGATTGAGCCTCAAACCATTAGAAATAAGCTTGAGGGACATATACAATATGATATTAAGTATTAAAAATAATTATTATATACTGTAGTTATTTGCGCCTTAAATTGATTGTAAATTGTGCAGTGTGCAAACCCACACACAAGTGCGTGCTTGTGACAGTTATGCACGTGTGCACAATGCTTGGGCAGTGCTGTATCCTGTATGAGAGAATGTCGTCTCGAATGTTGAGTCGTCGTTAAAAAACACATTTTTGCTTGTGGCCAGTTAATGCAGCATGAGCTGCGACACCTGTGTTTAAAACAGGTCTTTTCCAGCATGTGGATTCATTCTTTTTCATATTGGCGAGGTTGGCAGATGGCCGTAATGTGTTGATGTTGTATAATGTATACCATGCAGTGGCGGGAAGTAACTTAAGTACATTTACTTAAGTGCTGTGCATACAGTAGGGGACCATTTTGTAAAATCTACAAGCTCTCAATGTGTCACAATGCATTGTGAGTTCTGCTAGTAGATCTGCTATTTTCCAAATGTTGTTTCTCTTTTAAAACATGCATACTTTCTTTAAGTACATTTTGATGATGATGCTTTTGTACTTCTACTCTGGTACATTTCTTAATAGAATTCAGGACATTCTGCTTGTAATTATGGAGTAGTTCTACATTGCTACTGTATTGATACTTTTACTTAAAGTACGAGATGTGAGTACTTTTTCCACTACCTTATAATGTATACACGCCATGTAATGATATCGCCTGAGCGTTAAGTGAAGCATCTGCCCTACTTTTGCATGTTGCATCGCCGGCAGTGCAGAGAGAGAGACATTTAGACATCAGGAAGAGAGAGAGAGGGGTTGGAGAAATCGCTCTTGTGCCATTTGCATGCAAAATTGAGACGTCAACCTCTAGCCCATATGTAGAGGCTTATAAAACGTTTTCTTGCTGCCAGGCAAAATTGCAGTTATAGTGCAGTTCTCACTGAAATCGCGACCACTGGCGTACTAGTCGCGACCACTTTCTTTCTTACTGGTAGAGTTGCTTGTGGTCGTGACAAGTGAGCCAACTAGTTGCAACCTGGTGTGACTAATTGCTTATGGTCTAATTGCTTATTATAGGACAGGGGAGACCCTAAGACTAAACATAACCACAAGCACGAGCAGTGCATGTTCAGCAACTAGTATCTAGAGGTCCCTGGTCCCGAACCAAGCGCAACCAGAGGAGTTTAAACACTACGAGAAGACCTGGTCGCAGCTAGTAGGCAAGCGGTCGCCACCAGGTTGTGGCCAGGTGGTTGGTCGCTAGTGGATTCCTGTTACCAAGTGTGTCAGAGCAGATAGCAGTAAGGAGGGATGAGACTACCTGGCCACTGCCACCGACACCAAAAGCTTAAACGGTGGGAACCAACACGCAGGCGTCGATCGAGTGGAAGTCCCGCACCAACCTATGTGGATGTACTAAAGAAAGACGATGCAGGTGCAGAGAGCAGAAATGACCTGGCCAGATGTATGGCAGCCTGACCTAACCTGGTCCTCGAGGGGCAGGGACCGGCTAGATCTGATTTGATCTCACCAACGACGTATCGTCAGCCCCGGCCCCTCCCCCTACCGCCCCTCCAGTGCTGTGCTACGTCACATCGTTTGGAGCGACGCCCCCACCCCGAAAGGTCGACTCCCACTTCTAGGCCACCGTGGCTAGCGATTTAGTCCAGGCTCTCCGTTTTCGTGAGGATTTGCAAAATGTTAAAGTTCAGGTTTTTGGGGTGCAATTGAGCTCAAAAAATCGTTCATTCTGAACTGAAAAATTATTCAAAGAGTTGCGGCACATTTTCACCCTTTTCAAAAATATCAGATCTACAAGCTCATAGCACGCCACTCCGTTGTAGGTCTGATATTTTTCAAGGCGAGAGGGGGTGAAGAGGCCCTTTAAGCCTTTGCAGAGGGGGAAAAAAATATTGCACGCAGCCATCCAGCAGTGTGAGTATAGAGGGTGCGTGACGCGCCGCGAGGTGGCCAGAGGGAAGGAGAGATTGCGGGAGGGAGAGAGGGAGGGAGGGAAGGAAGAAGCAGCACCGCGAGGCAGCCAGGCTGAGTGATGTGCAAGAAGAAGAAGAAGAAGTACTGTGCTCTAAGAAACCACTCCTCAAATACATATACCATCAATTATGGATGAGCTCCACACGCCACAGGGAGAAACGTTAGCTTTTTACCAGGCTAACAGAAATGGCAGGACGTACACGGTCTAGTTACAGTACTGTATAGTCATCTGTTCAACCTCAAAAATGTTTAGTAGTTTCTATCTATTTATGTGGGCTCCCCTGTGCCTGGTGGCTATTACGTAATTGCTAACCGCATTTTATTTCATTTTTCATAATCATTTTTGTCCAGCTGTACAAAAAAATTTGGTTGCAAAATTTTCAAACAATTAGCCAAACCCGACCCGATGGAGCAGGGTTTAGTCATTGTCCAATGCCAGTCCAAATACAGTAGTTTAGCAACTGTTGCTCTGCAGGTCAAGCTTTCCTCTGCTAACAGTCCTATTGAACAAGGACAAGGCTAATTATTTGTCATACTTTTGTCTTCTGTTCTTCTTTTAACAGTGGTTTAAGAACAAAAATGAAACCAAATGAACCCTTAAACGTACTCCAGTTTTGTTGATGGACACCGCTGTGTAGTTTTTTTTAAGGGTTAGAAGACTACAATGGTGATCCATTTAGGAGTTAGAACACTACAAACGGTGAAAACCTTATCACTTCACCCTGGAGTCTGTATACGAGCCTTTACAGGTTCATTTGGTTTCATTTGACACTCTCAACATTGTCCTGTAATATTTTCCAAATACAGCATGGAATTGTGGACAAAAACAAAGACATTGGGTCTGACAGACTAAACCTCACCGCATCAAATGGTGGTCCGTGACTCAAATGCAGTCAATAAATAGTGGGCCCAGGTATCAAAATGGTTTTAAAAAACACTGCTATGAATCAAACCTTTGCAGACAGTCATTCCTTGACCACTTGCCCTGTTTGGTTAGTGTTTGTTACGGCGCAGCAGCAGCAACAACACCAATAAAACTACCCTGGACATAAACGATTGTCTGCTAAATGTGTGCTATGATCGTGTCCGTTCTTCTGTTCTTGCACAGCCTAACATGGTCACTGCAAAGAGCAGCTGAGATATTGTAAGCTTATACTGTATGTGAGATGCATGCGAGATCCATAATGTCTACAGTTGTCTAACAGAGTCCCCTATTGACTGGACAATGCCCCCCGAGACCTATGAAAATCGATGCGCCTTTGATTGGGCTTTCGCGCTGCGTGCACAACATGCGTGCGTGAGTGTGACAGAGAGAGAGACAATATGGAGAGAGAGATGGAGAGACAGACAGACGGATGGCTTAAAGATACATCACATGGATGCAACTGGGACGTATCCTCAGTGATGTATCCCAAGGTCATCGGGGTTTCGGGTCTCGCAACATCATACCCCTCACTCAGGCGACCCAGCCGGGGTTGATCAAGTCCCGACTTACGTCCCAGTAGCTACTCTCGGTCAGTCCACTAGGGAAAGACCCAAGGCCACACAATCCACTGCTCCAGAACTACTCTGCCGGGACTGGGAGAACCATACTCTGGCACATGGAAGGACTAGGCTCTGTGGGTTGACTCCTGTCCAGACCCCTCCTACGTCTCACCAGGTCTGCTCCTGCTCTCACCAGGTTGGCACAGGACCTGTGCGTTGCACCAGACTCCCAGCACCAGACATTTCATTCAGGAGCAGTGAATCATAATGGCCCTCCTAACGGCCTCACCAAGGTTTTTGGGCTTCCTCCTCACGGAGGACACAGGCTGGGGCGCTAACCCATACTGCTCACCCGGGTGCCGTCTACATTCCGGCTGTCACCCGTCTCTCCGGTGGTCACCAGACTATTCCCGGTTGTCACATAGTCTATTCCTATGAGCCACTATAAATAGAAACTAAAGGCTTAAAGATACATCGCATGGATGCAACTGGGACGTATCCTCAGTGATGAATGTATGGGGCTGCTGAAGTAATTGAGATTTACAGTATGCTGTGCATGTGCATATGCATGTGTCATATGCATGTGCATATTCATCGCATGGCAATTTAGGGAGGATTTTCATTCATTCATTTTAAGGATTTTCAAGTTCTTGTCCACAATTTAGGAGAGATTAACTGGTCAAAACATTGGTCAAAAATAACAATTCTTCTACATTTTCTAATCGTGTAGATTTTTGAAAATTACATAATCCAGATGTTTACATATAATCTACCTCTTGAGAGCGTAAACATGAAACCAAATGGACCCGTAAGGGTCCATTTGGTTTCATTTTACGCTCTCAAGAGTTACAGGTCTATAAGGGCCCCCACCCCTGCCTGGAGAGCCTAAAATCGCCTATGATGTGAGTCTACCACACTGCATGAATGGATCGTGTGAGTTTGTGTGTGTGTGTTTGTGTCTGAGTGTTGTGTGTGTGTGGGAGATGGCTTTCTTGCTAATAAGAGTGTCCCTGCAACACTGTGGGCTGATTAACTGGTGTTGAGTGAGGAGATTCTTGCTTAATGAATGGGCTCGTGTCTCTATAGTCTGTCTGCACAGCAGCAGTCCAGACAGCTAATCTCCAAAACCACCCCGTCGGTCTGGACGCCTCCTCATCTCCATCCGCTGATTTACCACAGGACAGGAGATTACCTACAGTACAGCTGAGCATGTCATTTGCAGTCATTTTGCTGCAGGAGGGAAACAAAAAAAACAGAAGCTTTTCTCTGTTTGGACGGCGAGAATTAAACTACATTACAACTAATTGGGGAGAGAGATGTTGTTGTGAATTAGCTAATTAAGGGGGAGGGCGGGTGGCATTTCGTGCAATGGTTCTTTAAGGTAATACAACTTTTTCACAGCACAGCAGTCTCCTGCAGATTCATAATGAGCCAATAGAGTGGAGGTGAGGTGGAGTTGGATTCTGTTTTTTTTTTTTTTTTTTTTTAACAAATCTGTGTACAAACACAGTGTTTGTGCACCCTAAAGGTGCCTCTATTAGCTTTGAAGTGGGGTCAGGAGACCCATCCTTAAAGGGGTCGAAATAAAAATAGATAATCTTTAAACCCTGTATATTCAAAATACTCAAGCTACATGTTGTGACTCATGATGCGTCCTTGTTTTTTTGTGCGTGTATTCAGAGTTGGTGGTTGGTGGTGTCTGCTGTGGGTGGGAGAGGGTACATGAGCGAGTTATCTGTCTGAATGTATTTGTTTGTACTTGTATCAGTCATTGCATCTACAGTATGTCTGTTGTTATTGATTTTATGGGACCTCTGCCGACAATGAGATGCTGCATCTCAAAGGCCTATCCTTTCGATACGATCAATAAGGCATTGTGAGCTTGTCAGATTAAACATTAACTGGAAATCCTGTATGACGGCTTCTGGCACAAAATATTTTCAAGTGGGGGGGCCTTTGGCTAAGCATACTGTTGCTTTGGCATGTGGGGGTCAGATCAATTATGGAAAGAATTATGGAAAGAAGGTGGTGACTATGTTTTACCCCCTGTCCGTCCCTACGTCTGTCTGTCCGTACGTCTGTCCGTCCATACGTCTGTCCGTTTGTACGTCTGTCTGTGCAACTGTTACCCTGTGAGGGTGGCTGTTGCCCTCACAGGGTGACATGACCCTAGTTGGTGGAGACCTGTGCCCCAAGGGGCACAGGTGTAGTTAATCGATGCGCTTGGTTTGTGGAAGTCAGTCGTTGACCATCGTCCTTCCTCCAATTGGCTGGTTTAGATGATGACATTACGGTGATGTAATTAAGTATTATCATCTAGAGGTGTTGTGGTCCTTCTTGCTCTCTGGTTGGCTGACAACATGGGTACCAAACAGGTGACGTTATGAAGTACACAGCCTGCTGGCCAGACTGAAGTGATGAAGAGACAAAACACATCTCGAAAATGAAGCATAGTGAAGTAGGGTCATGGAAAGCAGGCTAAGATTCCTGTATGCCTGAGGAAATGTTAACGTTACGGTATATAGTGTGAGTTCATGGAAGAGAAGCTAATAGTGGCTGACACACCGATGATCGCCGCTGAAGTTCAGCGGAGATGAGAATGATGTCGACTGCAGTGATGACAGTGATGATATCGTTAGCAACCTCCGAGGAAAGAAAGAAACCTTGTATGTCCAGCTCCAATTTTAACATTCTTGCCGCCTGAGGCGAGTGGGCGCGCCTTTGGTTATTTACTTCATCCCTTCCTTTCTATGGAAAATCCCTGGGTGGGTCCAATATGGCGTCAAGAGTGATTTACTAAAGGGATTGTGACATTTTATGTTTTCTGATTCGCACTTAAAGAAAAACCTTCTGTGGTCTGGAGGTTTTCTGGCTCAAACAAGTGCTCTTATTTCTCTGTTCAATGTGATGTCACATTTTGCAAATCCCATACATGTTAATGGGATTGGCCATCAGATGTCACTGTGTTGTTTGTTTTCAATGCAGTAATTGAGATCACAAAACGTAAAAGAAAAACAAAAAATAGATAAAAAAATGGATAAATAAAATAATGTCTAATGTCTTTTTGTCTAATATAGTGAAAACTAATGTAGTTGTAACGGGTGCATTGGCTGTTTTCACTGCTCTTGCACATGCCGAACTAGGTCATAGTTTTTACAAACTGAACTAAACCAACCCAATGAAAGCTGGAATACTGTATATGGTGGGTTTCTGCCCAGGTTTTGCTCCTGGGTGTCTTCTAGGCCACCGTGTCTACTGGATGTCCTACATACATTACTTCCACTCCCAGTACTATGACATATATTTGTTCTCTCTTTGGGGGAAACCTCCATTTCCCAGTCAGTGCATGCAAGGAGTTTAGTCTATGGAGACAGAATGTTGGCACACAATATTAAAATGCCTCCACTTCAACAGTTAGTATTGCACATATACTATATTGTAGAATTAACTTCTGCCTCTTTTGCTATATACGATTGAAGGTGTAGATAAGCTATAGCCAGTCTATAAGTACCTCACATTGCTTTGGACTATCGTGTTCGTATATAACAGTTTGTTATATACAGTATATCAAAGTGCAGAAGTACTATTTCATTCTATCGTTGCTATTGTCATTCTTTACGCTCCCCCGTCCTCTCCGTTTACTCCCATTAAAATCCCTCTT
>CM076988.1:13947738-13972738 GCA_039105355.1 Benthosema pterotum
CGGTGTAATCACACTTCCAGTATACCGCAGTGCTTCCCAAAGTGAGTGGTGTTTCCGGGGACACTCTGGGGGTCCATGAGAACAGTCCCAGGTCACCTGCAGCTAAATGAACCAAATGGACACGTATGGGTCTGTACAAATGGAACTCTAACAGGGTCCATTTGGTTCCAGTTGTTTGACATAACTGTAAAAATGTTGGCTATTAACTTAAGGCATATAGAGGGTCACACGCACGGTCATGTCTGTGTGTGGGCCCTGTTATGAAAAAGGTTGAAAACCCCTGCAATACACCATGTAAAGGGCCTTGAGTAAAGCGCCGCTATATAAACCTACCGTTTTCTTCTGAAAGCATATTGGGAGGTGCAGTATTGCCAGGCTGTGTGCACTTCACCTCTGTTGACCGTGGCAGCGATGGTGGTGTGTGTGTGTGTGTGTGTGTGTGTGTGTGTGTGTGTGTGTGTGTGTGTGTGTGTGTGTGTTTGCGTGCCTTCCTTGCCTCTCGTGCACCATCATGATGACTGCATGGATGGGGGAGGGCGACCCCCCCACCACCCCCACCCCCCTCTCTTCATTCCAGTTGTAAGTGGGGTCGTGGTGGTCATTGCGGTGTGGCGATGCTTTTCATTAGCTAAGTGCAACTGGGAGACGAGCGACGAGATGTGATTTACTGGACCTGCTGTCCCACAAGCAAGCAAGCTAGCGTGCACACACACACAAACACACACACACACACACACACACACGCATGTGAGTGAGCGCAGTGCGCACACATGCACACATGTGCACGCGCAACATTCTCTCATTACCATCTCCATCGCTATGCGTCCATCTATCCATTCAACCCCCTGTCACTCCCTCCCTCTCTCTCTCTCTCTCTCTCTCTCTCTCTCTCTCTCTCTCTCTCTCTCTCTCTCTCTCTCTCTCTCTCTCTCTCTCTCAACCCCCTCAGTGATTCTGTCTCCCTCTGGGCCTTCTCCAGCTATCATAACACTTGAGGACATGACTTGATGATTTTTATGTTTTTATTTATTTATTTATTTCTCCAGGGGTGGATGGGGGAGGTGGCTAGTCCCTGCAACATGCTGTACTGTGTTATGTCCGGTCGGTGCGTATCGGTGATGCACTGAATATTAATCATATTCGGCTGCTCGGCATTTGGTTTTTGGCTTCCTATATTACTAGAATCTCCCTTTTGGTGCATACCTGCTCGTAATCTGTGCTTCATGCTACAGAACCTCATTTCCCAGCGATGATTACTAATCACTTAAAGGACCGCTTCACCACTTATCAACATTATTTTCATACACTGCAACTGATCCTCACTAACAACCATGGAAAAAATACCACCATTTTTTCCTACCCAGTCTGTGTCTCATAGGATATATTTTTTGTTATCATGTGACCGATGGCTTTCATTATCTTATGGCAATGTTTCACAAATAGAAAGCCTGCAGTTACTATTATCTTCAAAACCCCATTGATGATATGCATGGTGGATGGGTTTCTGAACTGCCCCACAGCCTTCCCAGGAGACACAGACTGAGTAGGGGAAAAAGTGTGGCCTTTTACCACAGGACTAATGATTTGAAGCATACCTGGGCATTATGCGGCCTGGGGGCCAAATGCGGCCCTTTGGCTGACTCTGACCGGCCCGTGAAAGGGTACTGTGGTTTTCAACCAGTGGTCTGGGGGGACCAGCAGTGGTCCTTGAGAGAGTTCCAGTTAAATATTGAAAGTTGGTTAAACAGATGTAATATGGAAAGTTGGTTAAACAGAGCGTAAAAATGAATTACTCTCTTGAGAGAGTAAAAATAAATTTTACTCTCTCAAGAGTGTGAATTAGCCAAAGTCTACACAACTAGAGAATGTAAAATATTAATGGTCATTTTGATCTGTATGTTTTCCTGTTTTGTTTGTGAAATCCAGCCTGGAATTGTGGACAAAAACAAAAGAAATCCTTTAGTTTTGGGGTCTGTGGAGCTAAAATGTTGTCAAATGTTGGTCCTCTGAGGCTCAAATACTGAATAAATAGAGCCCTGGTGTCAAAATGGTTGGTCTTACTCTTACTTTTATCTTGAAATTAAATTAATACTACGCAACTTTAGTTCAGCCTTCATTCTTGGATCTCATTTGGCCCCTTGGGAAAAATAATTGCCCATCCCTGATTTGAAGGGAGGTTGAAAAGTGGTGAAGTGGTCCTTTAAGAGTACTTATACGGAAAACAATAACACCACCAATACCATTTCATGTCGTCTTTTAGATCTTACATGTGTAGGTCAAGTCAGTGACTTCTTTCAAAGGCAGTGCCTCCTGTCATTAGAGGTGGACCGTCCAGAAAGTTGTAGGTGCATGACCTTGTTTTGATTTATTTATTTCTTTATTTTTGGGCATCCAGCCTGAGACTAAAAACCTTGGAACGGTCTGTCTCCGCTCTGGGCAGGAACTCCTGCCTGCCGTGGTGTCACCTGTATATAGTCCATGTCCGTTAGGACCAGGGCTGGGTTCAAAAAATCGATCCAGCGATTCGATATCGATACACGCTCAAAAACATGATATCGATTCAAAAATGTGTGGATCGACCTTCTCCAGGCGGCTGGCACTATTTTCTTTTACGTGCGTGCGTTACAGCACAAACACTGCTCGACAAGATCACTTGTAACGCAGTGAGCGCCCTGTGCATGTGTTCTGAGAGAATGGATGTTAAATTAGGCTGTTACTGTGTACCTTTTGCAGTATTTTATCAACTATATCCATCACGCGCAGCGATGGTCGAGGGAGAGGAAAGAGTGCGTGATCGCCTTCTATCTTGCTTTCTTTTAGGCTCGTGTTTGCAGAGCCGGCTATACAGCTGGGGCCAGGGGGGGAATGCCCCCCCAAACGCTCTTAATATAAGGACGCTATAATGACGCTGCCTCATAAAACCCCCCCAATTGTGAAATGTTAGATCCGGGCAAAAAAAAACTTTTACTTTCCCATTACTTTCACATTAGAACGGTCAGTCTCAGTGCAAGATTTACGCACACACAGCCGTGCGCACACACAATTCAATTCATTCAGTCGCCGTCTCTCACCGAATGAGTTTTCATCCGACACACGACGTTCTCCAAACATATAACACAGACGCGGGGCCGTCTTGCTGCGGAACAAATCCATTGTCATCTCCCATCTGGACAGGAGTATTTGTGCCTTTTTAGCCAAGTTTATAATGTTCTCTCACACGGAGCTAAGTCCCACTCTCGGCATCCTGCGTATAGGCTACTGTATGATGCAATTTTAACAGCTGTGCGCTGCGCGATAATTATACAATCTACAAGCTCACAGAGCATTAGCCTATAAGTGAGAGTGAAAACTACGTGAATTATGCCGCGCGAATACGGCAGTATAATATTTATTTTACAACGTAGAGGTGGAGGGGGTAGAGGGGTTTTCAACAGGTGGTCCGGGACCACCAGTGGTCCTTGAGAGGGTTCCAGGTGGTCCCCAGGCTAAATGATGGAAATTTCACTAGATGTAACTCTTGAGAGTGTGAAAATGAAACCAGATGGACCCGCAAGGGTCCATTTGGTTTCATTTTTACATTCTAAAAAAATAATCACCATCTGAATTAGCACTATTTAATTAAGAAGTTTACACTGTTTAGTTTGCAAAATCCAGCCTGGAATTGTGAACAAAACCAAAAGAATTCTTTAGTTTTAGGTCTTTGTGGCTGAAAATCAAATGGTGGTCTGTGGCTCAAATGCTGAATAAATGGTGGTCCCTGGTGTCAAAAAGGTTGAAAACCACTGCACTAATATACTGTATGTTGCAGTATTAATGCTTGTGTAAAATGTTACAGCATCATTCCTCTCCCTCTATTACTAATTCTGTCTCACTGTGTATTCATTAATCAGGGGTTTTCTGAGAGGGTTCCAGATGGTCCCCAGCTAAGTTGTTTAACCAAATTGAGAACGTAAAAATGAAACCAAATGGACCCTTGCGGGTCCATTTGGTTTCATTTTTACACTCAAAAGTTAAAATATCCACATGCGAATTAGTCCAAATCTACACAACTAGAAGATTAATGGTCGTGGTCACAGAAGCAAAGGAAATCTTTAGTTTCAACACATGGGGCCGTCTTGTCTATTGGACAGTATTTATTTCCATTATGTCTGTAAATAGATCGATATCGAATCGAATCGGATCGAATCGTGGATCGAATCGAATCGTGACCTTGTGAATCGAAATCGAATCGATCTAGGGAATTCGGATCGATTCCCAGCCCTAGTTAGGACCACTGCAGGTATTAATCTCTGTAGCCGTGGTCCCCAAATTGAGGTCCTGGGACCCCTAGGTTGGTCCTTAAGGGAGTTCCAGAGGGTCCCTATTCAGCTAATGGATACAGTAGTTACTATAGAAACCAAATGGAACCTTGGCGGATCTCTAATTCTTGAAAATATACAATGGATGTACACTCAAGAGTTACATTAACATCAATTTTTACAATATACATTGGAGGCCCCAGAGATAGAAATTCCATTACATATATTGCCTGAAAAGAAGGGTTAACAGGCAATTATGGGCAACATGGGTAAATGGGTAAATTTTTATAGCGCCTTTATCTAAGGCGCTTTACATAGATAGTACATCCTTTTTCTTCATCCGTTTTCTTCTTCTCGACTTTAGAATGCCCCCCCCCCCGCTCTGTAAAGCATGTGCATGTGCATATCTTGTTAGTTCAGACAACTCAAAAGCAAACTCCACATGCCCACATGACATTTCATTACAACCCCACTACTGATATGCCCCGATATAACCAAAATGGGCCGACACGATACTTTCCCGATAGCGATATGATATCAGGTTATGCCTAGGTGAGAGGGTTTCCCTTTGCAACACCCATACCGCCATGCAGGGTATCAAACTCATCCTCCTCCTCCTCCTCCTGCTCTTCCTCTGTCTTCTTGCTGCAGCCTGGGATATTGTGGTGTTGGCAGTGGTCCCTTTACTCCCTATGGACAGAGTAGGTACAGTATAGGGAGGGGACACGTCGTAAGTAGGCTAAAGCCTTTAGTATCTTCATCATCACGCCCCTGTGTATCGAGTTAAATTACTTTTTGGCAGTGGTCCACATGCAAGCGAGCTGCATCTCTCTCTCTCTCTCTCTCTCTCTCTCTCTCTCTCTCTCTCTCTCTCTCTCTCTCTAGCAGTTAGAAAGAAGAACATTGTAAAAAAAAAAATGCATTGTTTGGGAACTGTGCTACATTCTGTAGAATACACAAAGTCAAGCCTGGAATGTAACGAGTAGTGTAAACAAATTAGGCAATGATGTGAATAAGTTTTCAATCTAACTAATCTAATAATGAGTCCCGGGATGCAGGAAGGGTCTTTTAGACGAGTCCCAGCAACATTTGATGAGTCCCACTTCGGCTGTGTTAGGGCACATACAGACATTTACATCGATACAGCAGGACTCTTTGCTGTCCAGCTGTCTCCAACGTCGACACAGCCCCGCCCCCTCAATTCATTTCCAATGAGAGTCACATGGTTGGACCTTATGGGGGAGGGGAGGCAGCAAAGGAGCATCTCCCCTGCAAGGATCATGTCTGATGTTTCCAGTGATGCTTCCAGATGCTTAGCTTCCTTAAGTGAGTTTCTGAAAAATGTCTGACCCAGCTTTAGCAGTCATATTGTCACTTTTACAATTTGACCTGTTTAACTTCAATCACATTTTATATGATTATAATGTGGTTATATTCATGTAACTGAAACTGAAAAAATCCAAACTTGTATTTTGAGCTGTTCGCAAAGCTTGTTTTGCCACTAGTAATGGCCAAACTCCTCGCATTTGTTTCTCCGTGTTTGTTTTTCCATGGTGGATTGTTTTTTACTGTACATGATGCCACAGTGCAGTGACACATCCACAGGATGCAGTACTATACTGGTCAATGCATCCAAAACCTTTAAAATCCATTTTTGGATTCAGGATGCAGACAATTAACATCACTGAAAAGGCTCCTTAAAAGTTTAGTTAACACCCATGTGGTTGCTTTGTGTGATCTCATAGGGAAACAAATTTCCCTATGGGGATGCCAAACTTAATCTTACAGTAGTTAATCACCTGTGGGAATTGTATTTTTGTTTGTATTTATTGTTATTATTTTTCATACACAATAATGCATTAATTGATTGAATTGGAATCCTATTTTGGGGGATTGGGATTTCATTTTTTGACTATAGGGATAGTCTTCTCTGAAAAGATAGACAACTCAATGCCGGCCGGCGTGTGCCAGAGAGAGAGAGAGGTGTGTGTGTGTGTGCGCGTGTGCGTTCGTGTTTGTGTGAGGGACATAAGTGTTGCATGTGTGGGACAATGTCGAGTGGGGTTCGAAACAAAATGTAAATTATGAACATCTTGAAGTCAATATTCCAAAAACAATTTGTGATTTCACATCTACGATCTCTGAGATTGTAGATCACAACAGTATGCAGTGTGGCCCCTCTGGAGTGAATGTGGAAATATAGTGGCACCATGGGGGGAATACTTCTCGGATTTTTTTAAAAACACTATAATATCTATTACAAAGTATTAGGGCATTTTGAACTGACTTTTCAAGCATTTGTGGGATGCGTGAAAAGTCTTAGAAATGAGGGCCTGTCCCACGCAAAGAGGGACATCTGGTCACCCCAGTGTGTGTGTGTGTGCGTGTGTGCTCTAGCACGTGGTTGTATGTTTTCCCTGCCCTCTCCTCATCCATCATGGTTTGACGGGTCGCGCTGACCCCCGGGTTGCCGTGACAGCCTGCAGGTAACCATGGCACCTGCCTGTGACCACAGCTGGCCGCGTCTGATTGGGTCTGCAGCGGGCAGGGCTGGCCTGTGCCGGCTCCGGCTTTCCGCCAGCTCATCTTTAACATCGGGGCTCCAGAATGGCACCGAGGTGCTTTGTGACGGCTATTTATAAACGAGCCGGGCCGGGGGCAGCCCCCATTGGCTCGCAGGTGCAGTTACCAAGCTTTTGGAGCCAAAGGGGCGAAGTGCCAGATCCTTTTGACTGAGTAGTTATGCCAGATTTTGGGGAAAGTTTGTTTGTTAGACTCACAGATGTCTGGTCTCTAAGCTACGCAGGCTGCAGGACTCCCAACCTGTTGGCTATGAGGCAAACTTGTGTACCTCAAATTCATTGTCAAAACACCATTTAGTGAAACATGATTTTAATGAAATCATGGTTAAAGACCCAGTGAACCTTTAGACCACAACTGTGGTCATTATATGGCCATACGCGACAATGCATGCCAAAAAAAAAGAAAACAAAAATGTTGACAATAATCACATTTATGATGATGTGTATGGCTGTTTTTAGCCCAAGGAATGTTTCCTGGGCAAAATTATTGCCCAGGATTCAGCATCATGGAAACCATGCTACTACTGTAATAAAAAGCATGGTGACATTTTGCATATTTTGCCTTCTAAAGGCTGTGATTAGTACAGAAATTTCAATCATTCAATCAGTACATGCTATTAGACACACATTGGTGAAGACATTTCTTATCTTCACTTCAGTTCCCAGATTTTCATAACCTTCCCTTAGTACTGGGCCTCTACCTTTCATGCAGTTACATACTGTACATGGCTTACATTATTGTGTGAAAATTCCATAATATATAAAGTTGATATAATTTTTTGAAAATTGACAAATAGCCCCTCTCAATTCGGGCGTTTTTATGCTGTGGCAGAAATGTCTTTTCACATAATCCTTAGAAGAGGAACAGTAGGTCGACGGTATAAACTGATGAGTCATAATTGACTCACCGCACAAAAGTCTATATGCAGACTGTTCATTTAACCCATTTAGATCTGGAAAGCCTGAAAATGGTCATACCTTTAAATCGGGGAAAATGTGACGAATATTTTTTTCACAGTGAACTTTCTTAACTCAAATCATACATACTTTCAGATGGGGGTCTATGGCCAAATACAGCTAATTCTGGCGTCCTTGACAAGAAAACCATTCATGGGCACCACTGATGTTGAAACAGTATTTTAGAAGACATTTTGTTTAGAATTGCTCTTAGGCCTAAAAGGTTAGCATGTTTGCTATGTGGCATGGCACTCCCGTGTCTGTTTTCAGCAGGGGCGAAATCCAAAAGCGACCTCGCCCGCGGGCGCCCGGTTTCAAAAGCGGGCGCCCGCTTTCACAAAAACGGGCGCCCGTTTTCAAAAGCGGGCGCCCGTTTTTGTGAAACCGGGCGCCCGTTTTTACAAACGGGCGCCCTTTTCAAAAGGTTATGGTTAGGGTTAGGTTAGGTTTAGGCATAGGTTTACTGAGGTTAAGTTTAGGGTTAGAGTTAGGTTTAGGCATAGCCTAGTTTGTGAAAACGGGCGCCCGCTTTTGAAAACGGGCGCCCGCTTTTGAAAACGGGCGCCCGTTTTTGTGAAACGGGCGCCCGTTTTTGTGAAACCGGGCGCCCGTTTTTGTGAAACCGGGCGCCCGTTTTCGAAACCGGGCGCCCGCGGGCGAGGTCGCTTTTGGATGTCGCATGGCACTCCCGTGTCTGTTTTCATATTGCACTGCTGATCCGGGTGTTTGTCCAGCTCCTGTCCCACCAAATCCCTGACCATACTGTCCATCTCAACTTCAAGCATGAACCCTCTCAACTGGACCAGCAGCACTCGTTGCTCGATCTGTCCAATGTACGTTGTGTTTGCTTAAGGAGAAAAGGAGACAGAGACTTTGTCTCACTGACTGTGTGTGTGTGTGTGTGTATATATGGGCTGCTTCTACTTAACGTTACACTGCTGTTCGTTGCATCAACAAACTGGTAGAAGAAAGGTTCGTCTGTGAGAGATGGAGAGGGAGAGAGGGGTGTGTGTCGATATGTTTGTGTAAAGAAATGGTGGAAAGTAAATTAGAAACTGCACTTGAGTATAGTTCTGTATTTGTACTTGTTCTTTGGTATTCCATTTTCCAGTTACAATGCTTCACTTTCCTTCTACTCCACTATGTATTTCAGAGACAAATAATACACACTACATATATTACCCATAGTGATGCACAGAATATTTGGCTACAGAAAATATTTGGCAGAAAATGTCTAAATTCACGGAGAATAAAAGAAAATCAGTAACTCTTCAGTCAAGAGGAAAGAATAGGGATCATTATACTCGCCTAGAAGTGGCCTAGATATTGTGGGAAAAGCTTAAATTGTGATACCGGGAGTGACAAGCACACTCAGTGTTACTTTATTAGCTACAGTGATGTCGTAATTGCCTCATTGCAAATTGCAATATAGTAGCTGTACGTAATGCGAACCAAGTAGAGATCTGTGTATATTTTGGGCTAACTCGATTCTCCCAGCAGCGTTAATGAGTTGATTGAGTAGGACCGTTCTGTGCTTATACTGTAGCACACCACTCTCTGTGTGTGCGCACACACACACACACACACACACACACACACACACACACACACACACACACACACACACACACACACACACACACACACAGTTTGGAGCCCAGGGGACACAGTGTGGCCGTATGGTAGCTAGCTTTTAGCAGCTCCATCGTTGGCCTACCTCGGCCACGGCTCCGCGGATAGCCCCAAGGTCAGCCGCCGCAGCAGCAGTAGCTCTCTGGAGCTTAGAGAGTGTGTGTCGCACAGTGTGACAAAAGCCATTAAGATTTAGGAAGATAGCAGAGCAAAAAAGAAAGAGAAAGAGAGAGAGAGAGGAAAAATGCTGAGAAATGCACTTTTTAATAAAAAGCTTTGGAGCCAAATTGGCTGCGGCACATGGAGTGGTGGGTTGGGGTGGGGAGGGGTGGGTTCGCGTTATTTGGGCGGGGGTCTGCAGAAGCCTTTAAACCGCACTGATGTACTCATGGACACCACAGTAGCACCTCAAGTCTGGGGAGTAAACTTGTAACTTTCATGTTCTTGCATGTAAATTTCATGTAAACTCTTGTCCCCCTCTTGGCCCCAAAAACTATGGAATGCACTTCCCTTTGCAATCAGAGCCGGAGAGGCGCAGACTCACTACCTATCTTCCGCTGCCGTGTGAAAACACACCTCTTCAGACGATAAAATAGGACTTGCAGTACATATCAGCCCATAGCACTTGCAGTACCAACCTGGTTTTAATTTGCATACTTGTGGTCATCTATGAAATTGTGAGTTTCCCGTCAGTGAGAGGTGAGAGAGGTGAGAGAGCATGTGACATAATGCCCCATATTTGGAATCACCCAAGTCTCCATATACAGTATGGTCTAGGCACAGTATTTTAGATAGCATATTAGCATATTACATAGACTTAGATGGCAGTTACCTGTATAGGATGTCAAATTGTATTACCATGTTTTAGTGCTTAAATTGTAAATTGTATACTCTGATGGTAAAGTACATATGTATGCTGTTGATGTATTGCATTTTTTGTTCCCTTTTACTTAATGTAAGTCGCTCTGGATTAAGAATGTCTGCTAAATGCCTAAATTGTATAGTGATGTACAAATGCCCTCTTTTTACATGTTGATCATGTGTTGTTACATTTGTCATACAAGCATAAAGAAATATCTATCTGGGATTAACAAGACCCTGCGACTCAGTAACAGGGGTCGACATTATAATTGGCCCGATGGCCCGAAACGGGTTTGAAAACACGTTCGGACCACCAGATGGTGCCCTATACTGGCCCGATGGGGCCAGTGGTAAAATGCCTCCTAAAAATAAATTAATATACATATATTGTATTATTATTTTTATTTCACAATATATTGGTCTTGTTTTGTAATTGTTTAAGTTTTATTTATATTTCGTTTATTAGCACAAAAATATTTTAGGCATTCTGCATTGTATAAGGGTCAGCTTGCTGAATGGTCTACTGGTTTTGACCCCCATGAAAAGAGTGCTGTTAACTTGAATGCATGCACAGCTCTGATCAGCATTAATAGATGGTGGTCTTTTTTGCCGACTATGGGGATCGATTACCTGGGCCAGTGGTTACAGTTGTGGGGCCAGCGATTCTTAAAAGCCACTGGCCCGAAGGGCCAGTGGCAAATTTCCCTTAATGTCTACCCCTGAGTAATAACTCACATTGATCTGTGGGAACACAGGGTATTTCACCCAAAAAGTAACTGTTCTGGCACAAAAGTTCCACTGGAAAATGGTCCATTTTTGTCACACTTTTATCCAAGGTACTATAGATTGTGCATTACAGACAGACACACACAGACACAGACACACACACACACACACACACACACACACACACACACACACACACACACACACACACACACACACGCAGTCACGCAGTCACGCACACACACATTCATACACCAATGGTGGTGGAAACCATGCAAGGCACCACCTGCACACCAGGAGGTCAGCCGGTATCTTGCTCAAGGACATTCGACACAAACTCGCTCTAGCCCTGATCAGCCATACCTGCATACCTCCTGAATATTCCATACTTGGACATCATTTTGTTCATTCATTGTGAGTTATTCTACTCTTCTCAGTTCACAGGTGTTTTGTACTCTCAGGCTAGTCCAGTGGAAAGTCACGGGAGGACACGGAACAAAATCTATAACATATGGAGACGTTGCAATATACACCATACGTATCGGCTGGCTGTATGGGAGCGGCCTGGGCCTGACTGGACCAGCTGAACAAATACACAGAGGAAATGACATCATTATTATGACTTGGTTGTTCGGCGTGGTTGTTCAGACAGAGAGAGCACAATCATCTCATTCACATGTTATATTATTACTATAGTAGTTTTATTTCTTACGCTCTCAAGAGTTACATCTGGTTAAAGGGGAACTCCACCCATTTTCAACATTTTAATATGTCATTAATATACCTTAGAGATGCTGTGTGGAAATGATAAAAAGTTCTGTATTTCCTAAAAGTTGAGGTCTGAAAAAATCAATAACATATGGTGAAATACATCTGATGACATCATCAAGATGTATTTCACCATGTTAATGATTATTCTTTCAGACCCCTTTTTCCTGAGAGGGTACAAATGGAACCAAATGGACCCGCTAGGGTCCATTTGGTTCACATTTGTATCCTCGCAGGAAAATTTTTAAAATGGGTTGAATTCTCCTTTAAGCAACTTTCCATCATTTAGCTGAGGACCACCTGGAACTCTCTGAGGGGCCACTGGTGGTCCCTGGACCAGTGGTTGTAAACCACTGGTACAGAGTGTAGAGTAGAGTAGTACTATCTTCCAGAAGTATGAGCATCCATCCAGAATCATCCAGGCTCACCTCACTGATGTGCGTAATGTGGTTAGTGTACTGTATATCTGATACAGTAGGACAAGCTGTTCTGTGAGGCCTGTTGAAAATCTAGCAGGGTATCTGGAGCTTATCGCTCTTCAGGCTGTAGAACCATGATGTCTCAGCAACCTACTTACTCTCTCTCTCACACACACACACACACACACACACACACACACACACACACACACACACACACACACACACACACACGCACACACACACACACGCACACACACACACACACACACGTACGCATGCCACCAGGGGTGGACTGGGAGCTCAAAACGTACCGGGCAATTTTGTCTCAGAGCGGCCCTCAGAGTGGCCCTCTGAATCTTTGTGGGGGCTCCGGGGCCTGAGCCCCCATGAGAATTTAAGACATAAGGGGCTCTGGGGCTCGGGCTAACTAAAATTAGTTAGTTAGTTTTAGATGGAGCTTAAATACAAGCGAAGTTCAGAATCAGGACCACACCTCCAACGCAGCTACCTCCCATCAAGCCACCTTCTATCAGGTCGCATCCAATCAGGTCTCTCCTCTACCCATATATTAAGCGCAATCAACGCACAGTTCTCCCCGTGTTCTCGCTTCGTCATCACATTCTGCAGCAGAACTCGCATGGCAGCATCTTCCCGACAACTGAACCGGTTTGGCACTCGACATGACTCGACCATGATGGTCATGAGACTACTTTGCTCATTCATTCCTCATTCATTCATTCCTCCTCACCTCGAAGTTGTTTCCACCTTTCGGCACCGATCGCGAGCAGCTAAATGCAGTCCAACGCCGAGTGATGTTTAATCCTGGACAGTGATAAAACCCCTTTTCAACCTAACCTTAAGAGTCGTTGTAAACTACGTTTTAATTCAATCACGACCTATCGATTGTCGTCGGTGGCGTCGCACGCCTCCTCAAGGAGGGACGCTGGTCCCATAATCGTGTTTGTTTGTTTGTTTGTACGTTCGTGAGTTTGTTCGTTCGTTCGACGGACAGCTCGCAGCTGTCCCAATCCCCCGCACCGGCCGCGCACCGAGCGAGGTCGTCAGCCTGTATTGACATTTTGATCGTAATTGTAAAATCTCTATAAAGACGGGACGAGTGTTCTATTTCTCTGAAAAGTAAACACGAGTTATTTGGCTCGGCTGGTGAACGCTCCTCTCCTCCGGCCCGGGTATCGCTCAAACCAGGCAGTGGCGTGCACAGAGAGTTTCAAGGGCAGGTGCTCAATTGTAAGCAGGAGGGTGCTCTAGCCGCCCGGCAGCCGGGCGGCGGACAATTGAGTTTTGGGGGGTTAAAACGCATGGAAAACAGCATTTCAGCATCTTTTTTGCTCTTTTAAAAAGGGCATGTTGGTCCAGAGAGGGCCATTAGGGGGTGCTCAAACCCCCTAGACGTCTATGTATGCACGCCTATGGAACCAGGGCGTTGGGTTACAGTTGACACTCAGTAGCGCAAACTCCCGTCGTTTCATGGGGTCGGTCTGATGGCGGCTCTTCTGCATGGCTTCCTATCGAGAATAGGGACAACTATGCATTGGAGTCTATGGGCTCACACTGGTACACCACGCACGTGACTGGGCTCTTTCTGCCCCCTCAACGTCGCAACTCTTCTACCAGATGGCTCTGGCTCGTCCTCCGGCGCACGGCGTGACGTTGACGCCCCGTTAAAGGGATAGTTCACCAACGTGCAGCGTGTCCATGCTCGTCATTTCGGCAACCGAATTACTTCATCAGGGGTTCGTTTAGCCACGCTACTCGCTCGACTTGCACTCAATAACGATTTATGGTACTATTCATGATATGGCGACATCATTGCTGCTCATCTGCATTACTGGTCGTTACGTTTGTCTATTCATCTCAACCGCCTGCTTCTTAACTCTGTTGAAATGGCGGGGCCTCCGGCAGGGGGAACTCGTAGCTGGATCACCAGCGCCCCCTGCAGCTGCAATGGTATGGGTACGGCTTCTTTTGAGGTTGGTTCTTCGTTTGTTTTCTTTCTTCCATTTCAAATGCTGTTTAAGGAATCGTTTTTGTTGTCAGCGTCGTGGCAGCATCTAATGACTTCTTTCGCCTCTCCGACTGGCGGCTTCTATTGAATTCTTTTCGTCTCCCCGAGCCCGTTCTTGTTTTGCAGGTGCTACTGGTTTCGCTTGTGTTCGGACATCATCGGTTCCGTCGTCTGATGCACTCTTCGGCCGGGAAGGTGACGTCGACGCTCTTCCATTCGTCATGTGACCTCGGAGCAGCGCCTCAATCTATCGGGGGTGTGGCACTGCGGTGGTAGTGTCAGTCTCCGGTGGCAGTCAGGCACTGGGATGCCGCCGGCCCCAGCCCTCGTCTCGGTCTGCACGTCTAGTTCGCTTCGTACAGGGAGTAAGGCACCGTGTTGCCGTCGTCCCCAGCCCTCGTCTACGCAGGTGGTTCGCTTTGTACAGGGAGTCGGGCACAGAGTTGCCGTCGTCCCCAGCCCTCTGTCTGCACCAGCAGTTCACTTCGTACGAGGAGTCAGGCACCGAGATGCCGTCGTCCCCAGCCCTCCGTCTACACCAGCAGTTCACTTCGTACGAGGAGTCAGGCACCGAGATGCCATCGTCCCCAGCCCTCTGTCTGCGCAGGTGGTTGACTACGTTCGGGGGGGTCAGGCACCGAGATGCCATCGTCCCCAGCCCTCTGTCTGCGCAGGTGGTTGACTATGTTCGGGGGGGTCAGGCACCGAGATGCCATTGTCCCCAGCCTCCGTCTCAGTCTGCATAAGTCATCCGCTTCCTATTGCGTGACGGGCACCGAGATGCCGTCATCCCCGGCCCTCGTCTCAGTCTGCAAGCGTAGCTCGGGAGGAATGTTCGGCACCGAGTTGTCAACGTCTCCTAGTGCTTCGGTCTTCCGCGGCGGTACGGGCAAGCACGCGCAGAGTCCCTCCTCCCTCCGCATGGCTTCGTCCCTCCCTCGGCGCAGTGTGCTTCACTCTACGTGGCTATAACTTACGCAGCTGTAACTCTCCCTCAGTTCGGCGTTCCTCCTTACTCTGATTCAGCGGCGTCTCCCTCTTCGATTCTCGCTACTCGGCATGACTCCTGCAGCACCGCTTGCTTCTCAGTTTGGTGTCGTCTCGCCTGGTGCTTTGCTCTACCTACTAACTGCCTCGAAACTGCATGCCTCTCTCCTGGTGCAATGTCATCGCCCTCGGCACGGGGTCCCTCTCAGCTCTGGCACAATGTCGTCTCCCTCTGCCCAACGCACCTCGCCCTGTACAGCGTAATTCTCCCTCACCACAGTGCGCCTCTCCTCTGGTGTAGTGTCGTCTCCCTCGGCACGGCGTGCCTCTCCCCGTCGGTGGGGAATTGTCTGCCTCTATGCAGCGTCTCCCTCCAGTCGTTTTCCTCGGTCCAGCATGCCTCTCTCTGTCGGTGCAGTGTCGTCTCCCTCCGCACAGTATGCCTCTCCGGTCGTCTCCCTCAGCACGGCGCGCCTTTGGTGGGTGTCGTCTTCCTCGGCCCCGCGTGCCTCCCCATGCGGCATTGTCTTCCTCGGCGCTGTGTGCCTCTCTCTGCCGGTGCGGTGTTGTGTCCTTCGGCCCGGCGCGCATCCGCCGTGCAGTGTCATCTTCCTCGGCATGGCGTGCGTCTCTCCGTCGATGCAGTGTAGTCTTCCTTGGCCCGGCGTGCCTCTCCCGTGCAGTGTCGTCGTCAACGGCGGCCCGGTGTGCCACCCCCGTGCGGTGTCGCCTCCCTTGGCACAGCGTGCCTCACTCCTCGCAGCGTAACTGGAATGGTCTCTCCGTCTGCGTCTTCTACCTTCTCTGGGTTTGCGCTCCTCTCCTCTTTCCCGGTTCCGTCACTTCGGCTGTCTTCGGGTTGGCCTTCCACGTGCTCTCTGGATTCGTCGTCCACAAACTCCGCTCCGAGTATCTGCCGCCACGCTCCTTCGACCGCCCGGTGCAGTGTACGGCACCTACCTGGACCTCATGCTGCAAGAAGCTCAGACTAACTCGATCTGTCACCCAGCTCGTTCTCTGCCTCTTCATCGGTTCAGCCCGGCACCCCGTAGTCGCTTGCTCGTACGCTCTGGTGTTTATTTGGCACTGGGTTTCCGGCACTTCCGCTGTCTACTCCAGTCACCGGCAATCGTTTGCTGCAGCTTGGATTTCTGGCACTGGGATGCCAGTGTCCCTGTTGTCTACTTCAGTCACCGGCAGTCGTTTGCTGCATCATGGGCTTCTGGCACCGGGATGCCAGCGTCCCTTTTATCTACTTCAGTCACCAGCATTCGTTTGCTGCAGCATGGGCTTCTGGCACCGGGATGCCAGTGTCCCCTTCATCACCTTCATTCACCGGGAGTCGTTTGCTCCGGCGAGGACCTCTGACAGCAGGATTACAGTGAGTTCGTTGTCAACTTCAGTCGCCTGCAGCTGTTTCTTCGGTGACCCTGTCGCCAACGCTAATTACCGGTATTCGTTCGCGCTGAATCTGGCACCGGTATGCCAGCGATCCCGGCGGCAGTCGTTCGCTCGTGCCGTCGGCAATTAATCACCTCGCTCTCCTGGCCGTTGTCCCGTTCGCAGAAGCTGTTCTCTTGTGCCGTTTTTGGGGGTTTCTACAGTGGCAATTGTTTCTGCTGTATGATTCTGGAGCCAACTCATTGGCTCCATGTCATTATTCATCGACATCACTACCTTGTCATATCGTTACCACAAGCCACTCCATTTATCACGCCATCTCTCGTCGTCTCATCCGCCCTGGTCTCCCATCGGTTCTCCTCCTACATTGCTCATGCTCTGGTCTTTCGTGCCATCAATAACTCCCTGTCTCAACAAGTTCAGACACCACGCCTCTCGATGCGGGCCCTCATCCAACTCCCGTTCTCCTTATCCAGCTCGGACTATCAAACCGCAAACCCTACCTTCTCTAATCGCCTCGCAGCCTCCGCCTGCACGCCACGGAGCCTCCTCCTCAGGTCCAGCCTGCCACGCCGCCTCCGCCTTTGGTCCCGCATGCCACGCCGCCTCCGCCTTTGGTCCCGCATGCCACGCCGCCTCCGCCTCAATTCCAACACGCCACGCCGCCTCCGTCTCAGGTCCTGCACGCCATGGAGCCACCGTCTCAGGTCTTGCACGCCATGGAGCCACTGTCTCAGGTCCTGCACGCCATGGAGCCACCGTCCCAGGTCCTGCACACAACGGTGCCACCGTCTAAGGTCCTGCACGCCACGCAGGCTCTGCCTCAGGCCCAGCACGCCAAACAGCCTCCATGCCAGGCCCAGCACTCCACACAGCCTCCATGTCAGGCCCAGAAGGCCACACATACGCCGCACGGCGTCCATCCTGCACTTGGCTCGTCTTGCAGCCTCCAGCCCATGCTAGCATGCCACACAGCCTCCACCATACGCTCGGCACGTCACGCAGCCTCCAGCCTACGCTCCTCTGAACTACTTCCATTCCAGAAGTCTCAAGATATTCTCCTTCAGATCATCTTATCCGTGTTCGTACCTAAATTCTGCTACGTACTCGCACTCTTCGATAGCTCGTCAGTACTCAGCAAGTTGTTCTATTCATTCAATAGAACAACTACTTCGGGGTCCGTATGACACGGGTCTGGAGTATGCTCAATTCCGTTTAATGAGGCTTTGGGGGTCCGTTGTGCATCGAAGCGCGGCGGATCTCCGAAGCCTCCCCACCTCGGCTGTAATCGTTATCACGACGAGCTGGTCATGCGGATGACGCGTCGTGCATCGTCTTCGCTTCTGTTCATCACGTGTCGTTAATCGTGTCTTGCATTCTTCCTTTCATTAATAAAATCTGTTAAGTGTCCTCATTGGTGGTGTGGTCCTTGATAGTGAAATGGAGCTTAAATACAAGCGAAGTTCAGAATCAGGACCACACCTCCAACGCAGCTACCTCCCATCAAGCCACCTTCTATCAGGTCGCATCCAATCAGGTCTCTCCTCTACCCATATATTAAGCGCAATCAACGCACAGTTCTCCCTGTGTTCTCGCTTCGTCATCCCTCCCTCCCGCCCTAATTCTCGATTCTCATCCTACACTCTCTAACCTCTTCCTTTACAGGTCCCTAGGGGGGTCCGTTGTGCATCGAAGCGCGGCGGATCTCCGAAGCCTCCCCACCTCGGCTGTAATCGTTATCACGACGAGCTGGTCATGCGGATGACGCGTCGTGCATCGTCTTCGCTTCTGTTCATCACGTGTCGTTAATCGTGTCTTGCATTCTTCCTTTCATTAATAAAATCTGTTAAGTGTCCTCATTGGTGGTGTGGTCCTTGATAGTGAATTAACTATAAAAACCCTGCAATAGGCAGTCTCATTTGAAGAGGACAGAGGGCCGCCAGCACTGATTCGTGGGCCGGTTTTGTGCAGATTTTTTTTTTATTAAAACACGACATTAACGGCCCCCGGGGGGGTCGGCCCACCGGGAAAATGCCCTGTATGCCAGACTGTCAGTCCACCCCTGCATGCCACGCATGTATTATCAACAAGGCAATGTGGGCAAGTTTAGGAATGCCATTTATTTTATTCTTTTACTTTTTGTAACCCGAAAACCTTGAGTCAAAATTTGTCAAGCTATCTAAACCACTTCTATACTAAACTTCAGGGGGAAGACTCCCGTAACTCAGGGACTCCCGTAAACAGTGTTGGGAATAATGCCCTTTACAAGTAATGCCCTTATGTAAGGGACTACTGTTGGCAGTAACTTCCCTTTCTGTTACGGCATTACAGTTACTGTGTTTTCAATGGGTGAGTTAGTAGTTACCCACGTTACATAATGTAGTGATACAAAGTCTCCTCCTGCGTATGTCATGTTATCTGACACTGAGTGAGAAACATTTCAGATGAGAAAGATAAAGTGTCTTCCACAGGGCATAACGTTGTCATAGTGATGATGATTGGTCAACATCGGGTACTAATCAGTATTATATCCATATCATTAGACTGGATATTGTCTGATTTGGGATATTGTGCTATTAGCATGGGTGCTCTTTTTCCCCTCTGTATTGGCAAGTAGTGCTCAAAACAGCTGGACTGGTGTCATTAAGAAATATTTTAAACAATTTATTAATAAGGCTGAATTATTTTTTTATTTTCTGTAAAGTAGTTACTTTTGTAATTTACTAACGAGTAAAGTAATTAACTCTTTCAGGGGAGTAACTATAAGTTATAACTATAACTATTACTTCTTACTCTTTAGAAGTAAGTCCCCCAACACCCCATAAAGCATATTGCTACACAAGCAAACGCACACACGCATGCACATATACATTCAAGGGGTCTACATTAGCATGTATACAGACACGCATGCTTACATAAGCATGTCATTTTACATGCGTACATACAGTACACATGTATAATCACACGCTGTTGTAGGCTGACTCATTCCCACGCACTGTGCGTACGTGCCGTGCATGTGTGTGTGTGTGTGTGTGCACACTGAAACACATTTCTAGAGATTGTGACACCCTGAGCTACTGTGAGATCTCCCTCTCTTTTCTTTCTTCTCTCCCCATCATTAATTAGTCATTTAATTAGCCAACTTCAAAGTGAAAACATCCTCCGCTGGTGGGCTCTGCGTGTGTGTGCACGTGCGTGTTTGTACATGCGTGTGCACTGGTGTGTAGTATGTGTGCGTCTAATATTTTGGTTCCTAGGCGCCTGCACTACTTATTGTGTATTGTTAAGTCCCATGACTGTGTCAGATAGGGTCTCAATGTACTACTCGTTTGCATATGGGCTTAATCTCCACCTTGGTAGTGTGAGATTGGAAAAGTAATAATACTCTTGTTGTCAATTAAGAAGTTCACAGTCCTTCGGCATACTCAGATCTATCGCCACCTGTCCAAAAAAGTAACTCAAAATAAAAGCTTCATTTTACCGAATGTGCAGCACCGTGGTGTTGAGATAGAACTGGTAGAATACAGATGGGAAGCCAGTGATGTATGAGGATCGGCATGCACAGTCAGGGGTGCTGACTTTTGTGGATGCGGTCGTAGGAGCTTTGTCCAGTGCAGAGATCTCTAAGACCCAAAACTAAAGATGTTATCCACATTTACATGATGTATTTAGGAGAAATAACAGCTTAACATTGATCAAAATAACAATTCTTCTACATTTTTGTATTGTGTACATTAATTGTGTACATGTATATTGAATACAGTATGTGTAAGAAATCCTAAATGTTGTAGGCTCTTTTTACTGTTATCATTGAAAATGAAAATAGTCAAGCCATTGCCTTGACTAATAAAAGTATCAATCAATCACTCAATCAATCAATCAATCAATCAATCAATCAATCAATCGGATTCTTGATAATTAAGTAATTCAGATGTTTAACAATAATTTAACTCTTCTGTAAGAGTCCACTGCAACTCCATGCAACAAAACAAACCGCACCAATGCAACTTCTTGCAACATGCCACTGGAAATAACGGTTGCTAGTAGTCGCATGTTGCAAGAAGTTGCATGGCGACCCTCTGGTGTAGTTTAGGGCAGTGGTTTTCAACCAGTGGTCTGGGGACCACCAGTGGTCCTTGAGATTCCAGGTGGTCCCTCGGGTTGTGATCAACCAGATGTAACTCTTGACAGGATAAACATGAAACCAAATGGACCTTTTCAGGTCCATTTGGTTTCATGTTTACGCTCTCAAGAGTTAAAATATTCATCATGTTAATCAGCCCAAGTCTACACAACTAGAGAATGTAGAACATTAATGGTCATTTTGATCGGTATGTTTGACTGTTTTGTTTCCCAAATCCAGCCTGATATTGTCGACCAAAGCAAAACAAATGTCTGCGGTGCTAAAATATCCTCAACTGGTGGTCCGTGGCTCAAATACTGAATAAATAGTGGGCCCTGGTATCAAAAAGGTTGAAACCCCTTGGTTTAGGGGGTTATAGGGTCCAATGTTGAACCCTGAACCTCCACAACATTGGGACTCATGTGCTGACCTTCATACATACTGGTAGAACACGTGCCCTGACCTGTCCTCTCTCTCTCTCTCTTCCCATCAGCCCGAGGAGTTGGAGGGTGTCCACACGCACCACTTCAAGTTGAAGCCATTCAAGAAATGCAAGAGCTGTGATATATGCAAGCAGGCCATCGTCAAGGAGGGCATGATCTGTAAAGGTACGTCTGGCTGGTGTTCTAAGCAGATATTGAAAAATAGCAGATCTACAAGCTCATAGCGTGCCACCGAGTGGCGTGCTATGAGCTTGTAGGTCTGCTATTTTTGAAGAATTGCGAAAATGTGGCACAAATCTTTGAATATACTAGGACCTTACCCGTTGTGAATATATGAAAAGTGAATTAATAGATCATAACAGTGTGGGTAAAGTGAATTAATAGATTATACCAATGATCATGTACTGTAAGTATCTGCTTTAATGTAATTGTGAGTATACTTGATCATGGGGGAATGGGAAAACATTTGGTTAATTTGAAAAAATATTATGGTCAATGACCGTGTGAAAACTCAGACTGATTGGTGCAGTCAGTGAGGAGTTATCGTGGTTTCAGACAGACACACAGACATTCAGACAAACATTTCCTTAATTATATTATGAATTATTTCAGAAGCAAACATTTTTAACTCAAATCTTTGTGTTTTCAGATGGTGGTCCTCCTCAGTCAAATATAGATAATTCTGGCGGTCCTTGGCATTAAATATGTTGAGCATCACCGATGCAGACACAGATTTTTTCATAAATACAATCTAGTGTGAGAAACTAGAATCTAGCATCAGAAACTAGGATCTAGCATCAGAAGATAGAAAGTAGAACCTAGCAAACGACGGACTCGCATCTTTTTAGGTGGTTGGCTGCAATGTAGAAATATTCGGTACTCAAGTGACAAGTAAAAGTAAAACAATATACTGTATATATTGCGATCAGATATTGCGATCAGAAGTTGAGTAAATCTACTCAGTTACTTTCCACCAATGCTATCCCAGCGGCAAAACCCTGTGGTGGTGAGAATGTGTATGACGGTGTGTTGCTTTGTGTGTGCGTGTGTATGTGTCTGCGCTTGCGTGCGCGACCGCACATTCGCGCGGTGCAATGTGCGACATGCATATGCACGCGCATGTTATTGTGTGTGTGGGCGTGTAGCTACCGCCACCATATGCCTACAGTGTTTTTTTTTTTGCATCATGCGTCTTTTCATGGCTGCTGTCTGTTTTGCTGTTTTTTTCCTCTCTTTCCCCCTCTGCCTTTTTTTTCCTCTCCTCTGTCTCCCTTCCATCCAGTCACATCATGTCCTCCCCGTTCCGTTCTAATTATAGCAACGACTAAAGGTTGTATTGTCACTAGAAGAAAGAGAGGGAGAGCCGTTTTACTGCAGAAGATCTGTTCTGATCTTTTCGTTATAGCTCTCTCTCACTCTGTCTTTTACTTCATTCATTCATATGTCAGAGCTCATACCTCTCTCTCTCTCTCTCTCTCTCTGCTCTCTCTCTGCAGTACAAATGCCACATCTTTAGCGCAGCAGCGTTGACAAACATGCACAGAAGCCCCAGCCGTAGGAGAGCTGGCCAGTGGCCTGGCATGTGTTACGGGGTGATGGTGGTGGTGGTGGTGGTGGTGGCGGGGAGTGGGGGGTGGTGGTTGATGTTGGCAAAGGCTTCGCTGTTAAAATTAGCATGGCTTGCTTTGCTACTGCTGCATTAGCCCAGATAAAAGCTAAGCAAAACGCACAGGAGGGGAGGAAGAGGAGGAGGAGGAGGAGGGGAGCTAAGGGGGGAGGGTCCGGGGGGGGGGGGGGTAATTTGGGGATAGAGAAAAGGAAGCGAGGAAAGGAAGGGAGAGAGACAGAGAGGAGGAATAAAGCGGCAGCATCGTGAGAACGGTTTTCATGCCTCCCCCATGTTTGTTTATCCTTTATGCAAATGTCCATTACGCTCAATAACACACAGTTCTCCGGTGCCAATTATGCTTGGTCTTTGCAGTCTCTCTGAGCTCTGCACCACACTGGTGATTTCACACCAGTGGCACGGGGAAGCACCTTTATATTACTGCTACTGCACACAAGTACAATGCTGTGGTGTTTATTCTTTACTTGGGCCGATGCTGTTACTTCTACTCCACTTACGTTTTGGATTCAAATATTGTACTTTTATTCCACTCTATTTGAAAACCTTAGTTCTTAGTTAAGTTGTAGATTTTGTCGATTTTGATTATTATTATTTAGGGCCACAACGATTAATTGATTAATTGTAATCAAATTGATTATGCTACAAAAGTATTTTAGTAATCGATTTTCCCAATTTACCATAGTTTTTCCAGTGTTGTTTGTCTACAATTGGTATTCTGACCTGAAACATAAATGTTTACTAAAACACAGGAGAGGTGGGGAGATTCCTGTACTAGCCTATGCTGCACTGTTCACTATCAGAATATTAACCAAAGAAAGTCACGTTCTGCACCTTTAACTCAGAGACTTTTACAGTTGAACTCAGAATTGCTAAGTGTTGACGGAATGGCCTATGATGCACGTGTGCGCGCGCGCACGCGCGCGCGCACACACACACACACACACACACACACACACACACACACACACACACACACACACACACACACACACACACACGTACGTGTGCTTCAGACCACCCAAAATCCCACCGTATAGTGCCCCAACCCAGCCCCCTGCCCCCCTCACAGGCTTGCACCTTCTTGTCCCCTTGCCCTAGCTGATCTTCGTTGTTCTCCACACGCACGCACACACACACACACACACACACACACACACACACACACACACACACACACACACACACACACACACACACACACACACACACACACCACCTGGAGACCACCTGGGCTGTCGGTGAGGCAGCAGGTGTTGGGGGGGGTCAAGGGGCCTGCTGCATCAAACATCAACATGTCAATGACCCCCACCCTCCACAACACACACACACACACACACACGCGCGCACGCACGCACGCACGCACGCACGCACGCACGCACGCACACCAGCCAGACAGACATTTTTTGGTGAGATACTAAAATAGGTTAAAAAACAGAGAAGCTAAAATGAACCAAATTATCTCCCCTTTAGTCTCTGGTGCATGAGACATTCATATTATTATAAGTTGTTCTACACTATATATGGCCTATAGAAATATTGGCCATATACATACAAAAGTATTGCTATGAAATCATGCTAAAAGTACTGTAACATTAGGTCTATTATCAAACAGCCAGAATGTATATAGCAGGGCTTAATGCATGTTTTGTAGTACTAATCCAAATCTACAAAGGTACAACAGTAACATCATTTTTTGAATAGTAGTAGCAGTGGAAGTAAAGGTGTTATTGTAAATTGAACATACAGTAAATCCTAGCACCAGCAGGGGGCAGTGTGCTTTCATCTACTCAGTGCTGTGGAAGGACAGTGAGGCTGAGCTACTGCTGCTGCAGTGACCATCAGCAGCACAGATCAACCTAAACTTACAATTATATATAATATATTATATACATTATATATTTTTTCTAGTATGAATTATAAATTGAGTATGAATTGCCACATGATGCTATTTATTTTATTTATTTATTTTGAAAATTTGTGGCACAAATATTCTGTGACAGTGGATGTTTTAGAACTACATATATTCAGATGGGGCTTGGCGGACATACAGTATACAGATGATGTTGGAGGGCCTTGATATGAAATATTAAGGACTACTAGGGTGTTAGTCGTAACACCCTTGCGTAAGGGACTACTGTACTTTTTGC
>CM076988.1:13975238-14075238 GCA_039105355.1 Benthosema pterotum
GTGTGTGTGTGTGTGTGTGTGCGTGTTGCCTCCACGCACTAAACTAACTAGACAAGTAATAAACAAAGACTTGAGATACAGAGAAAAGATTAACTGTAATGTTGAAAATGCACAGAATGGTTGCTAAGCTTTAAAAAACAGTACTTCGGCATCATGCTACAACTTTCCCATCAGTTAAGGGCTTTGGAAGAAAGCGCAGTATGTGTTTAGAATTTTTTTTTGGCGCAACTCTGTCAATAATTACACTCCTAGAATAACTTCCCGATTCGAAAGAGCGATTTGCACTTTGTTTGTATGATGGCGTTTGTGTGATGCCGAAAATAGCCGACAAAGTGAGCGTGTATTGGCTGTTTTCTGTGCTTAGGAGAGTAATATCTTTACTTATGACCCCTTAGAACAGTGGTTTTCAACCAGTCGTCCGGGGATAACCAGATGTAACTCTTGAGAACGTAAAAATGAATTCATTTTTCAAGAGTTTTTACGAGCTCTCAAGAGTTAAAATATCCACCATGCGAATTAGTCCAAATCTACACAACTAGAAGATTAATGGTCATGGACAGAAGCAAAAGAAATCTTTAGTTTTGGGGTCTGTGGGTCTAAAAATATCCTCAATTGGTGGTCCGTGGCTCAAATGCTGAATAAATGGTGGGCCCTGGGATGAAAAAGGTTGAAAACCCCTGCCTTAGAATAAAGCAATAAGCCACGAGAGGGAGCAGTTTACTTGCGAATGTGTCATGCTGCAGTGTATTTGGATCTGCAAACTACTGCACCCCACTGTTGTTAATCTGTGAATAGCTTGTAAATCAGTTGGGTTACAAGCTCATTTGTAATAAGTAATGAGGCGTGTTTTGGCATAGTAACATATTACATATATTACTTATTTTGGCAGAGTAATGTCGTTACACTACTTTTGCTGGAAAAGGTAATGATATTACAGTACAATACGTAATTCGTTACAGCCCAACACTGTGTATGACGGAGCGCGAATTAGTGCCAAACTCTTCTAATGCCGTAATTGTAAACTTTGGTATTAATTCGAGCCGCGTCAGCTATAGCTCCCGTCCCTGCGAAATGACCCCTCGGCGAAAACAAACACCACCACCCCCGATGTGGGACTGGCACGCATCGTTCTTTCAGGCCCATAAAATGGTGGAAAAGCAAAGTCTTTGTGCAAACACCAGTGTGGACTTAGGCAGACAAACCGTTGCTTTTTCCTTTCGTTGACTCTACGCTGACCTTGAACTGTAAATTTGTCATGAAACGCAGCAGCGCAGCACCGTAGTAGAGCTGTATGTGTGACTGAGCTTCTCCTCAACTCAACTGAACTGAACTGAACTACGTTGATTTTACATAGTGAGTTCTGCATTGTACAATCATTCAGTACTTCAAACCAGAGAGAGAGTGTATAAATGCAAGGGACGCCATTTTTGGATTTTCAAGGACCAGTGAATTGAAACACGTTGAAATACGTTTTTGACACTTTTAGACCACATCCGTCAACATTATATGGCTGCACCCAACAATGCATGCCAAAAAAGGAAGGATATCAACTTTTGTGTATTTTTAAATAAAAACCCCATAAAAATCGATTTTTAATTACTTACAGAAAAAAAAAAACGGTCTGCGTCATGATGTGTCGAGGCCCACATCAATAAATGCCAATAGGAATTAGCTGACCTGATTTTATTTCCATTTCTGAATCATCCTCCACAATCCACAAGGTGGCATTGATTACAGACAGAAATACAGTAAACGTTTTTAATCCCATTCTGGCATGCAGACACTGTATTACTCAGTTTAAACTAAGCTAATCATCACCTTAGAATGTATATCTGAAACATTATGTGCTAGAAATAAGGCACATGGCAGGAAAGTGGCAGAGATTATTGTAACAGTCTGTGCGTTGTGTGAAGTATAACTGAGAATAGAGCCATCCCTCTCTCTTTGCGCCCCATAACCTGAAGGGTTGCAAGCTCAAAATAATACAATATAATTCTCCAATGTGCTCTTTGAGTCACCCCAAAACATTTGGAAATCCGAAAAATATCTGTTTGCAAATGCAAAAGAGATCCCAGAGAAAAACATTTTTAATACCTTGCATTGGTGGAGAGTGGTGGTGGTGGTGGTGGTTCACCCACCCTCCCTGAAAAACCCACCCACCAGCCCCATGTTAGACCCTGTTTTCATTTGGACTTTGAACCGCAACTGGCTCTCTGTACGATCTCGTGTTATTGGAGCCCTTGAGGACAAAACCAGCTCACCTCAAACTTCACGGTCATTTCTGTTGGGAGAGTGACGGCAGCGGGCTGGAGGTTGAGAGAGAGGGCTGTGGGGATGTGGGCGGATCGACTTGTCCCACGGCGAACAGAGACACTTTGGTGACTCTGACATCGGACTCGCATGCATTCGGGCCGCCACGGACCGCAAGCCGCGGACGGATACATTAATCTCACTAACCAACTTGAGCCCCGATTTTATTCTTTTAGTCTTACAACGTGTGTCACGCAAAAGTATGTGTGGAGGAAAAAAGCTGATCCAGACTTTGTTTCTGAGTAATTGATTAATAATTGATAGAGGGCATATATATTTATGAAGTGGGTGGCAACTTGTGTGGCTCATGTGGTCAATTTGATTAAATTAATTTCAAAATGCTTTATTGGCATGAGAAAATATATGTTTACATTGCCAAAGCAAAAAAACAGACAATATAACAGTACAACTATATATCAAAACAATAATGATTATGATCACTTGATGCAAGAGTACACGCAATTATTATTCTTTAGGGTAGTTGTGTTCCATCAGTTATCTTTCTGTCATCACAGCAGATCCCAAACCTTGCTGCTGTGTTTGCACTGTTGTTGTATTTCGCCCAGCAGGTATGGGAGTTTTTTGTCGTCATGTCACGTTCTCAAAGTCTCCGTGGGTGATTGTAATCGGTGGGTGTGTGTCACATATCACAGACAGGCTGATTTACTTATCACTAATGAACACTCAGCCATACAAATGGACCCGGAAGAGTCCATTTGCCAAAGCAAAAAGCAGTTACAGGTTTATAAGTGCTCGGAATGCCTAAAATCGCCTATGTTTGAGAGCAACGTTTAGCTGTAAATAACATTGTGTGTGTGTTTACGTGGCTGTCATATTGTAAACGGCAGTGAAATCAAGCAGAGCGCAGCTGGTGTGCCAGAGAGGGTCTGATTAGGCGGAGGTCCGTTATCGTGAGATATCAGACCACTAAATTCCGACAATGACCAATCAAGCATTCAAAAAAGGGCATGTAATAATGTTGTTTAATGCAATCAGATTTTAATGTACTTTAATGGGCTATCAAGTATCAAGTACTGTAGAGATTGACAGGAAAGATGGAGGCCAATATATCAGGCGCCCGGACCACTTGGCCAGCATGTGCCCGTTTCATAATCTTATTGGACTGTTGAACACGAGGCCCTATTGATCGATCAAATCCGTTCACTTACTGTAGCTGTTTCACCCGGCCCCTTTACTCACTGTCATCTCCCTAGGACAGGAACAAAAACATTATGCAGTTTGTGCTCTGCAACTAAAGTACATTTTATACAGGCTTTCACTGCACTACGTTTCAAACATAGGAAGGGGAGTCTTAAGGGAAGTCCATACGGTCTTCGACCTCCAAACATTTTGTCTTAAAGATGTGCTACAACTACAAAATGACCTCCCTCGCAATTTCTGAAACACATTCCTCCGAAAATTGTGACTCCCCGACCTCCACTTTGATCGGTCGGTTAACAAAAGCGCGGTCTTTCCGATAAAATGTTCGGTGGTCGGGGACAGTATAGACATCCCTTTATTTGGGACTAAACGCTAAGCTGTCTTGACAATATTTGCCTTTGTTGACAAACAATCCCTTTATGGCGAAAAAATGCTTTTTATCTGTGTGGTGGTGGTGGGGGGCTTAAGTGCTTCCAATAAGGTAAGGAGGCTTTCTAACAACACAAGCCGAGGGCGGCCGGATTTGAACTTTAAGGTCGATTTTCCATTCCAATCACAGAAGCAGCGGCGCTGCTGTGGACCACAGCTGGGTTTGGGTCAGGTTGTCGGTTTACTGAAAGTCGGGACCCATAGTAACCAGTAGTAACCAATAGTTGCGCCTGCGTAATATCTGATCTGGTTCCCACATCCCACACTCTCGTCGTCGCTTCTCTCATCTCCGCACTGCTCGCATGGAAACCAGCACTCTTATTATCCAGGGTGATTTATCCCCGTCATGTCTGTGAGAGGGGGGGGGAAGAAAAAAGTTCCTTTCCTGGAATGCCGTTGCTCTCTGTGGTTAAGCGCTGTTCGACGGGCTGGTGGGCTGGAAGAGGCAGACGAGGGTTTGGCAAAGGAAGGGAGAGAACGGGGGGGACAGTTTGGGTTTAAGAACACAGGGGCGGGCGGCGAAGACGTTGCTGTCAGGATGCAACCTTGTATCTCCCTATTTTAAACCTTTCTCAATTATTTTGTCTCAAAAACAGCCAAGAATAACGCAAGCTTGTGACTAAATAATAGGCCTACTTTACCGTACGGCAACTGTTACCCATGTGAAAAGATATGCCGTGAACCCTCTTACGAGAAGATTTTTACATCGCTAGTGGTGATTTTTGTCACCCTATTTCACCACCACCAGTTTGACATACGGACCCCCGTTTAATGGCATTTTTCTATCTCTTGTTCTCCAATTTATATTGTAAAATCGTATCAGTTATTAGGTTAATTCTGAGAGTATACAAATGGAACCAGTGGTCCATTCTGTATACTTCAACTGCATGGGGTCCTCTGGAACTCCCCCAAGGACCCCCACTTTGATAACCACTTATCAAATAGTATATATCAATGTGTCCAGTGCCGGTTCTAGGAGTTAGGTGGTCCTATGTGAGATCATTTGTTGTGGCCAAATCTTTGAATATTCTGTCACTCAAATGTTTTGCTTCTGACGTTGTCCCTGGAACTACATATTCTCAGATGGGCGTCGGTGGGCCGCATACAGATGATTTTGCGGGTCCTTAACCATGAAATATTGAGGACCACTGAGGTAGAAAGCTGAGGTTTTATTCAGAAAACTGAATACATTTTTTGTAGAATCGGTTTTCAGGTCAAAGTGTGGGTGGGGGGCACATGCTCCCAGCCCACCAGTAGCCTGTGTATGGTATAGGGCAGTGGTTTTCAACCAGTTGTCTGTGGACCACCAGTGGTCCTTGAGAGGGTTCCAGGTGGTCCCCAGCTAAATGATGGACAGTTGGTTAACCAGATGTAACTCTTTGAGACTGTTAAAAAATGGATGGACCCGCAAGGGTCCATTTGGTTTCATGTTTACACCCTCAAGAGTTAAAATATTCATCGTCTGAATTAGCCCAAGTCTACACAACTAGAGAATGAGAATGTTGGTCATTTTGATCTGTATAGGTTTGCTGTTTTGTTTCCGAAATTTCCAGGCTGGAATTGTGGACATATATGAATAAATAGTGGGCCCTGGTATCAAACTGGTTGAAAACCACTGATGTAGGGGGATGCGATGTGTCTCCCCTTACTGGTTGTGGCCCTCAGCGACCGCTTATATTCCTTATGCCTAGAACCGGCCCTGAATGTGTCACAAATGTGTCACAAAGCAGAATTGGTGTGACATGGACACCTATCCGCTCATAGCCCTATACCAGATGTGTACTTACTTGCAGGCGGGCAGGCTGTTGCGCTTCGTCAGCCATTCGACGAGGGACCCCCGTAGCAAGCCTTCTGCGGCGGCGGCGGCCTCGGCAACAGCCCACGAGGGCCTGGGCCTGTCCCACACCGTGTTCACTGGAACCGATCGCTGGCGAGTGACCCCGGCTCAGCGCCGCGCCGACGCGACTGACAGGCGACGTTGGTCGTCGTTAGTCGACGTCTGCAGCTGCGGCAGCAGAACGCCCGACTCGGCAGCGTTCTTCCCCCTGGCAGTGAGCTTCCCGAGTTTGGCACCCGTGAGTGGTCGATGTTTTTCACCTGTTAAAGAGGGGATTCCACCCATTTTCAACGTTTTACTATGTCAACGGTATACCTTAGAGATGCTGTGCGGACATGATGAAAAAGTCCCCCCGTTAACACGGTGAACATACATATTGATGACATCATCAAGTTGTGTTTCACTATGCTAATGATGTTTATTCTCTGACCTTTTTTTCTGAGAGTGTACAAATGTGAACAAAATGGACCTGCTAGGGTCCATTTGGTTCACATTTGTACACTCGGGGGAAAAAAATGAAAATGGGTGGAATTCCCCTTTAACTGTTAAAGGTTTTGTGACATTATTTTCATTTATATACTGTATATACAGCTATATATATTTTTTTTCTTCTTCTTCTTTTAGGTTTTATGATCTCAGTTACACCCAGAAAACCTGAACTTTGAACATTCAGTGGATTTTCTGTGATCTGGAGTTTTGAAAAAAAACAGTGGAAACAGTGACATCTGCTGGAATATCCCTTTGACATGATTTGCAGAGTATGATATCACATTCAGCACGAAAATCAGAGCACTTTTTTGAGACAGAAAAAACCCAGACCATATCAAATCTACTGAATGTGAAAAATCCCTTTTTTAAGTTAAGCTCGGAAAGCCTAAAAAATGACAAGAATTACAAAAATCTTTTTTTTAATGTCACAATACCTTTAACTACCCGATTGGCGTCAAATTAAATGTGATTTCTGGCACCATTCAACAACAGGCCACAATGCCACAAGCTTGAACAGTAGATGTCACTATGCCAATAAAAACTATCTTTTTATATGCCAACCCCCATAGTTTTTTTCCTCGGTTCTCGCTGAGATTGTCAAACTGTTATATTTCAAGGTTGCCCAGGTTGACATGCATTAGTCTACAGGACCCTTCCCCCCATTTAATGGAATTTCTATCTCTCTGACCCCCAATTTATATCGTAAAATCTACTGTATGTTAATTTAACTCTGAGAGTGAGCGCTCTCAGTGTTACAGACCCATAAGGGCCCACTTTGTACCAAACTACCCCAGCAATGCATGTCTCAAGGACCCCAGATCGTCCCCCTGGAACCCCACTTTGGGAACTCTCAGATAGTATAAGGAAAGCAAAAGTCTGCATTACAAAGTGAAGAAAAGTCAAGCCCCCCGGTCAGTATAACGAACAGCAGTACAGCACCGTGATGATGATGATGCTTAGCATTTTTTTGCGTTGGACGACAGACACCATGTCACCAGAGAGCATCAATCATTGTTCTACTGTTGTCTTTCGGGTATGTCACCACCAGCCGGGAGAAGCAACTATTTTGGCTGCGGAACATGTGTTTATAGGCTCATTTCTCTTTGACACGCATGAAATACACACACACTTTCTCAGTTACATTTTCTGTTCGCGTCTATCTAACGATCTAAAGAGCCTCATCTCTGATGTCATGTTGATGATGTCATAGGGATGACATCATCAAACTATAGAGAGGGATGGCGGAACTGGTGTTGACGGTGGATCTGAGTGACATTATAGATGTCCCTAAGAATGTGAGAAATATTCTGAGATTTTAACGTCCATGGCCTACTGGCAGCGTGCACCAGAAATCTGGTGTTGATTTTTCCCAGTGGTTTGCTACATTAGCCACGGACGCACAACACACACACACACACACACACACACTCACACACATACACGCATGCACACACGCACGCACGCATGCACACACACACACACACACACACACACACACACACACACACACACACACACACACACACACACACACACACACACTCACACACAGTACACAGACACTCTCTCTCTAGTTCAGTGATTCCCAAACTGGGGGTCGGGAGCCCTAAATGGATCTCTAAGTAATTTGGGGGGTCCCCAGTTGATCAGCTTGATGTGCAACATTGTCTTGTCACTAACAGTCAACAAAACAACCCTACAGTGTAATAGCCTGTATTTTCTAAGGGTGTTAAAAATAACACGTTAATTAATTTTGTTGATTAATCTGATTAAAGATTTTAACGCAATGCACTCATGTGCACACTGACTCAATGAGCAATGAGCACTGAGCAATTTTTATTGAACAAAGTTGGTAGAGCACAGTTTTACAGAGACATATACAGTAGATGTGTGTCTCCCTGTAACCAGAGCCATTTTGAAGCTGTTTTGTTTAAATTTTTTAATCATTCAACAGCCCTAATATTTTCACTATATTGACCTGTAGAACCGAGTCCACCTGTTACCAATCCTATTCCATGGCAAACCGATTTCAAACAATGACACAGATAATGTAAAATTTCGGACATTGTAACCTGTCAAAAATGTCCTCAAAGCACGTTTTGCCATGTTTAGTGACCGGATGGTTACTGCAAGGTTGCCAGTTAAAACCTGGACTCCCCCAAAGTTAGTGTCGAAGTGTCTTTGAACAGGACTCAACACTGAACCTCAAATTGCTCCCGATGTGCTGGTCGGTGCCTTGCATGGTTTCTTCCGTCATCGGTGTGTGAATGAGTAAAGCGCCTTGCATAAAGGCGCTTATATATAAATGCCACAATTTACAGGGCTAATCCAATAGCAGACGATGTGCCTAAAAGTTCTTGGCCCGCAGTGTCAACTTTTTATGACATTGTTTTGGCTTTGTTGCCTTTATTCATAGGTTACAGTAGCTTGACAGGAAAGGGAGAGGGAGACAAGGGGGGAAGACATGCAGTAAGGGTCGTTGGGCTCGGGGAGTCGAACCCGCGACACGCTGTCAGGCTGGATTACCGGTCTGGGTGCATGCCTGGACTGCTCAGCCGCGGGCCCAGGCCAGTCAACACAGTCTTGTACTTGTAATTTGGATTTGAACCGATTTGAACATATCATGCACCATGTCGGATGACCTCTAAGATTTGTGATTTAATTAAGCAAAGGAGAGGCAGCTCTTTAGCGTGGTGGTTATTGGCAGGGCTGTGCCTTGCGGCACAGGCGCTGTCGCCCCCTGCACAGCCATGCCAAAAACCACATGACCTCAAGTGTTTTTTTTTTATTGCTTTTATGTAACTGTTTCCAAATATGGCAACACAACAATCATAGGCATATTCATATTAAAATGGTGTCTTTTAATATACACTTCATTACAAGAATAACATCCAAAAGAAAATATCCCCCAATCCATTTGCCCTCACAAACAAGGCAGTTCGCTTTATATTCCCCTATAACTGCCATGGAAGTGCTCCCGAATGTTGTCAACAAATGTTTAAGCTAGCCACGTTGTGAAATGTGAAATGAATCAATATTGGGCAACTGCGTGGCCCGTTCCTTGCCTAAATGTTATCAGAAACAGTTTGTGTTGGACTGTGTTGATCTCCCAGACAAGCCACCATTGTTCTTCTTAGCATATTTCTACAAAGGCAGACTTCATAAGCCAGGCTATATTATTATACTATACATAATGAACTGTCAGTCAGATTTTTATGATTTGACTCAAACAGTTTTATAAGTACAGTATAAAAGGACGAAAGACACGCATATCCCTGGAACTAATAGACAGCTGGCTGCTGGATCAAAAGTTCAATGTGGAAATGAAACCTGCACTCCACTAGTATAGTTAAAGGTAATAGAGGCAACTTTTTAGGAAAAAATCAAAATGTGTATATACCTATTTTAGCAGCGATTTAGTCAATCACAGCACAGCAGTCTCCAGCAGTTTCATAATGAGCCGATAGAGTGGAGGTGAGATGGAGTTAGATTCTGTTTTTAAAGTTACCTATTACCTTTAAAATAGCTCGCAAACATTCACTACTATTGATATATTTATTGCTGGTGTCCTTGTCTGAAGAAGGTCACCTGTGACTAAAACCATGTGATCTGGTAAACTGTGCAGGTTGGCAGTGTGCATGGCATGCGTATTATTAAGGGATCAAGCAGTCCACGAAGTGGACTTGATCCCTTCTTGTTTCTGTCTCTTTTTTCCTTCTTCTTCTTCCGCCAAAAATAGCTGTTCTGGCTGAACCGTGCAGTCGGTTTTCGCGAAAATTGGTAATCTGGTAGAGGGTGATGCCAAACGGTGATGATGCGAAGCCTGTGACCACTGGTCAAATGGTGGCGCTATAGCACTCAACTGAAATTGCAAACTTTAAACACTCATAACTCATGAACTGCTCGACTCTCAGAAATGTAACTTATATTCACTTATGTGTCTGCTTATGTCAAACAACTTTTGTATTCTGACTTTTCACCTCTGACCTTTAGATGAACCGCCATCTTGAATTATATGTAAAACAGTTAAAATGTCTCTTCTCCTACAATCTTTGATCAAAATGCATAACAATGACCTACACATGAACTTTGAAGCCATACAAACATGAAATGGGTGTGAATTTTGTTTTCAGTGAAAAAAATGATGTTTTTACGAGCCAATGAAAATTGCTTGTTTGTGAAAATTCTTCTATTATCCCTAATCTACACATGCAAAGTAATCTGTTTATGAGATTTTACAGTTTGGTAGAGGGGGATGCCAAATAGCACTAAAACTAGTCTTGCTCCAATCGCTCAAATGGGGGCGCTATAGCAATTCTTTGAAACTGAAACATTTGAACAAGCATAACTCAGGTTTCGTTTGGCTTAAAATCATGGGACTTGTTTCTACATGTTCCTTGATTCATGTGGAACACATCTGTAATTTCGACTGGTAAGCTCCACCCCCAGAGTGTCTGCCATTTTAAGCAGTTTGAAAAATGCTCATGCCTGATTTTATGCCTGAATTTTTGATCAATTTGCATGACACCTGCTACATGAGAACTTTGGCCCCATCCGGACAAAACTTCAGAAGCAAATTTGTTTTCATCAAAAAATGACGTTTTTATAAGCCAATGAAAGTTGCTCGTTTGTGAAGAGTCTTCTTCTACTTGTTTTTCTCTGGCAACACTGGAGCAAGTACATTGTGCCAGATTGTGTGAGAGGAATAAGCATGTGGAACTTGTTTCCATTTGTCACTTTGACCACTAAGCTCCACCCTCGGACTGCTGAATTGTGCATATTGTTCATATTGCTTACTGCTTGGTGGCGTGTTGTTGGGTTGTTTCATTGATGACAACAACTAAGCAAATCATTGTGCCTGGATAGCTCAGTCGGTAGGGTGCCTGACTTCGGAACACAAGATTGAGGGTTCAAGTCCCACTGCTGACAATACAAAGTCTGAGTCTCCAAAAACCCTGCTGTTTCCACAATCACATGATGTATTTCTTCCATGTTTCTATGGCTTATTTGTGCATATTTAAGGAGAGGTAGTGGCTCAGAGGTAGAGTAACCGGATGGTAACCACAAGGTTGCCGGTTCGATCCCGGGCTCCTGCAGAGTTAGTGTCGATGTGTCCCTGTCCCACTGCCATCAGTGTATGAATGTGTGTGTGAATGGGTGAATGTGATGCACAATCTATGTAAAGCGCCTTGGATAAAGGCGCTATATAAATGCACCATTTACCAAGCAGTCCACTGAATGTGTGTGTTGTTTCCAGTAGGTTTTGTGTCTGTTGGGTAGCCTCATTGGTAGAGCGCATGACTTGGAAATGAGAGTTCCTGGGTTCAAATCCCGGCACGGACACCTAGTAATATGAGTCAATCATGCACAATCTCATGTGGTCTTCTACATCTAAGTTCATGGTTCTATGTGTAACCCAGGGTAAAACTCAATGTAATGGTGGTTGTCACCATTCGGCCATGTTGTGTTTTGTCACTATTCGGCCATGTTGTCACTAATGACAGTTCACAGCTCAGTTCACCACTCACTCACAGCTCACCAATCATTTACTCATTCACCAACTCAGTGGCCTTGTGGTTAGAGTGTCCGCCCTGAGACTGGGAGGCCGGGGTTCGATTCCCGGCCGGGTCATACCAAAGGCTCTAAAAACGGGATCCAATGCCTCCCTGCTTGGCACTCAGCATCAAGGGTTGGATTGGGGGTAAGACCCTGTGTCATACTAGCGTCATGTCCAGAGGGTGTACTTGTACATCAAGCTGCCTCATGCTACAGAAACAGGAGATAGGCACCTGCCCTATGGGCCTCATGGCTGGGCAAGGCTGTTTGACTGTCACTATTCGGCCATGTTGTCACTAATGACAGTTCATAGCTCAGTTCACCACTCACTCACAGCTCACCAATCATTCACTCAGTCACACCAGATTACAATGTGTGAGTGAGTCAGGGCAGGGCTCAAAAACCCTGCCCTGCTCCCATAATTACCTGATGTATTTCTGAAGTTCAGGCTCCCATGTTTCTATGGCTTATTTGTGCGTATTGTTCTTACTCCTTATTGCTGCTTGCTTGATCCCGTTTTATTGCTGCTTGCAGCTATATTTTTTGTATTATTTTTGTTGATTGTTGGTGTGCAATGATTTGCATATAATGTAACCCACCTGCTTAGATGTAGTTCAGAAAATGTTGTTTGTAATACGTACTTTTGAATACTTGTCTTTTAAAGGATCTACTTTTGGAATACTAACCGTATCTTTAACACTAATAAAGATACAGTTAGTATCTAATACTGTGTTTTTTATTTTGTTGCAGCTATACAGATACACAAGCTCGCATCACATCACTTAGTGCAACACTTTGAACTTATACATCTACTATTTAGGAGGGAAAAACTATAGGCCTTTAACACTTACTGTATGTTGTTGTATGTATTGTTAGAATTGTCCCAACACTATTTTTGATCCATGTTTGCCTGTTCAGATTCAGATATCTTTGTTTGCCTTTTGTGTGTAAACACATAGGATTTTTTCTTGACATCAACATGAGTGCATTCAGTATTTTGGCCACAGCAGCCCTATGGCTCTATCGACACAGACCACACAACACAGCATTGACACCACAGCAGTCATGAGCATCACTATCTTGACTTGTTTCTCCTAATGGCACCAGCTAGTGTTGTGGTTAAGACTATCTCAGTCTAGACAAGACCGAGACCTTGGGAAGTCGAGACCAAAACGAGACCGAGGCAATCACAGACTTGGCCAAGATGAGATCAAGACGAGACTAGCACCTAGAGGGGTCGAGAACAAGATCAAGACCTAGAGGGGTCGAGACCGAGGCCGAGGCCAAGACCTATAGAGGTTGAGGCCAAAAAGCCAATTTTATATTGTTGTAATAGTGCAACATAACACATTACAGAGACTTGCACTGTGCTCTGTATGAGACAGCTGTCTTTATGAATGGTCTCCTCGGCCCGCACAATGGATATAGGGCATTTCATTTGCATTGTCTCGTCTCGAGTGGTCACGGTGGTGAAAGAGACCCGAGACATTTGTTCCGAGGTTGTGGCAAGAACAAGACAAATGGAGGGTGAGACCAAGACAAGAGCATGAGACAAATGAAGTGCAGAGCAGTAAGACAGAGACAAGACCAAGACAATTGAGGACGAGACAAAAACAAGACCACTCAAGACAACTAAAATTTGTCTTGAGACTGGTCTCGAGAAGAGACAATGTCTCGAGAACTGCAACACTAGTACCAGCATCAATTCAGTATGGAAATGTGGACAGGGTCGTATCCAGTGACAACAAAATATTTTGTAGTGTTGGATCTGTGGGGTCAAATCTCAAATCAAATTGTGGTCCGTGGCTCAATGGCTACATAAATAGCTGACCTTGATGTGAAAAGGGTTGAAAACCATGCACTGGTCTAGATACATCTCTACTTTGACCCAGGTATCTGATCGTTGAGTACCCTGACCAGACTGCTGACGATCGCGTCCTTGTACGTGATTTTGCGACGCAGCACGTTAGTGTGTACAGAGCGTGATCATACTGTAGCTCTTGATAGAGCGTGAACCTCTCGCGGCTTGTTTACTTATCGCTGTTGTCTGCCGGAGCCGAACAAAGTGTTCTGGGTTCCTCGCGTTGTTGTTTCACTTCCCGTGGTCGCAGAGAGCAGACACTGATAGGTCTTGGACCGCGACCAGAGAGAACAGGACGACGGCGAGGAAATTGCTTATGGTCGCCGTCCAGGAATTAAATTACAGAGAGGGGTGGAAACTGAATGTCAAAAAAATGTAGAATGCAACTTGTCCTGTGCACAAGCAGATTGATAGATTAGCGTTATAGAATGATTTAGTGCATGCACAGGGCTCCCCACATGTCCCCTCCTTCACTTAAAGGAGGAATAATATGAAATTCAACTTTTTCATATTTTTGTGTTTTCTATCCCCACAAATTATCTAGTTTGAACAATCAGTCTTTCATAGAGGAGCTTTAATGGAAATTGTCCCAGGAGCAGTTTGTTTGACTTTGACCTCTTAATGATGTCACCCCTGCTTTGTATAATTCCTCCTCTCCTTCAGTCTTCAGTTCCAAATTTGCATTTCCACTTTGTTTATAATGTCCACCATTGTTGATTTCCAAGTTGACTTGGAATTTAAATAATCTTGGTTTTATCTAGCATCAGTATTATTATTTATGACTATAAAATATCCTCAGCGCTCCCACCACCTCAGTCAGGACATTATGCTACTGCAACTAAACTGTCCATAAAGAAATGACAAGGACTGGTTATATCAGTGGCGATTGAGCCTCAAACCATTAGTAATATACTTGAGGGACATATACAATATGATATTAAGCATTAAAAATAATTTTAGTAATGTTATTCCTACTTTAATGTGGCCCTCGGGTTAACATCTGATTGGTTAATACTGATATACTGTATTATTAATTTCAGTTGGTACAGTTTCAAACATTCAAACATGACATGACTCCATTCTAAATTCACAGCTTAATGACTAGTATTAAAAAGTCATTTTTTATGCCCAATGTATTTGTATTAATTAATGACAAGCTTTGCTACACGTCTCTCCCCTTCTCTCTGTCCCTCTTTTTCTGTCTATGTTGATTTGAAAGTATCATTATCTAGCAAAATATTATTCTGGTGGTTTTCAACCAGTGGTCCGGGAGCCACTATTGGTCCTTGAGAGGGTTCCAGGTGTTCCCCAGCTAAATGATGGAAAGTAGGTTAACCAGGTGTAACTCTTTGAGAGTGTAAAAATGAAACCAAATGGACCCTTGTGGGTCCATTTGGTTTTATGTTTACACTATCAAGAGTTAAAATATGAATATATCATCTGAATTAGCCTGAGTCTACACAACTAGAGGATGTAGAAGATTAATGGCTATTTGGATCTGTTTTTTTTTTTTTTTTTTTTTTCAAATCCAGCCTGGAATTGTGGATAAAAGCAAAAGTAAATCTATAGCTTTGGGGTATGTGTCGTGCGACCCACTGCCTTTTTGAAGTGCTGTCACCTCACAGCTAGAAGGTCCTGGGTTTGATTACCGCTAGGGACGCTGTTGGTGCTGGCATCGGGTCTGCTCCTACGTGTCATCAGTGCCCATACCTGAGGCGGGGTTTGGCGCCATACCCCTCACTCGAGCTTGTCTATGGCAATCCATTGATAATGTTACCCAAATCACACATATAGGACTTGGAAATAAACATGTTCAATTGTGAGACTTCATTTTGCTTTAATCCATGTGTGTGTGTGTCGATAAGGTACAGTATATACGATCTGGAGCTTGTTATTGTTGTTTGTACTTGTTGTGAATCGGCCTGGAATAGAATGGATAAGCCAGTGGGCGAAATTGCAATTGCTGTACACTTGTAATTGTAAGTATGCTGTAGCTTGTTTAGCCTTTCAGTTCATTAACACACACATTCCAAAGCTGGCTGCAGCAGCCTGACCAACGCTTATAGCCACGTTACAGACCCCCACACACTCACACACACACACACACACACACACACACACACACACACACACACACACACACACACACACACACACACACACACACACACACACACAGGGTGCATTGCGACTTGACTATTTTGAGGTCAGGGGTTTTGAGGTCTGGCAGTTAATCCTATACTAGCATCCTAAAGATTTTAATTGAATCCACATCCCTAGCATGGGCATGCATGAAGAGAGGGGGGACTGCAGGTCTTTAATTAAGTCCTCGACTAACGACACATAGTTTACGAGGTGTCATGTTAAAGCGCTCTAATATTTCTTTTTAAAGGAGAGGCGGCCCTTTTTCACCACCTCTAATTTGTATGCATCGGCTGCAGATCCGATCGGGGGGAGCAGAGACGGTGTTTGATTTCTGACACCTCCAGGGGATAATACTCATGACAACACAGATAAAAGGGGAACTCCACCCATTTTCAACATTCTAATATGTCATTAGTATACCCTAGAGGTGCTGGGTGGACATGACAAAAAAGTTCCCATTCTGTGTTCCCAAGAAATGGAGGTCTGAAGAAAACCACTAACATGGTGAAACATCTTGATGACATCATCAAAATGTATTTTCACCATGTTAATGGATTTCTTTAGACGCTTCTTTGAATTTCCCTTTAATTACATCATCAACTAAACCAGCCAATTATTGTTTTTAAAAAGCAGTCCACCCTCCAGCTGAAGGACCCCAAACTGAAAACGTTACTTCTGCTCACTCCGCTACTAGACTGTCGTAAATGTTAGGAAGGGACTAGTGGCGAAAGAGATTCAGTATAGAGCTAAAAGACAAGTCATTTTATGGCTTCTGAACTGCTTGCCCACAGCCCTCATGAGATGTCATGAATCATCAGGAACATTAGTCTGTGGACGAATTATATGAATATGAGTTTAAAAAAAGAAAATGTTGGAAAGTGTGTGTGTGTGTGGGGAGGGGGGGGCAATGTGATAGGATAGCACACACACACACACACAGGCACGCACACAGACACACAGACACACAGACAGACACACACACTTGGCTGGCTTTGGAGTCTAAGGCAAGTTCCCAACATACCTCAGCCATCTTTCACAGAGGTAACTCTGTGTTACACAGGCTAATGCAAATTCATTTCTATTTACTACAACTTGCGAGGAAATCAAATTGCTATGTCTTCACCCAAGAGCCAAAAAAAATGCCAAGTCAGACAAAATCATACTGTATAACAATGTCATCCTGAAAGTAACAGGAACAGGAAAGTTGTCCTATAATAATAATAATGCCTCTTTGTATAATATCCTGCCATGAACACGTGGGGAAATTTGGACCTAGCCAGCCATAGTATAAGACACACACACACACACACACACACACACACACACACACACACACACACACACACACACACACACACACACACACACACACACACAGGACAGACAGTCCCAGGCAGCAGTGGAGACCCCGGCATACCTCGGCAGCCTTCACAGAGGTAACTCTGTTTCCCCGGCGCAAACACGTCAACATCAAAGGGCCCATCACAGACAGGTCTCCATGGCTACACTCCCTATTGGCTGGCGTCTGCCGTAGCACAGCTACTGTAGCCAGGGGCGGATGTAACATTCCCCAATTGGGGGGAGTCAGGAGAAAATGGTAAGGGGACGGCTTCATCCCCCGTGTCGCTTCGCGCCACGGGCCATCGTGTTTGGTGGGGCAGACTGGGCATTTAGGGGGGCATTGCCCCCCCACGCCCATGCCTAGATCCGCCCCTGACTGTAGCTAGCCTATAGCGGCGACCCGGCAGACACTCGGGTGATGGAGGGATGGCGGGGTTGGGGTTTAATAAGGGGTGGCGCTAGCTGATGATGGATGAGACGGCCTGTGGAACCCAGGTCAGTGCTGGACAGAGTACTCAAATGTTTCACTTAAAGGGGAATTCCACTCATTTTCAACATTAATGTTGTTAATACATACTGTATATGGTGAAGTATATTTTTGTCAATGCTCCAGTTCCAGGAAACACAGAATGGTGCAACTTTTTATTATTTCCTTGCAAAAAAAGGTATATTAATGGAATAGTAAAATGTTGAAATTGAGAGGTACTCCCCTTTAAGTAGAAGTGTAAATAGTACAGTGGATGTGTACTCTGTAAGTAAAGTAAAAGTTCGGAATTAAACACTATTTTGACTTACCAAAAGATAAATAATATTAATTTTACAGAAGGATTCAGAAGTTTTCAAATCAGATCTACAAGCTCACGAGACATTGTGGGCTTGTCGATCTGTTCAAGTGGCCAGCGGCAATACTTAGATATTCCTGCTCAAATAATTACTCCACTATGTACTGTATGGTAGGCCTATGTCTTGATCAATTGAGTACCAGGGAGCACAGTGTAAACAAGACCAAGGGAAAAGAAAAGTGCAAAAGAGAAGCACAAAAACTATCAATGACAGCAAACGACCATGGGAAAGAGCTATAACAAGAAAAGTGCCCTTCTGGGCACAGGTCTCCACCAGGCCAGGACAGGTTGTGGCCTCCTGGTGGCGCTATAATAGGCCAATGTAAAATAGGGTACCATTATTATTATGGCTTCAGCATTTGGATGATTTGAGGCATTTTGTCCAAAAATGTGTTTTTTCAAATGTTCACCTGTTGGTGGCGCTATAACAAGCCATTGTGAAAAGAGTGGAATATTTTTCTAGTATTATAGTGTGTTGAACATTTTATGTAAATTGCCTGCTGTGTTCATCATCTTTACAAAATCGGCCTCCTGGTGGCGCTATAACATGCCGTTGTGGAAAATTTGGGGCAGAGGTTCATGGGTGGCATCCAGGGAGTGTGTGCAAATTGTGATGTCGATCGGGTTAATGGTTTGGGAGATTAGCTGGTAACAGACAGACACACACACATTTTTTTGTAAAAAGATGCCATAAATAGGCCTCCTGGTGGCGCTATAACAGGCCATTGTGGAAAATTTGGATCAGAGGTTCATGGTTGGCATCCAGGGAGTGTGTGTGTAAATTGTGGCATCGATCACATTAACGGTTTGGGAGATTAGCTGCTAACAGACAGACACACACACATTTTTTTGTAAAACGATGCCATGAATAGGCCTCCTGGTGGCGCTATAACAGGCCGTTGTGGAAAATTTGGATCAGAGGTTCATGGTTGGCATCCAGGGAGTGTGTGTGTAAATTGTGGCATCGATCACATTAACGGTTTGGGAGATTAGTTGCTAACAGACAGACACACACACATTTTTTTGAAAAAGATGCCACGAATCGGCCTCCTGGTGGCGCTATAACAGGCTGTTGTGGAAAATTTAGATCAGAGGTTCATGGTTGGCATCCAGGGAGTGTGTGTGCAAATTGTGGCATTGATCGGGTTAACGGTTTGGGAGATTAGCTGCTAACAGACGGACGCACACACAGATTTTTCCCAAATAATTGCAAGAATCAGCCTCCTGGTGGCGCTATATTAAGCCCTTCTGGAAAATTGAGAGCAGAGGTTCATCGTTGGCATCCAGGGAGTGTGTGTGCAAATTTTGGCATCGATCGGGTAAACGGCGCCGGAGATTAGCTGGTAACAGACGGACGGACGGACGGACGGACGGACGGACGGACACACGGACGGAGGGTGAAACATATTCTCCACCATGCCTCCGGCCTGGTGGAGACAACAACCTGCATACCGGGTATGCCAAACAAAATACAACTGAGAAAACTTTGGTAAAGCCTTTCATCAATTGTTATATGGTTTTCCCTGTTATATCCGCAACATGTGGCAACACATGGGCGGAAATAACAGAGAAATATATGTATATTTGAGATAATCTGCATAGTTCATTAAATAATTAACATATTCATAAAGTAAATAATGCTAATTGTCTCATTAATTATGCACAGTACAAAAATGTTCATGGAAGTAATGGATTCTGCGTGAAAAAACATGCTAGGAACAACTGAGAGAGGTCTGGTACAACCGTTTATCAGATTGTTATAGCTCTTTCCCTGTCTAATATACAACGTAGATACGTACTTGTTTTTGGCTTACTGTACTTGGTACAGGCCATACGAGGGGCCAGGGGTATATGGGGAGGGCTAGCCGATGACTGATGAGACAATCTGTGTAACCCTGGTCCGGAGGTCGACAGAGAGCTTCACCTCCAGCACGAAACAGGATCTGAGGGGCCGAGACCAGAACCAAGAACCATGACAAATAAATCCTGCAGGCCTTCTCAAACTTTTCTCTGAACCACACGTCTCATCATGGCTTTCTTAAAAGGGAATCAAATAAAATATATAAATATATATTTAAATATGAAGGATTTTCGGGCAAGAGTTTTGGACGATTATTAAAGAAAACAGTTTTGGGGGAGGAAAAAAGTTTGAGAAATGGTTTTAGTAACGGTATTGAGTTTTTTGTTGGTGTGGGTGTAATGCGGGGGGGGGGGGGGCATCGGAGACTTAACAGAAGAGACGTTTTTATTGTCACTGTGTGGCAGATTAACGAGAAAACCGCGGGATGCAGTGACAGCGTGACACGGTTAACATATTTTCATCTTTAACACATCTCTGGTCGTAATTTAGAAAAAAGGACAAGTAAATGCATAACAAGTGGAGTTTCTCTTCCCATGGGAATGGTAGAATTTCAAGTTCCTTTAAGGGTGTGTGTGTGTGTGTGTGCGTGTGTGCGTGTGCGTATGTGTGTCCATGTGTGCATCCAGAACGATTTACCAAAGCATGGCAACTCATATACATACAAAGTAGTTATCATGAACCATACGATGCATTGCTTGTTTTAGTCCAGGCATACAGTAAGGACAGGTAACAATTAGGGTGGCAACGATGAATCATAAATATATCGATAATTCTGTAAGTTGTCAACTGATTTTGTAATCGATTAATTGGCTCATCAACTAATCAGTGCACTATTTTGCAATTTATCATAGTTTCAATTTCTTATTTCCAAGTAACCTTTTATGGGCCGGTCAAAGTCAGCCAAAGGGACGTATAATGCCCAGGTCTGGTATAGAGTAGTGTCACAAACTTCTTTTACTGGACCCTTCTCACATGGGTCAATGAATCCACTTTCAGAGTTGATACAACACCGGGGGGATTTTACTGTAAAAAGAGTTCAATCTGTCTACTTATAAAATCAAGGCATTTATGTCAGACAGAGAAATACCAAGTCAGTGTGATGGAGGGCAAAGCTGTCTCTCTCTCTCTCTCTCTCTCTCTCTCTCTCTCTCTCTCTCTCTCTCTCTCTCTCTCTCTCTCTCTGTCTTTCTCCCTCTCTCTCTCTAGCTCTCTCTCTCCCCTACTTTCTCCCTCGACTTTAAGTAGATCTCACACTTGTGCACGCACGCACACACACACAGCACACACACCCACAGCACACACTGTGTGTTAAATCTCCATCAGGCACGTCAACAGCTACGGAGACGAGGAAAGACGGAGGAGGAGAGGGAAATAAGACAGAGCGGCTTAGTCAGAGGCAAAAAGGAGTACAGAGAGATACAGTTACTGTCTGCCTCTCTCTCTCTCCCTCTCGCTCTGTACGGGCACCGCGAGGCGCTCCAAGCCGCTATCTTGGCCTTATATAGCGCGTTTTCAAAAACTTCTTGGCACTTTTGACTGGAGGGTGGTGTTGGTGAAGGGGGGGGGCAGGCAAAAAGAAGAAAAGTGAGTTCTGCTCACGTCCCTCCCGAGGCATCTGACACACACATAATACACACACACATAATACACACACACACACACACACACACACACACACACACACACACGCATGCAGACTCTCTCTCACACACACACACACACACACACACACACACACACACACACACACACACACACACACACACACAAACCACACACATGCGTTGCATGGGACTGGAGTGGCCGTAAGTAAGGGGCGGTCAGGCACGCGTTTGGGATTACTGCTGTTGTTTTGAACGAGAAGGAGAAGAAGGAGAGGAGAGGGGGGCATAGAGGGGAGAGTATCTCTCTCTCTCTCTCTCTCCGGTCATTTGTGAGTGTGGAGGAAAGGGGGGTGGTGGGTGGTTGGGGGGGGTGTGGGGGTGTGGGGTCCCTCCGCAGGCAGACAGAATGCAGTGGTAGAGCGCAGGCAAGGCAGAGAGAGGGAGAGAGGAGAGGAGAGCGAGCATGAGAGAGAGAGAGAGAGGACGTACGTGTGAAAACCATCCACAGCCAGCAACCAACCGACCGACCGGCGTGCAGTGCAGTGCAGCGCAGTCAGGTAAGAGATGTGAGCTGTCTGTCTGGCGGACGAACGGACGGACAAAGCCAGGTTTTTATGGACCCCAGGGAGACTTGGCGCAACACAGCCAAGAAAAAAAGCTTTGATTTATAGAGTCTAGGGAGGGTGTTATTTTTTTATTTTAATTTTATGCTTCCATTAACACTCAAGGATTCTGCTGTGTGTCTACGGCGACGGCGATGCGTTCGTCGTCTGCATTTCTAAGCAGCTGTTGAGCATAATAACCAGATTATACGATGTGGCTCGGCACTGTGGTGTTATTAATCTTCCAAGGTGATACCTAGGAGCATTTGTGGTTATTCTTGTGATTCCGAGGCACCCTGACGCTGACATCTGTTTATTTCACGCGTGATTTTATATTGTCATACTACAGTACATACATGTAGATCAGTGGTTTTCAACCAGTGGTCCGGGGACCACCAGTGGTCCTTGAGAGGGTTCCAGGTGGTCCCCAGGCTAAATAATGGAAAGTTGATTAACCAGATGTACTGTAACTCTTTGAAAGCGTGAACATGAAACCAAATGGGCCGTTGCAGGTCCATTTGGTTGGCTTCATGTGTACACTCTCAAGAGTTAAAATATTCATCATCTGAATTAGCCCAGGAATGGGCATTTTTATCTGTATATTTGCCTGTTTTTTTTTTTTTTTTTTTTTTTTTGTTTCCCAAATGCCCAGCCTGGTATTGTGGACAAAAGCAAAAGAAATCCTTAGTTGTGGGGTCTGTGGAGCTAAAATGTCATCAAATGGTGGTCCGTGGCTCAAATGCTGAATAAATAGTGGGCCCTAAGATGGTTGAAAACCACTGATGTAAATAACATACAATGTTGTCGGCTGGCTAACATGATGTTTTCATGTACAATAGCGTACATGTCAGAGAGGGATTAGTGGGAATTAACATTTGTCTTTCTTTTATCTGCATTTAGTTATTTTATCTCAAGTGTCCCCTCCATGTACGCTTCTTCTTCTTCTTCTCCTCCTCCTCCTCCTCCACCGCTGGTTTCCCTTTCCCATGATGATGCCCCGGCATGTGCTCCTCCACCACTCCCGTCCCACGGCCCTGGGAAAGTGGCTCCCATGGGAACCCAACCGCGAGGAGGGAGGGAGGGAGGGAGGGTTTGGGGTTCATATGAGTTGCTGTTCGAGTCTCGTCGTCCCCGAGTACAAGCCCTTTTCATGACCAGGCGTATGGTGATTTGTGGCATCGGACACACCGGTCAATGCAATGAATACAGACACGCGCACACACACACACACACACACACACGTGCATTACACATACATGCACACACGCACACACACACACACACACACACACACACACACACACACACACACACACACACACACACACACACGTGCATTACACACACATGCGCACACACACACACACACCACACACCACACACACACACACACACACACACACACACACACACACACACACGTGTTTTCCCTTTGAGCGTAACCGCATCCTGTCACAATCTACAAGCTCATAGCGGGCCGCTTGGTGTGCTGTGAGCTTGTAGGTCTGCTGTTTTCTGAAAAATTGTGAAAATGTGATGCTCTCTCTAACTGGCCAAAGTGACAGATGTATTCCCCGTAAAACAGAAGACGTTTGGATGAAGCAGTTCTCGGGTCAAAACGCGGGCCCCACTTTCTTTTCTTGTCCCACTTGTCTCTTCTGTCCCTCTTGTCCCCCATGCAGCCGCCGGCGTTGACACTTAAAGCCAGTCGTCTTTAAGAGCCTCGACATCGTCGTCGTCTCAGACTAACGATGGCCATTCTTCACCTCCGACCTTGAGCTAACACTAGGGTGGCAGTTAAACATGAAAGGGTCAAGAGGTCGGCAGCCTTGTGTGTCCTGTCTCCCGCTAACTAGTCAAAACAACCAAATGGAATGCCGTTTCCCGGCGGTTTGGCTCTCTCCACATGTCTCGGGACATCTGAACCTGTTCTCAGCTAGTTTTTATGTTCTCGGGCTGACCCCCCTGGAAGTGTCCAAATGGAACCAACCAAATGGACCCAGAGGAGTCCTTTTGTTTCAATTCGGTTCCCTGAGTCAAATCGAGATGCGTGTTGTCAGTGTGTTTTTGCAACTCAAGAATAATATCCAAAAGCATTGAGCGTTCCTTTTGATATTTTTGAGCCCTCCGCGTCAAACTGTGTTGTCGTTGGCAAATTCTTGTTAACTTGTTTACCATTTAGTAGGAACAGTTATGAGTCAAAAGTCATGAAAGGAACTTTAGTTTATTTTGTTACCCGTCAGTCAGGGACGGGGACGTGCAGAGAGGAATTCCAGGAGCTGGCATCTCGTAAGAGGCAACTTTTGGACAAAAGTAGCTGATCTACAAGTTCTCAATGCATCACTGCGCCATGTTGAGAGAGCTTGTAGATCAGCTATTTTTGGGGCACAACCCGCCACCATCTAGCTAGTGATGATGTGACTGGAGGACATGGCTTTCTCAAAAGCAACTTTTTAGCCAAAAATAAAAATAGCTATATTTTTTTGCCTTTTCCCTCTCTACGTTGCTTCTGCTTTGATGATGCAGCTGTTTTCCTGCAGACAGACATTGGCTTCATCCAGCAGACGGTCCAGAACTTTGTTGTTGTCAACAAAAACATTTGTTGGGCTCAGGAAAGGCGGTGCTAATTTGTGAGGGGGATGATCCGATCGAGTGGAGGTTAGGTGGAGTTAGATTCTGCTGATAAACAAATCGCTTTCCCAACACAGTGTTTGTACACACCAAAGTTGCCTCTATTACCTTTGAACAAATTTGTTCAACACTAAATAGTGTGCTCGAGTTCTTGTATGGCATGGAAACAAGTGGCATTTTGCATTTTTTCCACAAAGTGCTGCATTCGTGGTCTGGAAAGGGCAGTAGTTCTGTGGTCTGCCCTTCAATGTCTACACATGCACGTCCCTGACCATCTCATCGGAGTGCCCAGCAGAGTGTTTTGACGTGACAGAAGGGCCGGGGCCGGATTTAGCCAGCCCTAGGGTGGGCTGGAAGAATGGCAGGGTGGGCATTTGAGCCACGGACCACAATTTTGAGGACATTTTAGCACCACAGACACCAAAACTAAAGATTTTTTTTGCTTTTGCCCACAATTCCAGGCTGGATTTCAGAGAAGTCAAACATACAGATCAATGTGACCATTAATCTTCTACATTCTCTAGTTGGGTAGACTTGGGGCTAATTCACATGATGAATATTTTAACTCTTGAGAGTGCAAAATGAAAGCACACGAATGCAATAGTTACATTTGGTTAACCCCCGGACCACTGATGAAAACCACTGGTATTACTTTTTATTGGGTGGGCTAGATACACATTTGGGTGGGCCCCCTCTAGATCCGGCCCTGCAGAAGGGAGCCTTAAATCACCGCTGGCCTTTTCGTGTTTTGTAAAAAAAAAACGAAGACGTTTCTCCTACGAGAGTGATATTAATGGCAACGTCTGGCTTCTCCTCAGTCCATCAATCCCGCTTTAAACTGTCTCTTGTCGTTCTTAATAGTATTCCATTCCCCCACTGGGCAGTTTGGAATCGGCTCATGTCTGCACATAGAGCACTGGGTCTTACAAACAGGGCTCGCGACCCAACCTTGGGTCCAATTTTTATGGGTCCCTTTATTTTTTCATTTATTTTTTGTTTGCTTGCGTTTTGGATCTTCAGATTTTCAGATTTTTTTGGTCTGTCATTTCTGAAGACATAAAAAAAATCCAAGCAATTTCGTAAATTATATTACAAATGTTTAAGTGATGAAAATAGCCAATGTGCAAGCTCACAGCGTTGTCAGCTTGTAGATCTGCTAGTTCACTAGTATTTCACCAGGGAGGCATTCTATTCTATCTTTTGGGCCAAGTTTTGGGGAAAACCAGCATTTAGAGAAACCACACACATCTCCCCACTTAATATCATAATATCAACCACTTAAACCCCAGGATCAGTGTTCTGATAGAAAACCTTAGCAGGAAATAGATCTGCCTTCTCTGGGTCATTCAGGTCCAAGCTTGAAAGGGTCTGTGAGCCCAATATATGCTCTATCGTAATCGTTATTGCGAATCAAATGTTTGCTCAGAATTAGGGAGTCTCTCTCTGTCTATAGCTCTAGAGTCTTTAATAAACAGAAAATATATGTTCAGGTTGGATACAAAGATTTATCCAATTTGGTGAAAGATATGTACTGCATCATTATTTAAAATCTTTTGTTTGTCTCTTATCCAATATAATTATGTGTCGACAGAAATGTATATTTTTCTGATTACTAAAGGCACCGAGAGACGGTTAGTGATCAATCACTCACTGAAGATAGCAGTAAGGTTGTCCAAATGGCCAAGGCTCCAAGGACCACCTCACCTCCACACAAGCCCCCATCTCCCTCACACATTAGCCACGCCTGTCCTTAGCTCGATGAATGTTTTGTTTTCATGATTTGTTGACAAGTTCTGGCCCGTCTGCAGGACGACCAGGTGTCTGTCTGGAGGGAAACAGCTGCAGCATCAAAGTAGAAGTAACATAGAGGAGAGAAAGGCAAAAAATGTAGCTATATATTTTGATTTTTGGCTATAAAGTTGACTATTAGCTTTAACTAGGAGTGGATCCTACAACAGGACAGAATCAATTAGTAACATTTCTTCTCAATAAATACTATAAATGCTTTCATAAGTAATCTATACATTCCTACAGATGTGTTACAATTAAACAAAAATATAAATCAGCATGAAAACTGGGATGAATAATTACTCAAAGCAAAATAAACACCTAGCTCTCTCCTGCCTGGCACTTGCCTCCCTCCTAATCAAGTTGGTAAACCAGATGTAACTCATTGAGAGCGTAAAAATGACCCCTGCGGGTCCATTTGATTTCATGTTTACGCTCTCAAAAGTTTAAATATTCATCATCTGAATTAACCCACGTTAACTAGAGGATAAATAATAAATAAATAATAAATAGTGGACCCTGGTGTCGGCATGGTTGAAAACCGCTGATATAAGGCATCATTTGCACTAGTACTATTTAACACAAGAACAACAGCAACAAAACGTCACTTGCAGTGCACCTTTAACACTCAGTATTATGCAGCTGTGTATCAGCATAGTCTACAAGTTGCCATGCTGGAACTCCAGAACTGAGAAAGCACTTCCTTTCTCCAGCTAATTTGGCCCCCAAAGTATGTGTTGGGAAGTGTCATAAAAAAGCTGGTAGTGAGCGAGCGGGGGTGGATATAGCACTCAGCGTGCAGCCACACAAGAGGACGACCTTAATTTGAGAGGCGGCTATGTGTGAATTACAGGGAGACGGGGCCTGCATGCCGCCCGGCAACTTTATTTCTGTACCGTCGCTGAACAGGCGAGGCAAAAAACAGCGTTTTCGTGTTCACTCAACAAGACATAGTGTTGGATGCGAGGCAGTGGCCTGGCCACGGCAAGTGGAGTTTAAGGTCAGTTGAAGCAAACCAGTGCTAATAAGGAGGTGTTTTCTTTGTGTGTATATTTCCATCAAATGGCATGAGACTTATGTCACCATAATGTAATGTCTACCCACCTCAATGACCTACGTTCTATAGCTGGGATACATGCTTACTCATAGCGAGCCCTCGCCGAAACGCACACCCACTTTGAAGTCGGACTTTGGTTGGCGGTTCTGGAAAGCCAACTTCATACCGGGCACTGGGTCATCAGTGTCCTGTGCACAGAGCTAGAAATCGGTGTGTTCTTGAATTTTCACGTTATTCACCCTTTAAATGTATGGAGATGCCCCAGATAATGTGTTGAAGCCTCTACAGTGCTGCCTAGCCTAGTTGGAAGGGGGCTTTTGTGCTGGTTCTGGACAACCTGGTGTAACTGCACTACACATCTGTCTGTGTCCCTTTTTATGCCCATATTTGAATCAGTCAGTTGGTAACCGAATGGACCCTTATAGATCTGTAACTCTTGAGATCATAAAAATGAAACGAAAATGAAAGCAAACCAAATTTTATGCTCTCAAGAGTTAAATTATATTTAAACATCTGAATTCTTATTTTAAACAACATTTTGCCAGTTATCTCTCCTAAATTGTGGATTTTTCAAGTCACATGTTCAAATACTGGATCGTGATTGGCTAAAATAGTGGTAAATTTGGCAATCCTTAGTTTTGGGTCTGAGAGACTAAACCCAACATCCAATGTTCGTCCGTGGCTAAAATGCAGAATAAATTGTGGGCCCTGGTACGAAAAAGGTTGAAAACCCCTGAGGTATTACATACACACACACACGCACGCACGCACGCACGCACGCACGCACGCACGCACGCGCGCGCGCACACACACACACACACACGTGCACGCACCCACACACACGCAGAAACTTGGTCCTTGACATGAAAATGTTAATGGGAACGGCTGTCCAGCGGTACGGTAGCTCCTTACTATGTTCTACATGCGTAGCCTCAGGCTTGGCCCGGCCTGTGCTTTGCCTTTCTTTCGCCTTGCGTAACTCCGCTGTGCTACTATTAGTGGTGGAGTGAAGTGAAAACATCCTGTGGGCAGCTCTGGTTAGACTTGACCTCTGAATGATAGCTCAACATGGTTCTGTAACAGCCCCATTAGCATTGTCCCAAGTTCAACTCAGGCCAGTAATGATAAAAGCATGCTTGTGTTTTACTGTGCAAAGAAAGACCCGCCAGTCTAAAAAGAAAGAAATAACAATAACAAAAAAGAAACGTGCCAAAGCTTGACGTCTGAAGAATCGGTAGTATAATACAAATGTCGGTAGGAATAGTCTCCCATTACACATGTTTTTTTTTTTTTTTGCCAGCTCTTTTGTGTTACTTTCTTCTGGCTTTCAAAAACATATACTATTGTAAAAGTTGTGTTCCCAGTGTTGGGGAAAAAAGCCATTGGGGTCTGTTGTGGACCGCATATGCGGTCCTGCCTGTACACATGCATGTGCGCGCGCACACACACACACACACACACATACACACACACACACACACACACACACGAATAGCAGAGGCTTCCAACCTGTGTCCAAAGTCGGCCACAACTGCACATCTGATATTCATCGCTTCCTTGTTTAATGGGGTATATTTTTCGTGTGTCTGTGTGTGTGTGGCTCGCAGCGAACCAGGGAGCCCGCCCCTCGGCCCAGGCTGGCCCGGGCAGGGCCAAAGGCATCATCGTTGTAGCCCCCTCCTCCTCCACCACTGTATGGCTTGAGTTTTTTTTTTTTTCACTGTGATCGAATAGCTGCTTCCTGCACTGATCCGTGGTCCGTTTTTTTCGTGCCTCGGAGGTTACTTTGGCAACATCATCAACATGCAGTGGTTCAATACAGTAACAAAGTACCATGCTTGAGGTACTGGATTGCTGCACTTAATCCATTTGGAACTGACACCAGATTGTACAAAATGTCTTCTAAATCCTCAAAAAATGTATATGCTTCTGTGTCAGAGATGATCCAGAATTATCTGCATTTGTCTGCGGACCCACAACTGAAAATATGCTGTTCTAGGGATCCCCCCAGAAGCAAATATTTCAGTTAAAATTGTTTTCTACGAAAGAGGATCTAATATTTTTGCAATAGCTAAAGAAGAAAAAAAAAGCACCAAAAGGGTTTCCCCATTTTTTTATTTAGTATTTCTACTTAATTTGGGGCGGGAAAAACAAAACAAAAGTGGATACTCATGACTTTCACTTCACTTCTTTTTTTCACTAACCATAGAATGCCAGCGCAAAAAAAGAAGAAAAAAAAGGTTATGCTTATTTATGGTGCGTAAAACCATGTGGTAGTGATTTTGTTTCTCATGCGAAATTGCCCCCCCTTTGCGTAATCCACAGGATTTAGCCAGTAGCCTCATCAAACGGAGGCTCGGGCAACTTGTTGCCTGGTAGAATATCATTTTGTTGAGCCAGGGGGGGATTGATTTTTTTCTCCTTTTTTGTAGAGCAACAATTGTGGACGAAGTGGCCGAGAGAACCGCGAACTTCAAAAGAGATATTCTGATGTCCCTCTGTCGTGGTCTCGTTGTCGACATGTGCCTGAAATCACTGGATAGTTAATATGCTTCCCAGAAGACACTTTGTGGATGGATGTCTGTTGGCTTCCTGTGGCGTTGACAGAACAGAAATAGGTGTCACTTTCATCACTATATTCCCAGAGTCCTACTTTCCCAGGGGGCCAGTTAGGGCTGTGGCTCTCAAAGTGTGGACCACTTTGGGAGATTTCCATGCTATCCTCAGCTGCATGATAGTTAGAACAAATGGACCCTGTAACTCAGAGAGTAATGGGAATGAAGAAAGGTTGTTGTTGCGTAAATGGTAAATGTATACCATTTAAAACAGACCTATAGTGCGTGGCTGCACGACATCGAGTTGCGCATTTTAGGGACGATCCGCAAAAGAAGAAAGGTTGTGGGAGATGGCGAAAACCAGCAATAATCAATGTGGTCACAACATGGTCGCGGCTAGGTCGCTAGTGGACCTTCCTGGAGGTCGTTGTTGGGTAAATAAATGGTAAAATGTATGCCTTGACCTCTATCGAAAGTGTTTTACCATGCATTGCCCGTTTGCCATTCACACAGCTAAACCGTACAAGTCAATAAACTGCTCATTTTTGGGAGGAGTTAGGGGTTCAGCGAGTTGCTCAAGGGCACCTAAACACTAATCCATGGGAGGCAGCCTGCAGGGATCGAACCGAGAGTCTTCTGCTTACCAAGTGGCCACTCTGCCTCCTAGAGCCACTGTAGCCACTGTTGTCGGAGTTCGGGTTGGTGTTAAGGTATCTTCTTAAACCAAGCAGCCTCATCAGCTCAGTTGGATGGAGTGTTAGGTTTTTTTGGCTCTCGTGTCGCCGTTGCAAAAACAATCATTTAATATTTAGACAAGACTTGCACAAACATGGACACTGGGCATGCTCTCTCCTGTGCAGTTTCTTACTACTATGCACTGATCCATTCACCGGTCCATCCATCCATACAATCTCCCTGTCTGTCTTTCACAAGCACACACAAGTACATGCCCATGCACATGCACGCAGACCCACTCGGTGACTGACCAATGTGTTACACACACTTAGAGAGCTGTCTAAACAGATCATGTTTACGCCAAGTTCAGATTTCCACTGAAGGAGCTCTTTAGCTCATACTGTGCTGGACATTATGTATTACAAAACATCTGATAATGTTTTGTATGTATCGACATCACCGTCACCGGACGTTGCTCGTTACTCGCTGCTCGCACCCCCCCACCCCCACACATACATACACACACACCAGCCGCCGCTGCCCGCCAGCCCACACCACCCAGTCAGAACCAGCGGGATTAGCATTACACGCTCGACATCGCGTTCCAATGTCAAAACAAGACACAAGACTAAATGCACGCAGGCATGCACGTGCACACACACATACACACACACAGACACACACACACACAGGCCATCACAACGCTTCTTCCAACCATCCAAGTCAAACAGAAACCCTGTCTGACATGGAAAGCTGTCCAAAGTGCTGTCGGAGCGGTCCTTATTTGGCCCCCGGCTTTTCAAAGCGAAAGAATTTATACTTTCTCGGGCACACTGCCATCGCCTCTCTCTCTCTCTCTCTCTCTCTCTCTCTCTCTCTCTCTCTCTCTCTCTCTCTCTCTCTCTCTCTCCTCTCTCTCCGCGGCGCTTCTCATGTGCACTCGGAGGAAAGAAACGTCTGAGGAATTCGGAGCATGGCATGATCCAACGGGAGCACTTTGTACTGTTATTCTTATTGAAATCCAGCGCATGAATGATGTGCAAGAAGACCTCCGCCACACTTTCTCTATATCTTTCACCAGCGAGACAGGTGAACTGTGCAGCCCTATTAGACTTTCTTATTTTGCTCTTTTATCGCTTCATTTTGCAACCCATTTTTTTCCCACCCAGTGTCAACAGAAAGGCCCTAACATAATCCTCAAGTACTATACTCCCTCTTCCAAAGTTGGGGAAAGCAACAAGCTGATCCCATACTTCCTTCTAATGCATGAGGACTATAGTTCAAGCCATTTCTTTTCACCTGTCGGGGGGAGTTTCCCTGTTTGGTCGTAGCGTGTGGAAGGAACACGTTTTTCCGGCCATTTCGCCAACCCCACCTAGGGTATGGCCACTGAAGACACGGAGAAGAGAACACGTGCACAGCACCCCACCCCACCCCAGCGGGAATCAAACCCAGGACCTAGCTGTGAGACGACAGCGCTACCAACTACGCCAGTCCAATTAGATTTCCATCCACTTAATAGTCTTGACACGTCGTCTAAATAATTCACACCTTGCCTATAACCCACAGACCCTGGTAATGTCCCTCTTCTGGAGGCAGAACATTCAGCAAAAAATGCTGATTGATCTGTTGGCTTGGGAGATTTGTTGTCGGGGAGAAAATGAGCAGACCAAAGTGAATCCTGGTGTATACGTGGGTCAACTACAGGGTTTATGAGGCTAAGTACGATTTGAGTTGATTTCTTTGTCAGACAATTTAACTCACTTGAGATATGTGACCTTTAGCTGTCGGGATATTGACCAGGTTCAAATATGCTGGACAGAGATTGTGAGGGGGAGAGGGAGGGAGGGGTAGTGGGCCCTTTCTGTGTGTCTAGCTCTTTAAATTCTTTGGCCAGTCGTTGTGGCTTCAAGACAGACCCCCCTCGTGACTGGATGAGATTAAAAAGAGATGTTTTGCTCATGCAAACTACGACTCTCATTCTTTAACCCAAAGGACTCTATGTTTTTGTCAGTGCTAAACCTCTTATCACTAAACTTCTTGGCCTTTTTTACTATTTTGATAAAAAAAAAAAATTTGGATATTTCAAATAAACAATCTACAAGCTCAACATGTTGATGTTGTGTAGATCGACTATAGTTCAGGTTTTTCAAATAGTTAAATAAACAAAGAAGTTTCAGAATAAGGTATAAAGTATAGATAATGAGTGATAGATTGGGACACACACAACACACAACAAGACTGTGTCACACTGGATGGCCGAAACAGTCTGTGCCCTGTTAAGATTAAAGCCCTTGCATTTCTATTTTCATATATAAAGATCAACATAGGTTTACCGTACTGTACAGTAGCAGAAATGATGGGATAACTTTGTATACAGTGGGAAACGGGCATAAAATGCCATTGAAGTGTTGCTGAAATCTAGTAAAAATGTAGCCTATAAACTATATATTTTGGGCCTTTTTTGCCTTTATTGATAGTTTCAAATGAAAGGAAAGAGAGAGAGAGAAGGGGAGAGACATGCAGCAAAGGTCGTTATCTGCATGTGTGGGACTTGAACATGCGACACGTCGTCACGGCCAAAGCCCATATGTGGCATGCACCTGGACCAGATTAACCTTCTGCCGTCTTGTTCTCTGACTATGTTTAAATGTTTTGTACAGATAAAGATTTGGCATTGAAGGTGACATGGAACATTAACGCTTGGATTTATAATTTGTTTGGTATGACAAATGACAATGCCACAATGGGTTTACACAGTGCATATCTAATGGCATCAGATGGAGAGCAGACATGCAGCCCAATAGATGCCATGAAAAGATACAGATTTTTTTCATACAGTAGTTCTCAAAATGGGATAGGTGCGTCCCAGTGGTTTCCTCTTCATCTAAATGCTAATGCTAAAATCGGTTTAGCCACTTTACCTTACATATAAAGTGAAGGTCTTTTTTTCTTTTTTTGAGTTGTGCACAGCTGCAGCAACTCAATTGTGTCCCTATGTCTGTCTGTCTGTTTAGAGTCTTTAGCATACCACCAGTTGAAAAAAGTGATGCTGTTGAGCATGTGCACTGTGCATAGATGCACTGTGCATAGATGCATAGTTTTGTTTTTTGTTTTTGTTTGGTTGTAAGGAACAGAAGTTTGTGTGTCTGTCGGTTTAGGGTACTAATAGATGACAAAGTGAGCATGTGTGCGCACACACGCACGCACGCACGCACGCACGCACACACACACACACACACACACACACACACACACACACACAAAGCACCACTCAGTTCAAAGGCTGTTTGATAAAATGGCTGATTCCAAATGTTTCAACCAGTGGAATATACAGTATGTGTTTTTAACAGAGACCTTGTATGGGGTTACCGTACATCCCTGGCATTAATATGACATACACAATACATTTAATGTGGTGCTCCTTGGCCTTGAAAGTTTCGGAACCACTGCTGTAATCAACAGCTATTACCCCCTCAACCAAGACTCTCACACATCTTGATCTGTTTCTTCAGACGCAACACGTGTTAGTGTGCCCCACTTGCTGCCATATATGGACACACCCCATGACCATCAGTCTGATGATAGAGCGTGCCGTGGTCGGCGAGTTGGAGCTCATGCGTTCGGCCGAGACGCAGGGAATCAAAGCTAAGGTTCACGTGTGATTTCTGGCATCGTTGGACAGTTGTGTTTATCCTCTCGAGGCTGCTTCTTTGGACCGTCTGGCTGTTGTCTGCCTGTCTGCCCACAGCCCCTTAGCGGTGTAAAGTGACTGTGTATCAGCACTAGGACTGGCCACAGGACGTACCAAACACATGCCCAATGGGCTGAGCCTCTGGTGGGCTGCCTGGGCCAAATGTTAACACTCTTCCTGACAGCATTTTATGCCGGGGGGGGGGGGCCATTTTAGATTGGTGCACAGGATGTTGCTTCTGGTCCGTCTCTTATTTGGGCCCCTCGTTAGACGTTAGCGATACTAACGTCTGTTAGCAGCAATTGTTTGATGCTGCACCGCATCAAACAATTGCGTTATTGATCAAAGATTGCCCTAGATCTGCGGCAATAGCAGCGGTCGCAACTATGTTTGATAAGCGTAGATCTACGGCCATCGCAGAAATTGGAATCCTGGCAGACCAGGTGTTTTCACTGGCTGAGAGCAGACACAGTGAGACTCGCGGTTTTGCACGGAGAGGAAGAACAACATCCGATCAAGATAGCATTACGTCATCATAACATCTGGTTTCGGAGATCCGGTGCTTCAAAATAAGGGTTGCAACAGGGTTACTTGGCATAAAACTATATTTAGCAGGGCAGGCTGTGAGATAATGTCGTTTAATGCAATCAGATCAGACTTTTCTTCATGTATCTACAGTATCTACGTTGTATGTATATTTTCTTCACGCTTTATAGATCACTATAGTTTCTCTCTATACATTTATATGTGAATGATGACTTCACAGTTTAGTTCTCTGATACAAAACTGTGCATGCATGCGTCTATCTCTCTCTCTCTCCCTCTCTCTCTACTCAATGCAACAGACCCCATTTGATTGACAGATCCATTGACAGTGTTTCACAGTTCATGGGAATAAAGTGTGATCTTGCGACAGCGTCGTCATTTCTGACAATGTGTGTCGCTAGTAGTAACGCGCTCATCCGTCGCCGCTGCCGTTGCGTATCGGAGCGTGGGCTGGAATCAGACGTTATCCACGTCTCAAACTGGCTCTGATCGGCATGAGGATAAGCATCTCCGTCCGAGTCGGCTCGGGCTTTTGTTTTCACCCTAATCACCACGGCTTCCTTCCTTCCTCCGTAGATCTGCCGTCCACTGATAGAGTGCTCTGTCATCTCTTGCCACTCGGTAAACATCCGTCGACGCGACACGACACCGCGCACACCCACTTTACTGTCCAGGCACATGTTATTTACAATAATGTGCATAGTCGCACACACGCACACACACCCACAGTTCATGCGCAAACGAGCTCCATCACTTGAAAACGCTTGAAAACATCCTGTGTGTAAGAGTAAATAGTCAGTGATTTGTGTTGAGTCCAAAAACGGATACATTAGCTCGGTTTCGTCTTTCGCGTTTGCCTGCAATGCGCGTGCGTGTGTGAGTGAGCCATTTAGTGCGTGTGTGCGTGCATGGGTTTGGAGGTTATTTGCGCACACACACCATACCCAGGGCATTCACTTCGACTAGTTGCCTGTCGACTAGTTGCCTAGTTTACTAGTTGACTAGTCGACTAGTTGTTAATGTACCAGGTATTAAAAATAATTATATTACAAAAGAAAAAAGGTGGGTCCGGGAAAGGGGGAAGCCTTGCCCCTGACCTCCTGGGCTCCTGGCACTTGTTTTAACCCAGGGGCAGACCCTACTCGAAGCGAAGCACCTTTCTGTGGCAGAGGCGAGCTCATGTTATTATAATGTTTGTTATTGTAAATAGGAAAACTACACTGGTGATTATAATCCAGCTAAGATTTATGTTGTAACACTAAAACATTATTAATAATAAAAATAATAATACCTCAGTTTTTATTAATTTCTTATCGACTAGTCAACTAGTAACAATGAGGTCGACTCGTCGTTTTACTTATTGACAATCGACTAGTCGACTAGTTGGTTAATGCCCTAACGGTCCCCACCCCACTTTTGTAGCTGATTGTAGCTGGGGCCCCATAAAACTTTGTCCATGCCACTGCACATTTTAAAAAACAATAATCACCTTTTTCAAATGGTGCCCTTTTTTCACTACTCTCAAGCTGTCTGATGGGAACATTGTGGACCAAGTGTGTCACTTTTTGTTATGTGTATTTGGCCTAATTCTCTCTCTCTCTCTTTCTCTCTCTCTCTCTGTTTGTGGTTCCATCCACAGGTCACCACAGCATGTAAAGCGCCTAACCAACCAACCACCGAACTGGTAAGTGTTATTATTTGTCCAGGTCTTAGCATGTAGGTGTGTGTGTGTTTGATCAGCTGTGTGTATTCATTCATACACACTATATATACAGTATATATGGGCATGTGATACTTCTAATAGTACTGTCCCTGTGCATGTCTGTGCCTTTATGCGCAAGCGCCTACAGTGATGACCCCGAGAAATGTTGACCAAACGTATAACCTTTAACCTGTGAAAAGTAGTGGCATAATAAAGCCTTTCTTTATACAGTGGACAGTGACAGGCATAATGAATGAGAGACAATGAAAAACACAGAATGAATGAGAGACACTGAAAAACAACCAACAACCTGGCTGCAACCTAGTCATGACTAGTTGCTTTTGGTCATAACTAGTGAGCAACTAGTTGCAACCTGGTCGCGACTCGCGACTAACTTGCTTATGGTTGTGACTAGCTTATTGGAACAAGCACGGAGCAGTGCATGTTCACCAATCTGGTCGTGACTGGGGTAAGCAACTGGTCATCACCTGGTCCCATTTATGATTTGTCTGATCATTATTTAGATCTGATGTTCATTTTAGCTGCCCGCCACCTTATTCCTATACAAACCCATTATAATTCAAAACTCCAAAAAACACCCCAACTTTTTTCTGGTGACTGGTGTTGTCCTACTAATACACAAGGGGGCCGTGGAATTCCATCTACTGTTTTCATTTGTTTTTAAAACAATGTAGCAGGCTCGGCACCTGCACGCTTGTGGGGACTAAGGAATGAAACCGCTTGATGTATTAGGATGACAATATCAGTCACCAGAAAAAAATATGAAATGACCAAGAGTTTGTATGAAATATCCCTTTAATACTTTACTTGCTTTGATTCATATAATTTAATACAGTATTCCTTAACCACTTAAGCCTTATTTTATAGTTTGGCTGTTTGGAAATAGCCAAAGTATGATGTTATTTGCTGATTGGTTATTTCTGAGTAAATTCCCAAGGTTGTGCATTTGTTAAAGGAGAATTCCACAGTAAAACACATTTACATGCATATATCTACCTTAATCACTGTGACTTCATACCTACAATGCATGCGTGACAATCAGTATACTATTAAAATATGTGTGGGAAAAAAGACAACCTGCGGCAATGCAAAATGTAGGAGGGGAGGGGGACCTCAGGGGCCATCTAGGCAATATCTGTGATGTCACAGCGATTAAGGATGCCCATTGTGTTTTGGTGTGGATTTCTCCTTCAAATTGTAGATCTACTATTTTTTTGGTTGTGCACTTTTTTTCTTTGTTACTGTAATTGATGGCTAATTCCTTTGCAATTTTACTCAAGTCAAATGTTGAATACATGACTCATAACATACTAGTATTTCCGCATTATCGTATTACCACTTTTACTTAGACTAACCACATCTGAGACAGCTCCTCTGGTGTCAGTTTCTATATCCAAAGAAGAATTTCCTTCCTGTGCTCAACAACTTCCTTCAGAGCCCATGCTGGCGATGCTCTTCCTTCACGGTAGTTCAAAGACTTTAACTTTAGAGATAACCAGAGACACTGAGGGTGAGACAAACAACGGCAGAACAAAAGGCGCCGACAGAGAGATCGCAGCGGGTCGCGGCACTGAGGGCCCCGAAAAATTCCACCGGGATTGAACTTTTTTTTTTTTTTCCGGGCGTCGGTTGGGTCTATTCTACAGCAGTGGTTCCCAACTGTTTCAAGTCAAGGCCCCCAAATACCTGACATGTTTTAATTAGCCTGTTGACCCTCATTTGAAGAGATACTGTATGCCAGAGACTCACATAAGAGAAGATTTTTACGGCTCTATAGCAGCAATTCTATAGCAGTTTGACATGCATTAGTCCGTGGACCCCATTTAATGTCATCTTTATTTCACCAAGTGTACAGAATGGAACGGGTTTTGTTGTGTCTGGTACCCTCACAAACTAACTTTTATTAACTTAACTTTTATTCAGTTAAAGTTGATGCTATAACTAATATCTAATCATTATAGGAATGTCCTCAAAATTTGAGGACCGAATTGGCATTGCTTTTGAGGCACTGAACCACAACATCCATGTATGGTGCTGAAATTGCCACTGTGATTGCAGGGCTTGACACTAACACTTGCCCGCTTGCCCGGGGCAAGTAAAAAAAAATGGTGGGGCAAGTGAAGACTGCTACCTGGTTGCCCGATCGGGCAAGTGTGCAACATAGTGCACTATAACACAACACAAGATAAATTTGTCTTGAAGGCAGTCATTGCACTCTGCCTCTGTGTCTTTCCCTGCTTTCTAGCTATCCACAATTCCAGGCTGGATTTGGGAAACAAAACAGGCAAATTAACATACACATCAAAATGACCATTAATCTTCTACAGTGTAGACCTGGGTAAATTAAGATGATGAATTTTAACTCTTGAGAGTGTAAAAATGAAACCAAATGGACCCGCAAGGGTCCATTTGGTTTCATTTTTACGTTCTCAAGAGTTACATCTGGTTAACCAACTTAACTGGGGACCACCTGGAACCTGGGGGGCAAGTGACCATGGCTGCATGATTGGCCTGAATGGTGTGCCATTCTGCGCTATGATTGGCTGAATAAAATGGTCACGGCCATAAGCAAGTAGTCTTCAGGGCTGGGCACACCATACTGCGAACTGCTTCCTTTGGACACAGCGTCTCTTGGTCAAGTGCTTTAAACAGGTGCTGGATGGAAAGAGACGTTGGACGCAGGTCTTTGCGGCACTTTGCCGCAATGGACATTTTTATTTCCCATCCACAGCCATTCAAAAACTCCAAACATGGCGGCCAAGACTGCAGACTTTTTCAGCTACCGTGTGCTCACAGCCTTAGTAGTCAAGCACCTACTGTATAGCCGCGACCAATAAGAAACTGGTCGCAACCAGGTTGCGACCACGTCAATAGTCGCTTTTGGATTTCGCTGACAAACAGCTTCAATTGGTCTCAGGTTGATAACTGAACGAGTGTTGTTAAGAAACTAAAAAACAAAACAGTACAAGCAAAGATCAGAGTGCCAGCTTGTACAATCAATATACATGTTGAATCATTCAGATTTTTTTAAACACAAATCTTCTCTACTGGGAGTCCCTGGCAGTAATCATTTTCAGATGGGGGTATTATAACAATTTGGGTGTCCTTGGCGCAAACAAGAACTACTTACCGATTTAGAAGGCATTTTGTAAATATTTGCCTCAGGGTACTGTGGTGCAGTCAGTGGTTCCCAAAAGAGAAACTTCATTTCTCTGTTTTGGGAGGGACACATACATTTTGGGAGTTTTTTTCCCCCCTCACTATTAAAGCTCTCTGGATTGTCCCTGGTGAGTTTAGTTTGAAGGTTGCATTCCCAATGTGATGATTAATACTGACCTCTAGTGGACATGTTAATAGTGCAGTGTGTGTCTGCCTGTGCAGGATTCATAATTCTCTCTGACAACACCCTCTGTATAACAGTCCAATACGATTTTTTTTGCATGTTTTTTTGCACCCATCCACCGACATGCATGTGTTTTCTCAAATCAAACTATTATTTATAGAGCACATTGCATGGCCTTGCTGAAAATCCATACAGTAGAACATCTTTTAAAGCTGAAGAAAGAGTTGTGAAAAATGCCAACAGAAATGGCCCATTCATTGGCCCCACGCCACAGTGATGGATGATGGTGGATGATGGATCATGGATGGATTGTGACATATTTATTCACGTGTTCAGGTTTGAAAGTGTTGCTATAGCAACCACAGACAGCACCTCCGTGTGAAACTAAAAAGATCTGACCCCTCCCTCGTGCATAAAGGAAAATCACACCTGTGTGAAGTAAGGGGTGCTATATCTTGTCGCCGGTCATCATCCACTAAACAATGCTTATATACATATTTACCTTTTTTAAAGGTGTTATGATTTTAAAAAAAACAAAACAAAAAAAAAAACATTGTTGAAAAATAAACATTAAAGCTGTATACTGTATATTAGGAGGGGTTATCGCTCCTCAAAAATAGGAGCATAAACACCAGAGTCCCATAGTGGGACTCTGGTGAAAAACTAACTTCCGTTGTTCTTGACAAGTTTCTAAAATATTTGCACAACCTTTGTTCATTTTTAACCCCTCTCTCACAGGGAACTATGTATTTTGCGTCCATATCACTACGCCCCAAAAAGTAGTTCCATGTGATAGTGGTTCAAAATTGAACAAAGGAGATCTTAATGTTTTAGAGATAATTCAACAATAGCAAAACCAAAAACCAGAGCATAACTCCCACCACTGGAATCTGGCAATCAATTAATACATTTGACACCACTATATTAATGGACAGTATTTCATACAACATAGGTTCCAGAAATCTGAACTATCCTTATAAAAGAGAATTCAACCCATTTTCAAAAAAATAAAAAAGTGGTCTGAAAGAAAAATCATTAACATGGTGAAATACATCTTGACGATGTCATCAGATGTATTTCACCATGTTAATGTTTTTTTCAGACCTCCATTTTTAGGATATACAGAATTGGGGAAACTTTTTTATCATGTCCACACAACATCTCTAAGGTATATTAATGACATATTATTATTATATGGGTGAAGTTCCTTTAAAGTTCTGAGTATTTGTTCTAATTCTCTTTCCCTCTCTCTGTCTCTCTGTCTCTCTGTCTCTGTCTCTCTGTCTCTGTCTCTGTCTCTGTCTCTGTCTCTGTCTCTCTCTCTGTCTCTGTCTCTCTCTCTCTCTCTCTCTGTCTCTCTCTCTCTCTCTCTCTCTCTCTCTCTCTCTCTCTCTCTCTCTCTCTCCCCTCAGCCTCCTCAGTCAACTCCGCAGCTCCCACTAAAGCATGTAGACACCCCGGTAAGTAACACATGTGATTCTTATTAGGGATTGCACGATTAATCTATTCACTTATATCAGCTTTGGCAGATATACGTAACTTCAAAAATGCGATCGTATTAAAGAAAAATCGATATCGGAGAAAACATAATCCTGATATTTTCAGCCGATATTTTCATTTATTTTTTCTTGTAAGATTGAATGTGAACCTGAAAAAGCCTTATGTGTGGAACGATTAAGGCTGCAGATTCAATCAAGGGGGTTTTCTGGGGAAGCTTTCAAAAGGGTCTACCTGTATAGAACAAATAAAAGCAAACAATTTTTGACGAAATGTTAAGTGGAAAAGACATGTTTTTAACACTATCTAACATGTGCATCTGTAGGCCTAATACAGTCAGGTATTACCCCTAAAGTCTGATGTCACTGCCAGTAGAGGGCGCTATCCTTCTGGGTCAACAGCCTTATTTTTTTTTTGTATTGGATTTCCCATATATGGAATCTTAGATTGTGTCATACAAGAACTGTGTTCCAAAATAATGAAAGAGCAACTACGCTATTATAAACTTGAGTGCTCAAGTTAGCACTTACGATGCCTACGATGTCTACAGCACGTCCTATCAAATATAAAACCGCAGCTTACCTTAAAAGACGTTAAGATGTGATTGACACACCTTAACGTCCTATTTATCAATGTAAAACCATTGCTAAAATTGACAGCTTTGTGATCACAAGTTCGCTATTCGGCTGCAAATGTCCGTGAATGGTCTGTGGAATGCTCAGCCAATCAGGGTTTATTATTCAGATATAAGTCTGCTTGTGCCCAAGTAGGCCATTGATGACCAATTTGTGTGCGAAGCGCAAGTTGGCAGCTCGATAGAGTGCATTTCTAGTTTTTGACAGTGGCCCGCTACTAGGCAACGACTTGCTCAGCTCTCCCGGACCTGGTTTAGCTTTTTTGTTTAGTATAACACAGTTCTTATATTGTAAGAATATGACTCTGGGAAATCCAATACCAATATGAAAAAAAAAGAAGAAATATGGTGCTATGAATATAGATAGCACCATGACCCATGGGATGTAGTGGGAGTGACCTCAGGACTTGAATGCACAGTATATTTAGTCCAGTGGTTCCCAAACTTTTTTTCAAGTCTAAGACCCCTAAATTGACACTGACAGCAGCCTGCAGACCCCCAATTGAAAAGCTGAAGCATGCCAGGGACCCCAATAAGAGAAGATTGCTACGGCTGTAGCAGTGATTCTCATCCCACTTCATTTCAAGCCCCCCCCTCAGTTTGACATTATAGTGAATGTGTACCTTTGTACACAGTCACAGACCCGTAATTTGGTTCCTTCCAAATAGCTGGGGGACCCCATCAATCAGCTGGGGGACCCCCTGGAACTTCCTCAAGGAGCCCCGGTGGGGGTCCCCGCCAGAAGACCCCACTTTGGGAACCACTGTTTTAGTCTCCACCTGTGCTCTGAATCACAGGTTAACTGTATATGGATGTTAAAGGTAAACCCTCATGGAAACTTGTATTGCATACTGTATATCGGTATCAGTATCAAACCATACTTGCCTGGCGTTGCGCCGGTTAATGTGCTGACAACGCGTCATTTTTCTGACGCGTTGATCAACATTGTTTCAGGTTCTGGTATACATGACATTGGCCTGCTGGGTTATTGTGTGCAGGAGTGATAGATGCTCCCCTCTCGTTCCCCTCTTAATCTCTCACTATACCTATCTCCTTCTCTATCTCTGGTGTGACGTCACCTACAACCTCACACGCGTCTTTCCGTGCCTTTCGCCCCTCTCAACCTGTTTTTTTACTTTCTCTCTCTCACTGATCTAGCTCTGGTTGTCTGACGTCTTAAGGGCTTTTCACATGGGAAGTAATAAACGCACCTTGAGTTCGTTTTCAGCAGGACCGGCGTTTTTGTGCTTAGAAAACGTTGCGCGATAAAGCAAGTGTGCGACGGTGGGGGGGACGTCATCGCACGGAGCCCCCCTGTTGTTTGTGCCATGCGTGCTCATTTCGTGCACACGGAGGATGATGATGATGGTCTGATTTTAGATCCTGATTCTGGCCAGCTTTTTTTTCACGCTACATGATTCTCGTCCGACGACAACCGAGTGAAACGGTGGAATCTCCGCGACAATGCGTGCGTTTATTATTCCCCATCTGGAAGGCCCTTTACTCCACAGAAACTCTGGCGCCTAACAATGCGAACCGTGACGTCAATCACGTCCATATATGGGGAAATCACAATAACTTGTTGCCGAAACTATGTGCCGATTTGTGCTGACGTACTCCTGGCATGTACCTCATCCATATATGGGCGTATTTGCGGATTAGCCATTAGCCTTCTTTCGGGGGCATATCCATATATTGGCATATATCTGCAGGCCTGCTAAATACATGGGGTTCAGTTGTTATTCCAGGCAAAATGTATGGTTCTGGAATAGCAGTATGCTTTACTAGTCATAGAGTGGCCCTTAATAAGTGCATCAATAAATCCCAGGTGCCTTCCGAGAAGAAATACTTCTCGTTTCATGTTAAGATTAACTCTGAGAGTGTGATAAATGGACCCATATTTGTGCACATGCACAGCACAAAGGCATGCGCACAGTCACACACATGCACGCACGGCCGCACGGTCTCACGTGCACGCACACCCTCAAACATGCACACTATTTTAATTTACACCTCCCACGCCAGTGGTGCATGCTTTGCAGGTCAACTGTCTCTCGGCCACGGACACAGAAAGCGCGCACACACACACACACACACACACACACACACACACACACACACACACACACACACACACACACACACACACACACACACACACTTGTGCGTCATGGCCAGTGACTGAGCGCACAGCAAAGGCATCCAACAAACATCAGGCCCAGGCGCTTGGCTCATTGGGGAAGAAGTTTGCGCCTGGCGGTGACTCAGGGCCAGCTCCTAAACACTAAACACTGAGCCATGACTCAATCTGCTCTCACTTATTCACACATAACTCACCTTATATGCACTCAGACGGAGGAAGGGAGAGAGAGAGAGACGGGCGTTTTTGCCATTAGGCAGACTAGGCAGTTGCCTGGGCGCCATGAGGTGGGGGCACCTGGGCGACCACCAGACATGCTCCAAAAGGATCCCAGGCTAATAAGCCTCATATGGATAAATACATTATACTTGTCATCTATAACTAGAATTGAACATTTAAAACACATGTAATATGTTCTTTAAAAATAGTTGTATCCCTATTTTTAATCATAATTTTATCCCTTGGGGGGCGCCATTTTACTGTCTCTGTCATAGGTATGACATCACAGGGGGCGACAGGGAAAACCTTGCCTGGGGCTCCAAATTGCTTAGAAACGCCACTGGAGAGAGAGAGACATAAGCCATGTTTCCATAAGCCCTATTTTTGTGATGAAACTAACCTATTGTCTATGAAAACTAACCTATTGGCCTGAATATAAGACTTTTTACGAATGGAAATATCCTTAAAAAAATCATATTATGAACTCGGACTAGACATTTGACATTCAATGTTCTTTTTGTCCTCTAATCGGAGTCATGTTATATTCGGGACAATATGTACAGTATTATGTTTGCTCTGATAATCGGATATTGGCCAAAATTCACTTTGATCGGCAATTCACCAATCCTTTTACACCCCATTTGAGGTGGGAAGTGGTACAAATTTAGATACAAATGCATAGTATCATGTCATTTTGCATTTTGTGAACAGTCTCTCGTTTTCTCCCCACACTGTTTTGACGAGGGTTTTGACAAATTTCGGAAATATTCAAATTTGGCCCTTATGAACAGGCAGGAACCTATTCATGAGAAAAGCAATCGGTGATCAGAAAACCTTTAACAGAGCATCCCTAATATGTATATATTATAGTTAAAATGCATTTATCTGAAAAGGTGGGTCCATGTTCGCACTCTCAGAGCTAAATTGACACTTAGCATTGAAGTATGGGGTTGAGATATGAGATGTGGGATTAGAAATTTTAATACAGCAGATATGACAATGGCAATATATAAAAATGGCGCGGCTCGTGGTATAGAGTGCATATCGTTACCATAATCATTACCAAGCTTAAACCCTTCCTTTCAGCAGCTGGCCACGGTCACAATCTGACCCTCAGGCCCATGGCTGCATGTCACCCACCCCTCTTTCTCCCCCCATGTCCGTCACTGTCAAAAAAAAGGGAAATTTTGTGGATCTCGTGGATCCGCATAGAAATGGCCGTGGCTCAGAGTCGACGTGGATCTCGGACTTGGCTCCAATGTGGACATCTCAGACTTTCTGTGACCACATATGTGACGTTGTAGTCGGCATACTGTATATATGGCGCTGAAAAAGCTGCCCAAAAGATTTGGAGTCATGACTCCAAATTTGGGTCCAGCTTTCAGTGCCCTATTGAGTTTCACTATGTACATGTAATAGTTAAGTTAACCTATATCAAAACGTATAATAATACAAAGTTAGTGTATGTATACTGTACTTCTGTGGTTATCTCTGGTCCGTGGCATTAGGAGTTTGCCATAATGCTGTATGACTCCTACGGCACTTGTTTCATATCGCCCTGTCTTTGTTTTGGTGAGTAGCAAACGTGTATAAATGTGTAGACTGCTATAACGGTGGTGATCAATGAAAAACAATGCCTGCAGAGTCACATCCTAATGCTGTGGTCCAGAGCTATTATGTCGGTGTATTAATACAGGAAATCTGGCGCTGTTAACTTCTTTTCGGTCCAGCAGATTTTGCAAGATAAGCTCCGGACTGTAAACGCACACACACACAGAAACAGACCCTGCCATAGACGGCTAGTCTCTTGCAGAGCCTTGCTGTTAAACATTAAAGGGTAATAGTTTGACTGTCTGTGCAACTCAAAGGCATAAATGAAGATCGCACGCTTTTCGCTCCCTTCAATGACTTAATTGTGGCACCCGTGGAGTGCTCTTCTTCAGACCGATTGGCATGACATGGACGCCATTTGACCAATATTTAAGATGGCGTCTCTCTTATGCCTTTATCAGTCTGAAGCACGTTGTGCTTTTAGGTGGATGCCACGCTCCCTTCAACGTCACTGAAGGGAGCTACAGCGTGCAATATATGCTTTGGTTAAATTTGCACTCAGCATCTATACCTTTTAGAGGGTTTGTCGATGTGCGTGACCTTTGATTCCCGTTGACTGTCTATGCAAGTGTACTGTTGTGTAGACATCTGTAGTAGTTATTAAAGGATAGAGTTCGGAAGAGTTTACTAGGAAGAGTTTATTATTACCTGAACTTGAACCCATGCGACCCGTTCCGACACCATGGGTTCAAGTAACGGGCCAAGTTTGGAGATGTAAAAACCATTTCAATTTCCTCCTCCTCCTCCTCCTCACCTTACTTTGTGACTGCATCAAAACCCACCGTTCCCTCTGTTTCCTGTTTCAAAGAAACGGATGGATGCTCATTGGTCGAAAATCCATATGACAGCATTCTTTTAGGTCTGTGCTACAATCAAGAGCATGCCACTTATAGTCATGATAATGGCATTTATTTGTTTGTTTTTATTTTTAGCTCAGGACTTCTTCTTTTCCTTTGCATTGAATGCAACATTTTGTGAGTGCATGCAAACCATGCCGTTTACTGTTTATATTATCTGCATGCGAACGAATGCCTGCCGGTATGTGTGTGTCCGTACAGTACGTGCTTGTATTACTATACTTGTGAGGGTCTCAGAACGTCCCCACAAGTGGAACGCTGCACAGCTTTTAAGACAAGTGCCAAGAAAACAACGAGAGGAATGGTTGTTTTAAACGGCACAAAAAAGAAGAATTAGGCTTTTAGGCAATTAGGAAAAGCATTCAGGTTGTATACTAGCTATACCTGATCCATACTTGGTTGCGTGCAGGCCCGCGCACAGGCCCGCGCACCAAGAGTAGCCGAACTACAAGCTCTCAAGGCATCACAGACGCAGGGCGGCGTTCAAGAAAAGGTAAAACTTAGTAAAGTATAGTAATACAAACGTGTGTGTCTGTGTGGTGTTTGTTGTCGTGCGCGTGTCTGTGTTTGTGTGTGTCTTCGTGAGCGTGTCTGTGGTGCGTATATAGGCGTGCGTGTGGCGTGAGTGTGGAATTGTGGAATAGAACGGTGGTTCTCAAACCTTTCATGATTTCAAGAAGGTCCCCCACCCCGTCATTCTGTTAACTCTTCAGAGTTACAGACCTGTTATAAAGGGGTCCATTTGGACACCAGGAAGGAAACCTGAGGGGTCCAACTTTGAGAACCACTGGGGAACACATAGGAATCCATCCAACCATGGTCATTGAGTGTGGTCGTGTGATGGACTTGTCGAGGTCAGCTCCACGGACGGCTTCTCTGTTGAGGTGTCACATTCACACCACATTAACAACAACAACAACAACAACACCCATCTGGTCCGCAACATGAACACACATTCCTGTGCCTTGTTTTTCGGCACCATTATGTAAATACCATACACACATACTAACATGACAACACAATCTAGGGTTGCCACCTGTCCCGTATAAAATACGCAATCGTGACAATTTAAACATCTGTCCCATTTTGAACCCTATAAAAACGGGACTGGATTTGTTAAAGGTAATGTAGGCAACTTTTAGTGTGTGCAAAAATCTGTGTTTGTAAAACAGATTTACAAACACAGATTTTGGCTCATTCTGAAACTGCTGGAGGCTGCTGCTCTGTGATTGGCTAAAACGCCACCGCGCCCCATACACTAGCATCGCCTTGCCACGAGCCCGACGAAAATGATTTGTTGACGACAATAAAAAAAATCCAGATTGTCTGCAGGGAAACAGCTGCAGCATCAAAGTAGAAGTGGCATAGAGTGGAAAAAGGCAAATATATAGAAATGTTGCCTATATTCCCTTTAACAAACGTCCCAATGCACATGTCTGTCACCCACACAATGATGAACAAAACAAAACACAGGCTAGTAAATCTGTCGTATATTATAGGGCCCAGGTGCCAAAAATCCATGTCTGTGCCTGCCCTGTACTGTCACGGGGGTTTGCCCCTGTAGTTACGGGCTTTTTTCTTTTTGGCGAAGTCTACCCAGGCCCCGATAATCCACCACGTCCACAACAACTGAAAGCGCAAAAAAACGCATGCGTGCAAACAAAAAAAAAGAAAGCAGGCTAAAAATCAAACACTTGGCTTGATCAATGGGAATGAAAAATAAAGCAAAAATTAAGTTGGTTGACCAAATGTTTTCTTTTTTTCTTCTTCTGTTGCGTATCGCGCATGCTGGGCCTGTCTGAACAGCATGCCTGAAGAGCAACACTATCTATCCCGTATATCTCTATATATAACGTATATTTATACACGCATTAACAACGTTTTCGCTTGCTTGTACCTGTATGAGTGAGTGACAAATAATAAACCCCCTCTTGGTTCTTGATCTTGGTCGCGTGGACGCAGAGGAAGAGGCCGGTAATATGGTCATGGGTCTACGTGCCCCATGCTTCCCCCGACCCTGATACGGTATGGGATATTCTGTTCTTATAATCCATCTCGATATTACTATAACCTGCTTCTTGTACTTCTTCTTAGCAAATATAATATAATGTCAATGCTTTCTATACCTGCCCTTTTAGTATGGTTGTATGTGACCCTTCTGTGATGGCGGAGAGCAAAGGTAAGTTTCTCTGCGGATTTGTCATCTATGAATGTTAAAAAACAAATCGAGCCCCCATGTAAATCACCAAAATTTGGGGAAAGTTAACGAGAGCCCCAAATATGGCACACATATGGCCTCCATTAAACAATATGGTAAGGCACAATAAGGCAAAATTACCTGAAGTTCATTCTGCTTTATGTAGCATGTGATATGTCTAACTAGAACTCAGGGATGTAAAACTCAAAGCACACGGCGGGCTAAAATGGAAAAAGTGCAGTAAGTCAAGGGTCGGAGCTGTCAGACAGTGTTTCAAAACGGTTTGCGAGGACGCCCAAGGCAAACAGAAACAAAGTAATTCCTTCAAATTGTTGATTTGAGAAAGTAAATCAAATAGTCGCATTCATTTCTTATCAAGGTGTGTGCAAAATATACCATAGGGCCAATAATAATAACACTTCAAGCTGTGGGCCAAAAATAATTAATTTGCAGGCCTGCTTTGACACATGCGCTTGCCCAACTGTGCCCTCATCACATGTCATCACATTGTGATGACGGCTCTGGTCATTTTTAGTCCAAGGACTGTTTTCTGAGAAAAAATAATTAATAGTTAGACATATCACATACAGTATAGCAGACATATCTACATATAGCAGAATGAATTTTAGGTAATTTTGCTTTACTGTGTTATTTGATGGAAACCATATAGATTTGGGGCTCTCGTTAATTTCCCCAGCATTTTGCAATTTGCATGAAGGCTGAAATTGTTTTTTTTTTAACCTTCATAGATGATAAATCCACTGAGAAACGGACCTTGCTCTCCGCGGTCATGGATCGGTCAGATGGGACCCTACTATATAAACGTAGATTCCTGTGTATTGTCCGAGCAGCTAAAGAGCAGGTTTTGCTTCGTTGGAATCTCTCGGTTTCCTTATGAATCAGAATTCCCCTTACCTCCCGAGCTGGATATAGTATGCTGCTTAATCCCTTAGTATTATTTCTCCACATAGAGTGCCGAAGTCCTGCAGACGTCACTCGCTCATCACCTGGTTCGTGGAACGTTTTTTTTTTTTTCTTTTCTTTGTCCATGAAGAATAAAATCTAGAAATAATCTCGTATAAGAGTTGTGGTACGACCTGACTCTGTGATGTTGTCAGGGAGGTTTTTCTGTATTGTATCAGTGGTTGACACAGTACCATTAATTTTAAATGGTATAATATTTGTCTTTCGTTTGTGTATTTATTGACTAAAAACATGGAAGTAGCCTTAAAAACGAATGCATGATAGGGAAACATTTTCATGACAAGATAATTTCAAGGACCTGCTGTTTGACATGCAACACAGACATTCTGGGCACGTTTGGGCAGTGCTCCCAAACGTATACTTTTAAGTTTCTCATATTAAATTTCATGTGCATCTGCAACCAAAATGCCACCTGGTGACGTTGTGAGCTTGTAGATAAAGTAGTTTTTGCCAGAGTGCATACGGTAGGCACTTTACATTCAGTGTGTAAAGCTGTGTGTGGATCCACACACAACCACCTGCACCTGCCCTACCAATTATATTTACCTGTCCCAGGCAGGTGGGCAGGTGTTAGTGTCAACCCCTGCTTAGTCATTCACTCATATTTGAAACCATCTGTGTCAGATGTTTCTTCATATGATCTATGATTTGTATACTGTATTTCTCAAGCACAGCTCTTATATGAGGTGATCGATCCATCCAAGGTCCCCCTATAGGGATTATTAAGATGCAAAAACAGAACCACACCTCTCTAGCGATGTTGACGTCAGACTTTGGTGCTCTATTGAAGGTGGCAACCCTACTGACAACACATGCTGTCGACACACATGGTGTGTTGAGAATTTATTAAAACACGCACTGGGCTGACCTATACTAGGGATGTGCATGTTGATGTTCTACTGTTTTGAATATTTGTATTTGTCATTGTATGTAAACCTATATATCTGTTTTTTGTTGTTTTGTTGTTTTGTTTTTACTGACATCATGATCTAATTTGGGCAACTAATCTGGGCAGGAATTTTAAAAATATATATACTTTTATATGTGTGTGTGCGCAACATGATCTCACATAATGTAGTATAAGCGAATGGAATTGACATCATAGGCAGTGACGGAGGCTGCAGTCTCTACCGAACTTGAACCACACGAAGCACTGCCGAGGCAGGCGCTAGCCGACCGAGTCACCATGCTGATGCACTGCGGAGTTTGGTAGATAAGCCTACTCAGCCCCGTCCAAGTTGTGACCAGATAGGCATTGAATAATAAATACCCAAACTCACCCAGCATGAAACACTGCACTTTTACTTGTTTACTTTACTTTTTTTTGTATTTTTAATGGTTTATATAGTATCTACCTATGTGTCTCCAGTGAACACCTGGTTGCCCCCTTGCTTTGAGAGTTTTGGCTCTTTGTCATTTAACGCCAATTCTGTTCATTTATGCTTATGTGAGATCAGGCTTGTGTGTGTGTGTGTGTGTGTGTGTGTGTGTGTGTGTGTGTGTGTGTGTGTGTGTGTGTGTGTGTGTGTGTGTGTGTGTGTGTGTGTGTGTGTGTGTGTGTGTGTGTGTGTGTTGACAAAGAGATGCCTCCTTGTGCCTGCATGAGGAATAACATGCTCTAAAAGAAAACCGAGGATGGGATGTGAGAAGATGAGTGGGGTAGATGGTGTTGCCTTGACTGTGATGTCTCTCACGTCCTGCTGCAGTACATTTCCCCTTGTCCCCCCTGTAACGGTCAACTGAGTTTTTGGTCCATCATCTCCGCGTTTGCGATGACAACGGGCCCAACGGCGGTCCCTGGCTGCAAGAAGAGACCCACAGGGGAGACGTCAAGGCAAAACACGTCGCCTTCATAGGCGACGCCAACGCACGGCAACATTCAGACGTGCACAAATGCAGGGAGATAGCAGAGAGGAGTAAACACGGAGAGATGCAATGAGGAGAGATAACACGGGTTCTGGAAGAATTCGAGGAGGAGGAGGGGTTGGAAAACAACAGAATAGGAACACAGAATGGGCGGGTCACTGGGGAAGGAGGTTAGCAACTAAGAGAGAAAATAAATAAACCGGCAGAGAAGAAGAAGAAGGAGAAGGAAGACAAGAATACAACAGAGAGAGAGAGAGGGAGGCGTGAGTTCATGACTCATCACAGCATCTCCAGTTACTCGGTCGAAGAGCACCGGTTTCTCATCTGAAAAAAAAAAATCGAAGCATGAATGTTCTTACATCTTTTCCTCTGTAAGGACCGAATCCTGCAGGGGTTCCTTATGATTCTACTTCTTCCACAAGCCTCCGACTGCTTCAGATCTACTTTAACACATACAAGGAGGGACGTTTCTATTTTGGGATACTTTCTGTTGTTTTACACGAAGGAGACTATAGACCAAGATTATTGCATTGTGATAAATTCTAAAGAGAGGGCAGGCAGCATGGCTCTAGGCGCTTCCATCCGTAGACGGTTTCACTCCCTGCGTGCTTCCTGGAGGCGGAGCACCGGGTACCTGTTCAGCAAGGTAAGCCACGCTCTCCCCATCGCAGGAAGGAAATCCAAAAATGGTACTTTACTGTAAATCGAAATGGAGTCTGGTATTTTAACATTGCCGACCAAGGGTGAACATGAAATGAAGCGACGCCCCCTTAAACTAGGACAACCGTGATTTAAGTTGTTGGATGCTTTCCGCACAACACAACGATTCTTTTTAAACTGTGCACATACATGTTTGCGAGTTGCGCTGCGCGCCCCTGTTTCCTACATGTGTGCGTTTCCATTGATCGCCCCGCTGTACATCGCACGTCCTGCCAATGTTGTGTCCCGTTAATCCCCGCCGCTTACAGCACATGTGCAAAAGCCCCGACAGCTTGTTCTTGTGATCTGTCAAGTCTCTGTACAACACCCAACACGACAGACAGCCCCCCCCATCCAAAAAAAAAAAAAAACAATGTGACAACCCCCCAGCCCGCCCGTTCCAGAACCTTGTGTGACAAACCGCCTCCCTCTCCTCCCTCCCACCCGCCCCCACCCCGGAACCCCCCCCCTATAGCGAACGAACAGCCTGTTTCAGTTTGCAGACACCAGCGTCGTCGTGGTACAGCATCTGGTTCCTGTCAAAATCACGGTGAATTATGGTTCTCGTTTTGTCGGCTCCGGAGGATTTTCAGCCCCATCTCGCAGCGAGGGGCGAAGCTTACGGCAACACGGAGAGAGAGAGAAAGGGGCTCAGCGGAGCAGTGTTCTTAACCCCGGGACCGTCGTTTGTTTGTCTGTCCCACCGGGGACCTCTTCTCGACTCCCAACACACAGTTCCACTACCCCCCACCCTGGCCGTCGTCTCCATGGGTCCTCCAGTTGACCATGCATTACAGTGAGCGCCAAGTGCTGGCTGGATGGCTGGTGCTCTAATGATATTGTGGGAAAAGAAACTCGAGAATGCAGACAGACTACAACAGAGGGGAGGGTGTTATCGTCAAGATAATCTCAAGGCCGTGATTGGGTGGCTGTCATTTTTGGACGGTGTCCCTCTTTTGGTAACGGCTTACTGACCGTCCAGATTGTGGCGATATACAACTTATATACGCTGTAAAATCCTCAGTGTTAAAGGGATATTTCACTTTCAAAAAGACTTTTGCTCATGTGAACACCCCAGACAGTTTGTTACTTTATTCAGTATTTAGATATTTGATGTCCATTTCAACTTGCCAGTAGAACTACTTTTTAACAATGATAGACGCATCAAAAACATCTGTATTTTTTCTGCTGACTGATATTGTCTTCCTATTACATCATTCATTTACTTTTAACATATTGTTTTATTCTTTCTTGCACACCGGTGTGGGGCTGCGGCTGCCAAATTCCAAAACAATATTTTAAAAATGAAGGAAAACAGTAAATGACATTCCACGTATTACGTCCTAGTAGACACTATCAGTCACCAAAAAAAAAGATTTGGTGTTTTTGATGAATCTATCATGATTAAAATTAAGTTATATTGGGTTTGTATAGGAAGGGGGGCAGGTCTACCTGTATATTGAATCTCAAATATCTAAATACTGAACCGAGTAACTTAAACTTAAACTGGATTTTTTTAAGGGAAATATCCCTTTAAGTCTCAAGAGGATACACAAAAGGGCCATTTGGTTCCTTCTCAGAGTTACAAATTGACATTGTTTTTCCACTGTGCAACACTAGGCAAACCAGGACATAACAGAACTGGAATAGATCACACCTTTTTTTTCTTGTCACCAGCCAAATAAATAAACAATGGAAAACATTTGTGTCTGTGTGTGATTGTGCAACAAGAGCTACTACTTTATGTTTCGGTAACAGTTTTATAACAACGGCAGGCAGACCTGATGATGCAGCGAATGTCGCAGCCAAAACCCAGCCGCCGCTTCTTCTCCCACCAGTAAAATAGCTAGATAGGAGACAAGCTAATTGGAGCAGTTGTCGGTTTCATGACAGCATCTGTTAATTATTTTGTCTTGGAACACACTGATCTTTATCTTGTCCCCCCCGCCCTCCCCCTTCTCTCTCCCTTTCTCTCTATCTCTCTGTCACTGTCCCTCCCTTTTCTCTTTTATTTCTTTACATTGCACGTGTTTATATCAATCTTTATTTCTCTCTTAAAGATGGAGTGCCATGATTATTTCCAACCTAAAATATGATCAGCAGGCATTATTGTTATATGAGGAGGAAGATCTATTTTTTGTGTGTACATTGTTTTTTTTTTACTCTGGCGTCTTCACCAGTTCATTCCTGATTTGCCTGATGGGTGCTGAATCCACCTGGACTGAAGCCACACCCAAGAGCTTTACCTGTACGATAACGGGGGAGGAGTTAGGGGAGGAGCTGATAATGTGATGTCACTATACAGTATATTTTTCTTCACTGGCATGTTTGACTGGAAAGGTTCAGTCCCCTGAAAGAAACCCTAAATAGAAAAGGAAAGGCATCATCCTCTCTCTCACCCTCTTAAACATGTACACAATTGAAAAAATACAAAAAATCACATCCCTCCCTCTTTAAAAGATTCCTTCTTAAAGATATGAGTTTTCTTCCGACTCTTCTCTCTTTGACTCCTTCCCTCTCTTTCCTCTTTCCTTTTCTCTCTGCTTGTTTCTAAGTCTGTCTTTCTCCCACTCAAAAACACTTAAAGCTTTAGCCTTGTGATCTTTTTTCTTATACCCAATGTCATATTGTAATTTAATAATGCAAGGAGGCCTCATCATTACCAGATGCAGATTGCTTATGAATCTGTGCGTGTGCGTGTCTGTGTGTGTCCGACTGACTGTCTGTGTGTGCGCGTGTGCCTGTGTACATACGCGTGTGCGTTTCGCAGGGATCTACGAGGTCGCGGCTAGAGAGCGTAGAGACAAGACCAAAGCTGTCACAGTAAGATTTCCGTTCCCACAATACCGTAATGCAATATGCACACACGACGTTATCAAACAATCGCTATTATCCAAACCCTTTGAAGTGTCCAATTACATGAAGTATCCAAAGGCCGTAGTCCAAATGCAGTGACCGAACTACTTGTGAATACCAAGTATATTCCGTCACTATGTGTGGTGGCAGAAGCAGCACTGTTCTATGGTCCCACACCCTGTATCACACAAGCAATTCAAACTACGTACAACGTACTTATCTTGGTTTTCCTGTCCATGATTTAAGTGTTAAATGAGAAATTTTGTCATGACAATAGGTTGCTGTTGTTTTAACTTAAACTAACTAAAAACAACATTGTCTCTGTAAATACTTTGGCAGCGATAGTATTGACAACTTCAAGAAATACAAATATGAATAGTAACCCCTCATATGGTTATTCTATCTCAAACAATAGAAAATAGAATAGTGTGCTGTTTATGGGAATAATGGTGGACTCTCAATAGATCTTTAAGCTTATGCCCTGGCCTCTCCCCAGACCGGCTCATTCATTCCAATGTAAATATAATGGACATTACTCATTAAATACTGGTTCATTTGTGGAACTGGACCTTCAAAATCTCTTCCAAATCCGTCAACAAGGCCTGCTGTGTGCAATGGAAAAATAGGTGTGGCATTTATTTTTTAAAACGATTGATTTTAGGACTTTGTCAATTCCCGATTCGATTCCTACTTTTATATGGGTACCAGGTACCTGGAAACCTTTAGTTCGGTACCTACTCAGAACCTCATTTCCCAACCCTACTGTATGCAGCAGGAGTGGCTCAAAAAGAAGATATTAGACTTCAAAAAGTCTAATAACTTCCCCTTCAGTTAATAGGGATGTCCCTTTGGTCTAGTGGTTAAGATATTTGACTTTCCCGTTGGAAACCCAAGTTCCAAATCCCGGGTGTTAAGATCTGACCGGGTTTCCTTTGATTCCCAACTCTCCATCATTTAGCCGGGGACCACCTGGAATCCCCCTCATCAAAGACCTACCTGGTGTGTGAAGGTATTAAAGGTTGTTCGCTGTCTGACTGAGTGTCCCGTGCGTTTTCAGGGGTCAGATCGTGGGTCCGGCCATGGAGGAGGGCTATGAGGTGGACCTGGTGTACATCACAGAGCGGATCATCTCCGTCTCCTACTCCGTCGCCACCGACGAGCGCGCCTACGCCGGCAACATCAAGGAGGTGGCCTCCATGCTGCGCTCCAAACACGGTGAACATTACCTGGTGAGAGACTAACTGGCAATATGGCTGCAGCCATGTTGGCGGATTCAAGTTATGACTTGAGAGGAAAGAATATTTGAAGTGATCAAATTGCCAATAGAATACAATCTTCCAAAACATGAATGGTCTCAGAAATGATTTCCTTAGGAGGAGAAAGAAAAGAATCGATAGAATCACGAAGAAAACTATCTATAGTTGCAGTGCATGTTCATGTCCTTGCCCTACCACCACAATAATAGAAAGCTAGAAAAATCCTTTTGGGATGATAGCTGTGAAATGTTATATTGTTTAATGTGTCTAATGGTGTGCTCTTTTCTGTTTCTGTTCACAGATGCTCAACCTGAGTGAGCGAAGGAGTGACATCTTCAAGCTAAACCACAAGGTGCCAAATCACTAAACTAAAGATCAATGGTGCTGTCTATTTTGGATATTTGAAATTAATTTATACAGGGAAATTTGTACAGCGTGTAGATACAGCATTGCATTCTTTGCCTCTTCTGCAGTTCAGCTATGACAGCTGACTCCCAGTCTTCACCAAGGGTTAAAGGCTTAAAGACTAATTAATTTTTGCATCATTGGCACAAAGCTTCACAATATGCCGGGGATCAACTGGTAGAGCTACTGGTTTCCACTTAAATTATTTGAAGTGGGGAAATTAGCAATATTATGTTCAGAAGCATCCAATAGAAGCAGCTAAATCATCATTTGCGTATAATACTTAAACTTTGAGCAAAGCTGTCTGGCACTCCCATGGCCATCGTCTTGGATTAGTTGTGTAGCTTGATTTTCAGTCAGTGAGGTTTAATTTTCTTCTCCCCTTCAGGTCCTGGAGTTTGGCTGGCCGGACCACCATGCACCCGCGCTGGATAAGATCTGCAGCATGTGCAAGGCAGTGGACACCTGGCTCAACGCTGACGCTCGTCATGTGGTGGTGCTCAGCAACAAGGTAGAATTTAAAGCACTGTACATACAATCAGTGTTGCCAACTTGGCGCATTTGTCGCTATGCTTAGCGCTTTTTCAGACCCCCCTAGCGCCAAAATTAGTGAATAACTCCTGGCGGAAAATCTAGTGCTTTTTTACTGGTGAGTTGGGGTGAAATTGATTGACAGGCGCCAGAGATAAAACCCTCATTTTTCACCATTTCTCCTCCTATGACAGTGGTTTTCAACCAGTGGTCCCCAGGCTAAATGATGGATAGTTGGTTAACCAGATGTAACTCTTTGAGAGCGTAAAAATGAAACCAAATGGACCCTTGCAGGTCCATTTGGTTTCATTTTTACACTCTCAAGAGTTAAAATATTCATCATGTGAATTAGCCCAAGTCTACACAACTAGAGAATGTAGAAGATTAATGGTCATTTAATGGTCATATTCCCTTCCAGGCAAGCATCTAGCGCATTCTAGTGCATTTTGGAAGTGCCACTAGTGCATTTTGGATTTTGGCAGTTGGCAACGCTGCATACAATAACACACAACATACACATACCGCTACATACACACATACAGTGGCCTTTTTGCTCTTAGTGTACGTTGTACTCTGAAGCCTCATAGACTAGAATCACCATAACTGAATGCTGTATAGAGGTGCGCAGTCCCGCCCCTTTCATGACGTCGCCTTGGTTCCAGAAATGGAGTCCTCATTCATTTTCCTCATAGACTTTTCGAAAATGGTTCATAAAACACGATTGTGCCGCGGACAAAGCCAAAACGCGGGTCGTGACAAATCATGACAGCACACACAATATTATCATGCAATATCTAATTAGCCAGAAGTAGAAAATGACAGGATACAACACTTTGGTGAGATCCCATCAAATCTAATCTTGTGACTGTGTTACAGTACAGTATATTATATATCTGACGTAAGCACTGCATAAGACTATACAGTAAGTGCATTTGTTTAGTTTAGTTTAGTTTAGAACTAATGTAAATGGCACTGTTTATCTCACTTCTAATGTGTTCTAAACTCCTTTTCCTGGAGAGGTTGCCAACAGATACGACCTGAGTTTGCCGAGACATCTTTATAATAATAACATTAATAATAGATGTTGTTTGCTTAACAAGCTTTTGCAAAGTGCAATAAATATTTCCTAAACTGTCCATTTCCTCTCTCTCTCTCTCTCTCTCTCTCTCTCTCTCTCTCTCTCTCTCTCTCTCTCTCTCTCTCCCTCTCTCTCACGCAGGGTAACCGAGGTCGCACGGGGGTGGTGATAGCTGCTTACATGCACTACAGTAACATCTCTGCTAGGTACGAAGCATTTGCATTTACAGCACCACCTTTAACCCCAAAGTACTATACGTTGGACAATGTACTGTACCCATGTAGTGTATTCACCCACACACTTGCATTTTTACGTTATTATTTCATTTGTGGTCTTTTTAAATACGCTATAAGACAACCGCACATGATTTTCCTAGAGGGCAAAAGAAAGACCAGGGATTTGATTAGAATCGGTGCCTCCACGAATCGTACCGTTTTCAACATCAGAGATGACTCCATTTAGGGATGTGCAGAGAGTGTTATTAGTGATGCAAGGGCTCTCAATACAGCACTCTTAAGGGCGTTTCACAAGGTGAGCAATAAACGCCCTTGTTAATGCCTGGATGAGCTTCAGCTCTGCTACAGTTCTGCTCAAGAGGGGTGCGATAACCCAATTGTTAAAAAGAAAGTTTAAAAACAAGATCCAGGTCTGGTGAGCATGCACGCAACAGCCATATTCGTGGAAATACGCTTGCTGTATTGCATCGCGTCTTGTTGAAAATGCAACTCTTATAGATGGATGGATTTCTAAGCAAATTTGTTTTACGTGCTTCATAATTTAATAGTGCTGCCAAATCTTACTGAAGAAAAAAAAAGTTGAAATGTTTCTCTCTCCTCTCTCTCTGAGCAAGTGAGAACATGTGATTATTTTTCCAAACAAAGGAATGCCTTACTCTATCAGCAAAACCTAAACAAAGAAGGGGGGCTTAGGCTATGAATATTCAATTTCTTTCAGGGATATGTCTGAATATTTACACTGCTATGAATGGTAACTCGCGTGCTGTGATCTTTGATCTGCCTTGATGCGCTACGCTCTACCATTTCGCTGTCATGTGCTTGTGAAGGGATTCGCTGAAACAATGAAACGCAGGGTTTTTTTGGAGGCGGGTGGTGGGGGGGGTGCAAAAGCTTGATGCTAAAGAAACAGTACGGCTAATCGGTTCAGATCTTTTCACTGGGCAGTGCCAAGTAACTTGGTATGTTTACTTAAGTACTGTAGTTGACGACAACCATGAGGTATTTGTCAGATTTCCAATAATTGTACTAGCTTCTACTTCACTACATTTGCCGTAGGAAGCAAATATGGTACCTTTACACAACTTAATTCATTCGAAAACTTTAGTTAATAGTTATATGTAGATTTTGGTCATTATTACAAAACATGCATTACCTACTTCAGCCATTTGTAAATAGACGAACTACATTGTCCCGCACTGTTCTGAGGTAGCGTGAGGACATGCGATCAAATCGACAACATCGGCTGAGCCCAATTTATGCGTAATCATCGCACAACAATGTGCCAAGAACAACCTGCAAGTAGATAGAGATTGAGAGTTTGACTATGGAAAATATATAAATATATATAAGATTGGAAATGACTCCTTATATGATTGGAAACATAATTTTATGTCTGTCTCACCCGCAGATGTAACTAATAAAGAAACCTTGAACCTTGAATCTTTAATTTAGTGTTAGACGTGTTTTCTACTTGTTTAAGTGTCAATAAAAGTCTCAACATAATATATACAGTATATTTTTATATTTCTTTCTTTCTTTTAATATCAACAATACAAATCTGCATGGCACTCAGGTAGGAGAGTGGTTTATCTGCTCACCACCGCAGTGTTTACCCCAAAACTTTGTCTTATGGTAAATGGTGCATTCATGTAGTGCAGGGGTTTTCAACCTTTTTGACACCAGGGACCACCATTTATTCAGCATTTGAGCCATGGACCACCATTTGAGCCACGGACCACCAACGTTTTAGCCCCAAAGACCTAAAACTAAAGAATTCTTTTGGTTTTGTTGACAATTCCAGGCAGGATTTTGCAAACAAAACGGTGTAGACTTCTTAATTAAATAATGCCAATTCAGATGATGAATATTTTAACTCTTGAGAGTTACTCTCAAGAGTTACATCTGGTTACATCATTTAGCCTGGGGACCACCTGGAACCTTCTCAAGGACCACTAGTGGTCCCCGGACCACCTGTTGAAAACCCCTGATGTAGTGCCTTCATCCAAGGCACTTACTATCCAGCTGTAGATTGTTCATTACTGTAGATTGCTCACCAACTCAAACACCGATCGCCGGACAAAAAACATGCAAGGCACAGACCATACATACTACTCTGCGTCCTCCTGGTGGTGTGTGTGCGTGTGTGCGTGCGTGCGTGCGTGCGTTTGTGTGTTCTGGACTTACTGGTAATTGGGTCAGAAAAAAATTAAAACACACACACACACACAATCTTGTCTTTTCAAGCGGTGCGTCTACTGGCCAAATACTGTACGTTAAACATTTTCATTCTCGGGGGCCTTGACATGAAACTGTTTGAGAAGCGCTGCCTGCTTCAATGGAACCAGATGTTAATAGGTGGTGGTTGGAGCACTATGAAAACATACAAGGCTTCTGTAATTGACGTGAAAGCTAAAGCCAGCAAGCATAAACTAAACAGGCCTAAGTCTCAGCGTTCTCCAAGGCTGCAGTTTCACAAGAAAAAAACATCAATACCAGTAGTAGTGCAGTACAAATACTGCTGCATTTAGTGTTTCTTTGTTCTTGTTGTTGTATTATTTTGTAGAATTGTGTTTTATGGAGAATATGGGTAAAATTAGTTTAGGGTAGGTTAGCTTAAGGTACTCCTTGTGGGTCATTCACTTCCTCAAATCCAGGGTTGCCATGTCTGCTTATACGCAACCTTTTACATTCGGCTCGGTCAGTTACTGTTTTGTTTTGTTTGTGTGTGTGTGTGTGTGTGTGTGTGTGGGGGGGGGGGGGGGTTGGTGGCTTGCAGTGATTCCCACATTTGTTTCATGTCAAGGAACAGCATATTAGTATAAAATTGTCCACAGACATCCATCTGCAAACATTTGATGCCATTTTTGTTAAAGTGTTAAAATATTCAATATATTTAAATTCATTCTCAATGTTCTTTTTAAATAACAAATGTACAACCTCACCATGCAACAACACAACAGAATTTATTTCCTCCATTTATCCAGAATGTTGGTTAACCAGATATAAATCTTTGGGAGTGTAAACATGAAACAAAATGGATACTTGGAGGTCCATTTGGTTTCATCTTTAGGCTCTCAAGAGTAAAAAAATCATCATCTGAATTAGAGAATGTAGAAGATTAATGTTGTACAACTGTATGTTGTGCTGTTTTGTTTTCTCCAAAATCCAGTCTGTTATTGTGGACAAAAGCAAAAAGAATCTTTAGTTTTGGGGTCTGTAGGGCTAAAATGTCATCAGCTGGTGGTCCGTGGATAAAATTCTGAATAAATAGTGGGCCCTGGTATGAAAACGGTTTAATACCCTGCCAAACGACCTGGTTCCGTGAGAGCTTGACTTAACACTAAATGTCTTTGCTCTTTTCAGCGCTGACCAGGCATTGGACAGGTTTGCTATGAAGCGTTTCTACGAGGACAAAGCACTTCCTGTGGGACAGCCCTCCCAGAAAAGGTCAGTTCTTATCTCACTTCCTGTCCTAGGCCTACTATGACGTCTCCCATGTCGCCTAAGTATTGGCATCAACATGTAGGCCCACTTATCGTAGCTAAGAGCACTCATTATGCACACTGGTACTATTTCAAGGTTTAAAATATTTAAAAGAATATAGCAAATCTATAAGCTTGCAATGCCCATTTAACAGGAATTCAAGTTCTACAAAGGTATAGTAATGTTTTGCATAGTGATGCAATGTACACTATTTAAAGGACACGTTTAGTTTCTTTGTTTTTTTCAACCAAGGTTCATGATTTGCCTCACATTCAGTAGATCTTGTGAACTTCGTGGCCAGTTACAATTTCCTGGTATTTATTAGGACTGTAGTAGATCATTTAAATGAATTGCAAATACATATTTAGGACCATGTTCGAATGCCCTCTCCCATAGCTAAAATCCCTAAAACTAAAGAAAGCAAGATTGTAAAACAATTAACACCCATCTTTTACTTTCTCTAATAACAACCTAAAACATGACCCTAAAGTTGTCCTTTGAGTCCTTATAGGTCCTTTCTCCCTCTACACGTATCTTCACAAAGAATTGCCAATCTATGAGCTCACAGCGTCACATTGCTGCCCATTGTGAGCTTGTAGAGCCTATTCTTTTGCATTTTAAATGTTGAATAAGCATGTTATGGGCTCATGTGACTTAATAGTATCTGCTTTCAGGTCAATAGTTTTTTCTTTCAATCATCATTACATAAGTCATTTAAAACGGTCCAACACTTATCTTGCAGCAAAACGTTTTCATTCAACGTTTCCTGCGTTGCTTTCCAAATAATTCCTTGTCGGACTCTCACATGGTGAAAATAGTAGTAAAAACAATGCTAATGACTGAGCTGGCGTCCGGCCCATCCACATTGGTTCTGAAAATGCTCTCTCTAACTCTCCTTTCCTTCTCCACTTACTCTTTCCAGTCCAGTTTATTTTTGGAATGTCTCGCAGAGGAAATTCTTTAGGTTTTTGTTGTTGTCGTTTTTGTTTTGTTCGGTTTATCTCCAATTGAAGCTTAATTGAGATAATTGTGGAAAAAAATGTCTTGGAACACAGAGAGAGATGGAGACAGAGAGTCATGTATCTTTTCCGTCAGTGGGATTCCTCGGATGTCTCTTGGGGACATGGCAAGATTTGACGGTAGTGGGTCAGTGTTTCCCAAACACTGTGTCTGGAGTGGACCTTTTAAGAAGTAATCTAGAAAATATCAGTGGAGAGGATATGTATGTACTTTTGAAACTGACAGTTACCTACTGTACAAAAGAACAGAAACAACAGAAAGTGGTTCAGTGTTAACCAAGCAATGTCACACAAAGTGTCTCAAGGGGGCGACAAAGACCCACATACAGACACCTGGGAATTACAATGTCCAATATCTGAACTCTGAACCTCTGAACCTGTATAGCTCATTTTTCCCACCACAGTTGGAACGTTAATACTGAATTGAGTGGTCAGAACCTTTGTTAAAGTGTTTATAGTGTCAATAGATTGTTCATGCTGAGAGTCTTTTTTTTCCTACGAAAAATATGATGTTTAATAATGTATTATTTATTTGCAAGATTATTGAATCAGAATTTTGTGATTTGGGTGATTTGTGGAACAGGCCAACATGCACCAAGGCCTGCCCCCACACAGAGGCCCCCCTCTATCCTAATTGGATGAAGGCTTTCTCACTTGCCACCAAAACAGAAACTATATACCTCTATATATATTGTATATATATATTTTAATCACTGCGGACAGGGAGGAACTTCTTACAGTGTATGGTCAGCACACTATATACTAAGGAGGATTATCCAAACAATATATGGCATTTGAATTAAGTGAAATCACGGAATCTACCTTTAAACATTCTCAGTAAGGTACATTTACTTGAACATAAAAACTGGGTTTGAGACCCCAAAAATGGGCACTGCCCCATTGTTTGGGAAGCAGTAGTGTTCTAGATATCATTCAGGAGACACTTAGACTCGGTAACTTCCCCGACGCAGGACAACACGGGGCGAATGTAACATTTTCCATTTGGGGGGGGAGGGGGGCAAGAGAAAATGGTATAGGTGCAACTTCATCGCCCGTGGCGCGAAGCGACACAGGTGATGAAGTCGCACCCATACTATTTTCAGTTACATGACTTATATTAGTCAAGTGAAGCATCAATAATAACAGTTGTTGTTGAAGTTGCAGCATGCATAAAGCTAAAGGTCTGACTCTGAGAGTTTTCTGTTTTCAATGATGAAATGATGTTGGTTTAGTGGTGACACAACTGTAGTTAGTTAGTAACAGTAGTAGTGTGTCAAATCATTTTACTGTAAATATAAGCACTTCAATTTGAAATATCTTGGGTTGTTTTGCATGCCATCATGTTTGGTGGGGCAGTCTGGCTCATGCCTAGATCCGCCCCTGCAGCACAACGTTTTGCAGGCCATGCAGCCACTCTCTGGCAGTTCTATAGGATTGCCCTCTGGCCCGGCCTGCTGCTATTTCCTGCTTCGGATATATTTATCTCATGCCCCTGGAGTCTGAGAGTATTATGGTCTGGCATGTGTGACATTAACGTGCGTGGCGGGCCAGTGAGAGAGGAAGGACGCGGATCTGGGCCTTGCCTCTGTAACCGCTGCCATGGCAACAACACCAAGCTGAAGAGACCATACTGGTTGCTGTCTGTACTGCAGGCAGAAACCTCTCACTGTATCTCCATGTTCAAACTTTTCCTGTAAATCAGAGGTCCCCAGATGAATTTGCAAGGCCACATTAATTGCACTTCCCCCCCGACCAATTTTAGAATATATCAGGGGCGGATTTTTGGGGGGGGGGGGGGTCAGGGGGTCAGATATTTCAAATTATAAAGTGCTTATATTTAAAATGATTTGAAACACTACTATTGCTAATAACTAACTACAGTCAGACCTTTAGCTTTATGCATTCTGCATGTCTGTTGCAACTTCAACAACAATTGATGTTATTATTGATGCTTACTTCACTAATATAAGTCCTGTAACCAAAAATGGTATGGGTGTGGGTGTGGGTGTGGGTGTGGCTGTTGCTTCGCGCCACGGGCGATGACGCCGCCCCCATACTATTTTCTCCTGCCCCCCCAATTGGGAAATGTTACTTATATATTATTATTTCATGATCTACTCACATGTTTAGATGGGCTCCACCTTGATCCAACGCACACACTTATTACTCAAAAAACCAGCCATAATCCAGTGTTTGGAAGCTTATAAAATCCATGATAATGGACCGCATGAATAAACATCCTTCATGGGTACAGCCACATCCATAAAATTCTTCTACTTGGGATTTCACGAGTTTGACTGACACTGGCGCCACACTTTGGCCTTTGGGTGGTGACCAATATTAAATTAAAAAATAGTTGGTGAGATTTGGTTACCAGAGTCGTCTTCTATTTGAGACAATATGGTATTAGTCTATATATACATTAAGTGGATGACAATTCTGCACAATGAGTATTTTTACTCTTATTCCCTTCTGTAGAGGTACATAGAATACATTCTATTTACAGTGGATTCTATTTTTGAAATGTTAACATTTCATTTGATCAGCCTTTGATCACCGCAACAAACTAGTGTGTGCATTGTGTGCATGTATGTGTGTGAATATAATCTCCCAAAAAGCTGGCCCAGCCAGCACCCATTCAGGGAGACCATCGGCAAAAGAAACTAAAAGCAGCACCCTCATTTATACTGACGTGACCTGTCTAGAGAAACTAGTAGTCACTTAATATTTAAGGACGCTGCCACTGAAGATCACGTCTCAGGTATCTTTGCCAGAAGAGATCTTGAAGTGTTTTACTCGTGAATTAATAATGCAAGTCAATGGAGCTCTGGATCATCAGACTGAAATCATAACTTCATAGATGTTAGAAGATGACCGACACGCAGGTCACACAAAGTCCGAGCTCTGCATGTGGATCCCGGGAGCCACACACACACACACACACACACACACACACACACACACACACACACACACACACACACACACACACACACACACACACACACACACACACACACACACACACACATCCATACACAGGCACACAGGCACACATGCACACGCTCACACATATGTCCCTTTTCTCGCAGCTTCTTCTTTGACCCAGCTGTGTTCCCATGGCTCTACGTGGCTGCATGGGGGTCAGGGCTTGACACTAACACTTGCCCGCTTGCCCGGGGCAAGTAAAAAATATGGTGGGGCAAGTGAAGACTGCTACCTGGTTGCCCGATCGGGCAAGTGTGCAACTTAGTGCACTATAACACAACACAAGATACATTTGTCTTGAAGGCAGTCATTGCACTCTGCCTCTGTGTCTTTCCCTGCTTTCTAGATATCTCTACCTATCTCTCTCCCAGGTTCATTTGGTTCCAAACTATGTGACCACTATGGGCTAATTAAGATGATGAATTTTAACTCTTGAGAGTGTAAAAATGAAACCAAATGGACCCGCAAGGGTCCATTTGGTTTCATTTTTACATTCTCAAGAGTTACATCTGGTTAACCAACTTAGCTGGGGACCACCTGGAACCCTCTCAGGACCACTGATGGTCCCCGGACCGCCTGTTGAAAACCCCTGGTTTAAAGCACCCAAGTAGGAAGTAAACTTAAATGGGGGCAAGTGACCATGACCTGAGGGCAAGTAGAACCTGAGTTGCACTTGCCCGATGGGCAAGTGCCTCAGAGACCTTAGTGTCAACCCATGGGGGTCTCTAATTGAATTCCAGTTCAGGACAAACCATCTGTCCACTGACAGCAGGGCCAGGGGGGTGCGAGGGCAGGGAAGTGTGGGGGAGGGCGGTGGGACATGCAGGCCGACCCCGTAGTCAAGGTCTACACTTACAATCATCATCGTGATCATCATATATTCTGTATTCTGTTACTCTAAAAGAAAAGACTCACGCTTGACATGACATGCCTTCCAGAAACAGTTAAGCAAACCAAAAGCCGATTGTGCACTTAGAAGTAGGCCGTTATTGTATTGAAATCCACAGTCTTCCTGGTCTATATACTGCTGGCCAAGTGAGGTGCGTGGAGGGGAAAGGAACTGGTTGGAATAACGTGTTCCTTCCAATACCACACACTACAGTGCGTCCTCAAACCGGAGGAAACGCCAACCATGTCAGGAGAAAAGAAGCGGTTTGAAACTCGGGGAAAGTGTAGCGCCCAGGCTTACATTAGATAGAAATTAAAAAACGTCTCAGAATATCAATCAATTGTACTGTACAACTGTACAGAGAAAGTACAGTAGCTTATTCCTTGTTGGCCTTTGGACATTGTTATCATAAAGGGTTTGTGTTTTGTAACTTGTCAAATTAAACTTATAGGACTGCTCTCTCTGTGTGTGTGTGTGTGTGTGTGTGTGTGTGTGTGTGTGTGTGTGTGTGTGTGTGTGTGTGCGTGTGCGTGTGCGTGTGCGTGTGCGTGTGTATGTGTGCGTGCAGATACGTGCGCTACTTCAACGGCCTGCTGTCTGGACAGATAAAGATCAACAACAAGCCCCTCTTCCTGCACCACGTCATCATGCACGGCATCCCCAACTTTGAGTCCAAAGGAGGTGAGGAACTGTAGGACCACACACACACTAACACACACACACACACACACACACACACACACACACACACACACACACACACACACACACACACACACACACACACACACACACACACACACACACACACACACACACACTTTAGCCAAATTCCAGTATGCAAATTCTCTGCAACTCGTTCACTCACACTCCAGGAGGTGTAATGGTGAGATTTGTGACCTAACGAAACATGCAACCATCTTGCAGAACTTTTGGACTTGACAAACGGTCCGATACGATTCATTATTTTGAAATCGATATATACTTACTATTTCAAATACATTGACATTGTCTTAAACTAAGTAATTAAACCACATTCTTTTTCCTTAAAATGGTCAATTTGATGTATTATTATCTGCAAATAAAACAATTCGATACCAATTATTTACATTGCAAAACGATACAATACGATACATAGACAATGTTGCTGTTTTCATTTCGATATACTTCGATTCATGAAATAAAAAAAATGTTTTTTTATGCAGTTACTATATTGTTGCACCCCTAATTGCCTAATTCCAGCAGGTCACCAATTTCACCGTAACACCACCATGCTAGAGTGACCGAGATCTTGGGTATTTGTAGAATCATAGGAAACATGTTCTCTGTTGCGTGTCCGTTTGCACACTTTTGGTGTTAAATTAACAATTGATTGACTGGTTGATTAATTGTCTATGGTCGTCCTGCTTTCTTTGACTCAAATGTGTTTACGTCTTTGTCTGTTTCTATGTCTGTGTCTGCATTTTTTTTTTCTACAGGCTGCCGTCCGTTCCTTAAGATCTACCAGGCAATGCAGCCGGTCTACACGTCAGGAATATAGTATGTTTCGCCTTCATTGTTGTTGTTATGCACACTTTAGTGTTGGGCTCTTTTTGTTATGCACCATGCATCGTAACAGCGTTCATACTGCAACACATTGCTAACTTGGGTCTTTCTTCCTCCCAGCAATGTGCAAGGAGACAGCCATACCAGCATCTGCATCACCATCGAACCAGGTCTGCTGCTCAAGGGGGACATCTTGGTGAGTCCAACCTTTGGCTCGATACCATGGGAGGTGGGCGCTGTCACAATTTTATTAATCCATGATATTCCTCCTTTAAAAAAATATACATAAAAGGAAGGGGGCAAAAGTCCTCTATCACACCTGCCTGTAGAAATGAACAGGTGTGTACAGGGAAACAAACCTACCTTCTATGACGTCACTGAGCATCATGAAGGCCCTGAAAGACCCCTCAGACATCAGCAACAAAATTACAAAAATAGTATCTTTAGTTTCCTAGGGTAATAGAGATTTTGAGGTATTCGTGATTTTATTTGAGTGTCTCCTTTTGCCTTAACTTTACATCTCAGAAGCAAATATTATACTTTTACATGCTATTACAAAACATACATTACCAATCTCCAGCCCATACATACATTTTGGGCACATGAAAATACAAGCTCACAATGTGTCATGATTCAGCAATGGTGAGCTTCTAGATCTGAAGTACATTTTGTCACCAGTTGCGACCATAGGGCTAACATACTGCATACCGTGACGTATGCGGCGGTCGCAAATTGATCTCGCCTCTGCTGGATTCTTGTACATTACAGTGTTTAACCTTACAGTAAGCAAAACATTTTAGTCATTTTTTTCCATCACAGATTATTCCCAAGCCAAGCCCCAAGTCGTCTGTCCTCAAAAGGCGATATATAGCTGTGATTCGTGGAGACGCGAGCCATGCAGGATCACAGGGGGAGGGAGAGAGGGAGGGACTTTGGGGCTCTTGGTTCGTGCTGCTGCCATATCCTATTCCATCCACCGCGGCTTGCCAACTGGGACGACGGCGCTGCAGTGCCTGTCAACGTGCGAGGCCGTTGGCTGCCCCGCTTCAACACATAGCTCTCTCCCTCTCTCCCTCACTCCCTCACTCCGTACTGATGATGATGATGGCTGGCTCGGGGCCGTGCGAGCCTCATGGGCCTCGACGCAGCAGAGCTGGCGGTGCGCCCGCGTGGTTGTCAAGTGATTTTAAAAAAAGCTGTGCTGTTTGTTGCACACGAGAGACGTTGAGTGAAGCACAGGGTTGAACTCGGGAGTTGAACCCTTGTCCTCGGAGGGTTTGAGACTGATTGTCTGTAGAGATATTGATTTAGGTATTCGTTGTTTGTTTTTTCCCCAACGCCCCTTTTTTGTGTACCTATCATCATTGACTGACTGAATGACTGGAAATAAATTGCGCAGAATTCAGCCTAGCGGGTTCTCCAAATGAGGCATTGATCAATTGATCAGCCAACAACCCAATCACTTGGGGGATCTCTTGTAAGAGACAGCGAAATCCACTGCCGACCATAGGCCTGCCACAACCTAAGTGAAGCACAGGTCTTGGCTATAGTAAGTAGGTGCTTGTGGTCACGACTAGTGAGCAACTATAGTTGCCACGTGGCCGTGACTACTCGCTTACGGTTGCATCTAGTTTATAGGTCAGTGGAGACCCCAAGCCTCAACATAACCCTATCTCTAACCATAGGCCTGCCACAACATAACTGAAGCACAGAGCAGTGTATGTTTGCTCAGCTGGTCGTCCCCCGAAGCCCAAGAGGTGCAGGGAAAAGTTCCCCGTCCCCTCCTGCCCTCACGTGCCTCCATTGTCAAGCCTTGCCTCCTCCCCCCATCTAGAAACTATAGTTCAAACCAGAAGACCTGAAGACCTGGTCGCGACTAGTAAGCAAGACGCCATGACCTGGTCGCTATGGATTTCACCCTGGGCCCCTCGACTGTATTCTTTGTTCAACCAGTTTGTTCATTATCTCTCTCTTTCACTCTCCCTCTCTCCCCCTCTCCCTCTCCTCATGCAGTTGAAGTGTTACCACAAGAGGTTCAGGAGCCCCAACAGAGACGTGGTGTTCCGTGTGCAGTTCCACACGTGTGCCATCCACGACCTGGGAGTGGTGTTCGGAAAGAGCGAGCTGGACGAGACTTTCAGAGGTATGGCACAGTCCCTCGCTCACTCCCTATAGTGTCTGTGGTCGGCAACCCAAGATGTTGAAAGAGCGATTTTCGACCCAAAATTAAATTCAAAATCTGTCTGGAGCCGCATTTTATTATTATTTTTTTCCTGAGAGTGTGCAAATGTGAACCAAATGGACCCTGGCGGGTCCATTTGGTTCCATTTGCACACTCTCAGAAAAAAAGGTGCTCAAAGAAAAATCATTAACATGGTGAAACACAACCTTTCTTCAGAAATGGAGTTTCTAAAAAAAAATGAAGGAGTTTTACAGAACTCCATTTCTAGTCCACACAACATCTCTAAGGTATATTAATGACAGTAAACTGAGTAAACCTTTGAAAATGGGTGGTTCAGATTGAAAGCTCCACCTCTGATAACTGCTGGGCTTTTTTGACATGGCCAAGTGCTACTTTAACTGGCAACTGTCAGACAGCGCAACGCGTTTTGGGTGACTGAAATGTTTATATTATTTTGGTGCGGATCACCCCAGTGTCTGTATGTAATAATGCTACAGCCACTGAGCCACTAGGGCTGTGTTCTAGAGCCCAGTGTGTATGTAATAATGCTACAGCCACTGAGCCACTAGGGCTGTGTTCTAGAGCCGCATGCGGCTCCTGAGCCGCAGGTTGCTGACCCCTGCACTATAGTGTGTGTGTGTGTGTGTGTTTGTGCACATGCATGTACTTGAAACAGTCTGTCATACCCTACATGTGGCTGAACAGTTCCCCCTACTGGTGGAAGAATACCAGCCAATTATTGTGTGGAACATCTGCAGTGCCGATTCTGTTGACTAAGACTAAGTGGTGTGGATTATTCAAAAGACTTAAATAGAATACTAAATCTAGTAATATTGCACTACGACTGAAACTAAAAGACTATGGTTTCTTAGTCTAAATAAGACAAATGAAACTAAATAGGACTAAGACTAAGTGGTGTGTTATTCAAATGATTAAGATTAAATAAAAAATGTTCTGGGGGAAAACTAACATCGCTTCTCAGATAAACATCTGTTTGAGAAAAAGTGTGATATGGTCACATCTCCACTATACACGTATAAATAGATAGATAGATAATTTACAGATTTTGTCTTATCTTTTCTACAGATGAGAGATTTCCAGAGTATGGTAAAGTGGAGTTTGTCTTCTCCTTCGGACCAGAGAAGATCAAAGGTAAAGGTAATCAATGAATCGAATTCCAGGGCTACACATTAAGCCTTTTTGATGCCTGCAGCCCAAATGAGCCTGTGCATTAAACCGGGCATGCAACGACAATGTCATTTAACAAAAATAAATGTTTTCAGCCATTTGCTACTGTGTTGAAAAGGACACAAGAGAGTAAAGTTAAAGGAGAAAGAAAATACTGCATTCGTGTAAGATATATAATACATTATCATTTCATTTGAAAAATCTGATTTGAGGGATTTGAATCGTATCTCGTTTGTTGAGTGAATCGTTGCATGCCTAGCACTAACCTGTGAATTCCGATTCTAACATTTGCATTCTGAATCAGTGGTTCTCACACTTGTTCAAACCAAACACCCCCCCGAAATGAAATGCAGTTGGCCACAGACCCGGAACTGAAAATCATTTGTGCCACCAGCGACCTCCAGAAGTTCACACACAGAATTTTTTTCAAAAATGTTCAAATATGGCAATAGTGACCTTGTACTGTATATCTGCTGTGTTTGACAACCACTGTTTTACTAAACCAGTGGTTTTCAACGAGTGGTCCGGGGACCACCAGTGGTCCTTGAGAGGATTCCAGGTGGTCCCTAGCTAACCAAATGGACCCTTATAGATCTGTAACTCTTAAGAGCATTTTTTGCTCTCAAGAGTTAGAATATCTATAAATATCTGAATTACTTAATTTTCAAGGATCTACACAATTGGAAACTGTAGAAGAATCGTTATTTTGACCAAGATTTTACCAGTTATCTCTTCTAAATTGTGGACAAAAATCTTTAGTTTTGAGTCCAAGAAAGTAAACACTGGTCCGTGGCTAACATGCAGAATAAATAGTGGGCCCTGGTATGAAAAAGGTTGAACACCACTGTACTAAACCACTGTTCTAACAGATGTTGCTTGAATACAATATATAGCTAAAATGATACAGATGCATTCCCTGTTTGAATTGCAACCAAACCCTAAATCTAATCTAATCTCATCCAATCTAACCCTAACCCTAACCTGGGTCTAAACTGGCCCCTAAGTCCCCTAACCTTATATATCAGTCTTAACCGGCTATGCAAGTCAGCTTCATGATGTTTTGGCTTCAGCGTCACTAATTAAATTTCCGTGTTTTCCTAAACGCAGCGGAGAATACCTGCAGTCTGGCTCGGTTGTATACCAAGTGATAAGTAACCTACTGGTGATTCTATCGGTTGATAAGTTTCGAAGCGGGTGGTTTGAACGGGTTAAACACGAACTGGTCAGATCAAAGGGGAAACTGCTCTACAAAAGGCTAAACCTGCTCACAACAGGTTGTGTTGCGATCCAGTGTAAGCTCGTACTGTTAGATCATCTATTTCAGTCAAAGACATTTGGTGTAGCTCGGGAAAAAGAGGGGGGTCTAGTATAGAGCCTAGTGGACCACGGGTCAATGAAATTAACTGATAGATTGACTGATTGATTTTTTGATTGACTGATTAAATACTTTACCGTATTAATTAATAGTACATCATATGGGCTTTTTTGTGTATGTTTTTTCAATTCAATTCAAAATCAAATTTGAAGGTGGGTTCCTGAAAGGTGGTTTCAAACTCTTTTAAAAAAGTCAATAACCCCCATGTGTACAAATGGAACTAAATGGACCTACTAGAGTTATTACACCTGTGTGGGATATTTGGAACCCACTTTCCCAGTGAGCCAACATGCGCAGTCCCATCACCCTGACAGAAGGGAGCAGAGCCTCCATTAGGCCCACACCACAGTAGTGACCCATCATGCATTGTGTTCCTCAGGCCTGGGCCACCTGGAGAACGGGCCCAGTGTGTCAGTGGACTACAACACCCAAGACCCCCTCATCCGCTGGGACTCCTATGAGAACTTCAACCAGCCCTCTCTAGACGGTAAGACGCACACACACACACACACACACACACACACATACACACACACACACACACACACACACACACACACACACACACCACACACACCCACACACTTGACGTGATGGATAGGTTGTCTCCACTCGTTCTCAGCTGCTAATAGAGACCTTCCCTCGCACACATACACACTCCCGCTGTCTGTCACGTGTAGGAGCTGCCAGTGCTGTGGTCAGTCATTTTCTGACCTGATGTTAACCCATATCCCCCCCCCCCTCCCCCTCCCCATGTTTTTGTGATTTTAGTAAAGAAGAAATAGTAACATAGCTCGTTTGCATTCATTTCCGGCGTTTTGTGAATGGTTCAATGACCGTATTTTGGTGCTGTTGTCGCTTTGCGGCTGTGGTTGATTATTTAAACGATGAATCGATTAATGAGATTATGGCACTAGCAAGCTTTCACCTTATAAAGCATATTTCAGCTTATAATTCATCAGAAATACCTTTGATTAGTTTCTTATTTGGCTGCTATTCAAATAAAAGACAAACAAAATTAAAATGAAAGCAACTCATTCTGACTACACAGTCTAAAAGGGACAGTAGTCTTCTGAACTGAAATAGCTCATTTAAAAATAAATATTCAAGCCATATATATGTTTTGTTCTTGATGCTGTCATTATGCGTCATATTTTGCTTTGCAAAACTGCAATGTGCAACTACAGTATCATCAGATTGTAATGGAAGAGAGATTGCACTCTCCTCTTTACACTGGAAAAACTATGGCTAAAATGGGAAAACACCCTTGATAAATTGCAAAAAAGGCTCCAGTGATTAGTCGGCGTTTCGATTAATTGATTACTAAATTAAGTGACAACTAATATAATTATCAATTTGATTACAATTATAATAATAATAATTTTTATTTATTTATCAATTAATGTAATCCCTGCTAGCCGCATAGACCTCTTGCAAATTAACTGATTATAAGTAATGCAGATGTTTAACAATAAGTGAAATGAACCAACCCGTAAATGGACTCCCAGTTTGACACCACGGTTTTACACCTGTACATGTATTGGTTCTGAAAGTGACAGCTTTGCAGGGGGGGGGGGGGGGGAGAAGAACGTGCCGCACCACAACATGCCCCAAATTCCAAACCCTCCAACCAACCCAGCCTTACCAACTCACACAGGAAGCGGGCAGTTGAGTCGGGACTAGGGCTAGGGTCAGGTGGAGCGGGATGGGCTGGGGTGGGGTGTTGTGGGGGTCGCATTGACCCGGTGAGGGGCGGTGGGGTGGCGGAGGGGCTTCTGGGGACTACAGCATGGATGCTACTGTTTCAAGTTACACGCCTCCACCCCACCCCCTCCCCACGCGCAGAGGGGGGCAGCCAGTAGCACAGGCGACTGACGCCCACCTATTTCTGCAGACGCTATTTAAAGGACTGATTGACAAGTTGTTGGTGTGTGTGTGTGTGTGTGTGTGTGTGTGTGTGTGTGTGTGTGTGTGTGTGTGTGTGTGTGTGTGTGTGTGTGTGTGTGTGTGTGTGTGGAGAGGGAACTAGGTTGCTGTCTGGCCAGCAGCTGAGAGGAATTGGGATTTGGGAGTGGTGGTGGTGGTGGGGCAAAGACAAGCAGTGCAAACTAAATCATAGTAATGCGCTGCATACAGAGCTTTGAACCCTGACACCATCCATACTTTTAACCTGGTATCATTTGCGTTGTGACTTCTTCTGCGTTCCCCCTCTGTGTTCATTTATCTCTGTAAAAATGGACCTTGAATAAGAACAACGTGGGAGAAAAACAATGATAATGGTCCCTGTCATACTGAATCTCACAGCTAAATAATCACTGAAGATCTTTTTTTAAGGCCATAAGGCTAAAGTGATTAATCACACACTCAGTCATTAAAAGGGGAAAAAGACAACTTGCACTGATTCCATTGCTGTGTGTAAAATAAAAATGATTATAAATAACGCGCACATTGTGTTGTGAGTAGGGGTGTAACGATACATTTTAACGGCGATACGATACGTATCGCAATACTTGGTTGATGATATGATACCTGGACCATATTGGTTCATTATGGTGATACGATATGATTCAGTGATTTGATATATTAACTATTTAGCTAATCTATTAGTCAAACTTGTGGATATGGTGCAGGCAATTAAGGAGAAATATATTATCATTGATAGAAATAAGTAAAAACAGTGGTCTGGTACATAGGTGGGAATTGTATTTGAACACATGATGTGTTTCTTCTCAAAATTGCTAAGTACACTGCACAAATACTTAGTATTGGTAACAATTCGCTACTGATTTAATCGCAATTCATTCCATTAATATGATACAAGGTAAAACGGTACAATACAATATTTACTGTTCACAGATCGGTATACTTTTTTATTATTCAAATTAATTAAAATTGATCTTTCAATCTAGTTACTACCGGTATATCATTGTCGCCCTAGTTGTTAGTTTTTGCTTACTGTAGGTTGTCTGCTAAAATGCCTAAATTGGAAATTGGGAAAACAATACATGGAATAGGACGATAATTGATAGGTTGCAGCCCTATAGACGGCACACAGCACGGTCACCAGTAATAAGGGGCGGATGTAACATTTCCCTATTGGTCGGGCAGGAGAAAATTGTATGGGGACGGCTTCATCCGCCGCACCCATACCATTTTCAGTTACTGGACTTTGATTAGGCAAAGTAAGCATCAATAATAACATCAGTTATTGTTGAAGTTGCAACAGACACGCAGCATGCATAAAGCTAAAGGTCTGACTCAGAGAGTTTTCTGTTTTCAATGATGAAATGCTGTTGGATTAGTGGTGCCACAGCTGTAGTTAGTTAGTAGCAGTAGTAGTGTTTCAAATCGTTTTAATTATGAGCACTTTAATTTGAAATACCTTGGGTTGTTTTGCATGCCATCGTGTTTGGTGGGGCATTTACTGGGCATTTAGGGGTGCATTGCCCCCCCCCATACCCATGCCTAGATCCTCCCTTGCAAGTAACCCTCATTGTTGTGCCATGTGCAGTTTTGCCGCCTGCATAGACGATGCAGCAGTGGCTCCACAGGGCCAGTGTAATGAATGAGTGTGTCAGGGCAGTTTTACAGTAGCAGTGGATAACTGACCCGCGGGGGCAAAAATGGGATTTCACACTCAGTGCCGATAATCGTTATCTTTAGGTTTAAGTGAGCACAGGCACTATACTGCATAAACAGAGAGACCCACTGCCACCCCCACCCCCTCCCATTCAGTTGAGTCAGGACTTGGCAAACATTCTTGGTACTGCAAGGACTTTTTATGTGTGGGACCCTTTTACGGCTTTGCAGAGGCTGTTTCGTTTTTTATGAACTGCAACATCCCCCCCCCCCCCCCCCCCCCCCCACACACACACACACACACTCACACACACACCATCAGACCCCCCCTTCCAGAGAAACCGTTGTTGTAATTTGCTGTGTTGCTGAAAGGTCATTGTGAAACGCCTTAGGATTGCAAGTTTGATCCTAATTGAATGGGCCGTGCCATGCACCATTTTCATCACTCAGCAGAAAGTCTATTTGCCAGTTGAGTTGCTCTCTGATTCCCATTTCTAATTGCTATGGTTTCCACGGTGGTGCTGGTGGTACTGTCTGTGCCCGAACGGACGCAGAGGATTCTCATGTTCAGATCAACTTCCACACGAGGAACCTTGTCTGTTTATACAGGTTTTTGGTTTAGTTTTCATATTGAAACAACACAATCCATGACTTTTATTCACTGAGATACTAATATAAAATGATTACAGCTTCAACTATAAATCAAAGTCCCATCAACATGGATATTAGGAAATTGACAGCACCCTTGAGTGCCAAACAGCATTCAGTAAGACACGCAGCGTCATATTTGTACACGTGGGAAAAAAATGCCAAGGCATACTTGGACGATGCATCATATGCAATTGCAGGGATATTTCCAACTATGCAAGCAATTAAACGCAGTATCTCATCCAAACAGTGCTGAACGAGATATAGATCGCGTTCAATTGTCTCGTTCAAGAATGTATTTTTTCTGCGTACATCATCATAGCTTAGTCTTAATTTAGTTTTCCAAACGAACACGCATGACGATCCTACGAAAGAATCCCTGGAGCGGACATACGGTATACAGTATTTATTTACACTGCAGCAGCATTGTCCTTTCTGATCACTCAGCACAGGCGCCGTTTGAAGAATTTAAATCTTGTTTATCTGTATGAGTTCACCAAATGGAACGTTCCATCCCTGGCGAGTGTTGACGTTTTGGATTCACCAAGACCGGGGCTACGGTATAGCTTTCAGTGACGCCATTCCCCAAAGGGCCTGGTGGCAACTATTTGAAAATCCTCCCCGATAAAAGATACGCTGCGTTAAAGTGGTCTAGTGTGTGCCATTAACCAGGCTTATGGACTTCTGCGTGTCTTCCTGTTGATGTTAATGCATACATGTGCACACAGAGAATGTGGCGAGAGGTGCCGTTATAGCCCACTTTAGATGGTCGGATATTTGTGTCTCCCCGTCGGCGTGCATGGAAGTATGGGCCTTGTGCAACGCACGGATCCGTCTAGTGGTGTGTGTGTGTGTGTGTGTGTGTGTGTGTGTGTGTGTGTGTGTGTGTGTGTGTGTGTGTGTGTGTGTGTGTGTGTGTGTGTGTGTGTGTGTGTGTGTGTGTGTGTGTGTGTGTGAGAGAGAGAGAGAGTTGACACACAGGTGTCTACAGTATGTGTTTGTGCATGGTTGTTTGTATAGGAGTGGGTGGCCTATCCACGGCTATCCATGCCTAATGGATTGCGCCCGTGTGTGTGTGTGTGTGTGTGTGTGTGTGTGTGTGTGTGTGTGTGTGTGTGTGTGTGTGTGTGTGTGTGTGTGTGTGTGTGTGTGTTTGTTTTTGGTACATAGTGAGGACACACACGTGCTTTCGACTCACAGAGTGAGGACCGTTTGGGAAGTGAGGACATTTTGCTGGTCCTCACTTTATTGGGGGATAGTGAGGACTGACTTCGTTGTTAACCCGACAGAGTGAGGACCTTTGGAGAGTGAGGACCGGGCTCCACAGCGCCCCCCTACAGCGCTGTGGTCGGTCGGTCAGCCGGTCCTCACTTTCCTTTATGCTTATTGCTAAGCATAATGGAGCTATGTTGTGCCAGGATGCATAACCAAAAATGGAATAAATGGTTTGTACTTGACATTCACAATTATTCATGGCCTTGAACATGCTTGAATATAACTTCCAATAATAATTACAGATTAAGTTATAAGGTTCAAGGTTTCTTCTTTGTTACTTCTCACATGCAGGTATATAAGAGCACAATTCTTCATTCAACATTGTACTATGTCATTAATATACCTTTGTATGTTGTTATAATAACATCATATTGAGTCACTACCTTTTCTAAAGTAATGCAAGGAAAGTAACGGACCCCAAGTCTGATGAACTGTCACCCCATGTACCAGTTGCAAGCGATTTTCAGTAGTCCTTTCTTCCGGGTCGATTTTTATGATGGCAGTCTATGAGAATTCCGGGGGAGCTTAACTTGTGTTTAGAGAGGGCCTACATGTCCTAGTACCCCCCATCCTCACAAGGGCTGCCCATGCCCTGCCCATTTGTTTACAAAATGCCAGAGGGAGGACAGATTGGTGAAATTCAGTCTTACATTACATTGCACTGCTGCCGACCCGTGTCGCATCTCTTTGTCTCGTCTTTTGTTTTGTTATGTTTTACGTTGTTTTAAGTGCTTGAACCCGCATTCTCTTTTCGTCAAAATGAAGTTCAAGATCGGTATGATACTGTGGCTGGTTATGTGCCTTGTCAGCTGTTTAATCGCTGAAGTATGGAGCGTAAACGGCAAGGTCGGCGTCCTCACCTGCAGCCAGGACCAGCTCCTGTCACTCAGGCAACCAGCCAGACCAGGAGACTCTGACTTCGACTCGCTGGATAAGTATCCAGAATTTAAAAATACCGGAATGCGAAAATGGACTAAATTCAAGAAAAGAGGATCGAGAGGCGGAGTGAGAGAACGGCTAAGGAGACGAGGCAGCAGACCCCCCTTGCCGGCAATAACTCTTTCTAATGTTTGCTTGTTGACCAACAAGAAAGAAGAAATACGCGCTATGCGTCCGCTTTCCCGTGCAGCGAAAGAACCCGTGCTGCTTATTGGGGACTTTAACTCTTGTGACTTGTCCGATCACCTCCCCAACCTACATCAGTATGTACACTGTCCGACGCGCTTGGCACGCACTTTGGATAAGTGCTACGGCAACATACCCGATGCCTATAAAGCCACCTGCAAGCCTGCCCTGGGGAAGTCAGACCACAAGGTCGTACATGTTCTTCCACGTTACAGGGCTCGGCTGAAACGGGAAAAGACAGTAAAAATTGAGATTGTGACCTGGACAGAGGACTGTAAGGAGGAAATGCGATGCGAGCTGGAGACAGATAGAATACAAGGATAAAGTGGAGCATCACTACTTTTCAGGAAATGCCAAGAAAGCATGGGAAGGTTTAAAGGTGATGATGGCCAGGGACTCTAAGCAAAAGTGCACCCCCCTGTCACCCCTCTCCATCCTTTGCTAATGACTTAAACATCTTTTTTAGTCGCTTTGATAATAACGACTTCAGTACTGAGCGTGATAATGTGTGTAGGTCCATTCCTGAATATGTCCCTATTACACTTAATGAACATGAGATTGTAATTAGCCTGTCCTGTATCAAGCCCAACTCTGCTCCTGGGCCTGATGGCCTGAGAGGCAGAGTTCTTAAAAAAAACATTTATGAACTTAAAGGTATTCTTTTGGAGCTTTTTCAGTACCTGCTTGATTAACTATGCCCAACGGATGGAAAATGTCTTGCATTGTACCTCTTCCCAAAAAGCCTGGAGCCACTGAACTGAAAGACTTCAGGCTCATTGCCCTTACCTTTATTCTGGGGAAATGTTTTGAGAGAGTTATAGCTCGACTAATAACAGAGTCTGTTTCTAATTGTTTTGATCATCTACAATTTGCTTATAAAAGTCAGGGGAGGGGAACTGATGATGCAACTGTCAGCCTGGTCAACACCTTGACTAAGCACATCCAGGTTCCCACCCACTATGCCAGGGTTCTGTTTATTGATTTTACTTCTGCTTTTAATAGCATGCAGATACACACTCTCCTGCAGAGACTCATTGATATAGGGGTTAATGGTGGTATCATCCACCTAGTCAGGGACTTCCTCTCTAACCGTCCTCAACAGGTCCGTGTCAATGACATCCGCTCTGACATCACTGTGCTTAGCACAGGTGCTCCGCAGGGGACAATACTATCACCTTTACTTTTCTCCCTGTACACTAATGAATTCAAATTTATATCAGGAGAAGTTTAGTCTCTTTAAGTATGCTGATGATATGGCTTTGGTTGCCATGCTAAAAAGGAAGAAATAGTGGGGGAAAAGCATTCAGAGGACACGTGTCTTCTCTCCAAAACTGGTGCGACGTAAGCTCCTTAGATATTAATATAACAAAAACAAAGGAACTGGTTATTTATCAAAAGGACCCTGTGCAGCCCTTTAAGATGAAGGGACAAAATGTAGAGATAGTTAACTTTAAATACTTAGGATCTATTGTTGACAGCAACCTTGACTTCAATGATAACACAGATAATCTTTTTAAATCCTGTAACCAACGTCTCCACTTGTTGCGCAGGCTCAACTCCTTCAGAGTGAGCAAATACATTATGGAGACTGTTTACAAGAACCTCATAGAGGGAATCATGACCTTTAACATAGCTATGTGGTATGGTAACCTCAGCAACGACACCTCTCATCCACTCCACAGGGAGTTCGAATTACTCCCCTCAGGTAGACGTTATAGAACACCAAGTTTAACCGTAGCCGTAATATTTTTAAAAAATATATTTTATTCCAAAGGCTTGGTGCAGTATTATGCCTTGTTGTGCTCTTCTCTGCCTGTTAAGATGTGTTGTGTGTAAATGTTTGTTGCTTGTTGTTGATCTTGTTGTCGTTTTTAATGTTTTTTGTACATGAGACTAAAGACAAATTTCCACTTGTGGACAATAAATAAACTAACTAACTAACATGTGTGAACCAGATTCTGATGAAGAAGTACAACAAATTCATAACTGCCTGCATGTAGTCGCAAAGGTCCCCCTAACAGCTTAGTCCCCAGCTTACAGATATTAGTTGTAATTTGGACACCTACGGTAGGCCTAACAGAGCTTCGGAAAGACAGATGGTGCATTTTACTTGCAACTAGTATTAGTATCCATTACAGCAAGCACATTATTACCATCACAGCACACATTATACTATCATTGGGATACTTTTTTATTTGTCATTATTTATTCTGATATATTGCAATGATAATGTATTTATTCCTTCATCTGACTATAAATATAAACACTTAGCCTATGTTGGCTATATAGCTGCCCATCCTGTCACAAACTACCAGGTTCCTTCACAATTTCCCCTCCGCTCCACAAGGAGACACAAGTTCAGTGGAACCCCCTTTGCATGGAACCTACAACCACCTCACTTCCTGTCACAGTCTACATACAGGCCTGGATCCCCAGGCCCAGTATTCTATTGTCTCCAAACAATTCACAGCCAGCAGAGCCTGCTGTGTTTCCTACAAACTGATGATGATGCCATGCGTCTTTGAACATTGATCTATGTAAGCCCAAATGCCCTGACTCTGATGTATATGGATGGATGCATTTGATTGAGATGTGATTTGGTATATTATATTATGAAATTACTTTTACTTGGCTTGCTATTTATTATTTAAATGCTCTATTAGGTAATATATTAGACTACATGCAAGTATTTAAATGCCATATTTATCTTCTACTTTAAGAGAATATTACAATCTGTTCCTTTTATAGAACCATGAAGAAGACAATAGGCAACGCACATCGACTGATGGGTGCTGGGCTAAAAGAATACTATGAAAATGGATGGAGCCCGCACACCAGATAAGGTACAAAAAGACTTTCTTTATTTGGATCGTCCAAATAAAGAAAGTCTTACCTTATCTGGTGTGCGGGCTCCATCCAGCTTGCAGCAAAAAGCAGCAAGCTCATGAAGTTTATCCAAAATAGGAACCTTTGATTCCTAAAAGGTACCATAAGTCATTTGGGCGATTTGGAAAATCCTACTGAATGTAGCAGCTTTTTGGACTGGAGTGGTGGGGGGGCTGCACAGGTGCATTGATTACAGGCAATTCTACTACACTACATCTCATAGCCAAACACAGGCCCATTTACCCACTACAATTATATACTGTATATGGTATAGTAAGTGATTTGTGTGATTTGGGAAACCCTCCAGTCCTCCTGGTTACAAGATGTGCACATGCACATACTCTACAGTGGGGTGAAGTGCAACAGTGCCCACCTTGGGGTACAGTATACACTGGAGCTGTGTGTAAAGTTGGTCTGACCTCTTCAATAGCTTGTTTCATTTATGCTCCGAGTTGAACTGTCAGCTAGACTGCACCCATCCCCCACTCCACTCTACTGTAGCATTCTGTAGCAGCTTTACAAAATGCTACAGTAGAGTGGAGTGGGGGATTGGGGGGGGGGGGCTGCGCAGGTGCATTGATTACAGGCAATTCTACTGCACTGCATCTCAGAGCCAAACATTGTATTAGGCTCATTTCCCACTACAGTTATATAAAAGGTATAGTTAGTGATTTGTGTGATTTGGGAAATCCTCCAGTCCCCCTGGTATGTGCACATGCACATACTTTACAGTGAGGTGAAGTGCAACAGTGCACACCTTATAATGGAGCATTTTAACAGAAAATGTTTTTGAACCACTTACTATACCTTTAAATCCTTAATGGTACTTTACTTTGGAGATATGACTTAAGCATTAACCACTTCGATCCTGTGCATTTCGGCCACACTGGCTGCTTAACTGTAAATCAACTGATTTGGCAGTGTACCAAGTATAGAAAAAAACAAAAACAACAAAAAAAATTGGTCATCTTATGGTCTACTCAGTCTCATGTGAACACCCCAGTCAGTTAAAATGGTCACCACGTACCTAAATACTGAATGGAGTAACTTATAAACAGTCTGGGGTGAAACACTTCTTTAACAGAGCCCAGAACGGTGCCAAGACCAGTTATTTTCTTTTGTTTGCGAAGGCTTTCAGTTCAGCTCTCACATCACCACAAGCTGAAAATAGCTGATCTAAAAGCTCACAACGCGACGCAGACACAATGTGCTGTGAGCTTGCAGAGCTGCTCTATTTTCAGCATGGAACACGCAGTAGGACAGGGGTCTCAAACTCATTTTTATGATTCTTAGGGACGTCTAAATAACATAAGTCAAGTAGTTCCAATTTGATCCGTTCAGTGAATAGAGTGGACTAGTTGCTGCAGTGAGAGCACCAGCCAGGAAGCACCAGGAAAGCAAAGGATTGCTTTCCAGAAAGGCATACTTTTCAATATGCACTAATATATAATAATGCACATATGATGGTTGTAAAAATGTACATCATGGTTTCTTCATAAGAATACAAAAAGAAAGTTCCACACGTTTACCAAGGTCCAAGGTGTGAGATACTGTTCCAAATTCCAAACTGTTCTGCTCTGCCCTTCATAGAGTAGAGTGCAGGGTCGTTAATTAGGCTGTGTTGCTACATTAACGACCCAACCGTGGCAGTATGGGGGAAGGGCAGCAGTTGAACTGAGCTTACAGAAACTACAGCAGTGAATTGTTCTGACAGGTGAAAGAAAAAAAATCTGAGTATCCTATTATTGCATCATACTGATTTTTGCCTCACACAAACATCTATTCTAATCACATAATATAAGTGTATTTAAACTGGCTAAAATAACTATTAATAGAAAATGTTTTGGATATGTGATATAGTAGTGATTCTTGTAGCTTGCAGTCACCTCTTAAGAATTCAAGAGGGTGCCCACTGATATGCCTCGGGCATTTTTAATTATTAACCCCTTAATGTCCAAAATATATATATATAAAAAAATCCATACAAAATAGAGTTGTATGGTATTTAATGCAAGGGCAGTTCAGGCTCAAGGCCTACTGTTTTGGCCAGAGCCTGTGCCAGAGTGTTTGTGAGCTGGAGGCAGGTGGTGCTCAGTCCTACAAAGGTGACATCGATAATACTGAATTATGTGAGGCAGAAGAGCTGAAAGTGGCTGAAAGCAACAACCAAGCCTTCAGCGCCTCCAGGTCCTTTAGACGAGCTATTCACAAATCTCCTACATACAGTGGGCTGCTGAAAATATACTGACTTGGAGGACCAATCTGCTCATTAAATCACAGTTTTTCCCACGTGCCATATACATACATATATTTATTGGGGATTTGAAAGTTTGAGTGTTACAATGATTATGAGTCGGGCTGTGTGCAATAATAGAACTTATTAGGCCTATACTGGGCCTTTAATTATTATTTAATTATTTATTTGCATGATTTGAGTTTTGTTTGCCGTGATTACTTTACTTTATTTTGCTTTATTTACATAAGTTACTTCCTTTGATTTGGAGTGGTTGATTTGCAGTGTTTGTTTAGTTTAGAGGACTCAGTAAATCTATTACTATTGTTTGCCTATACATCCGCCCTAGAGCATCATGATATATATTGATATGACTTAATATAACCCCTGCTTCCCATCTGTATTTTAAAGTAGTCTTTCTAATTGTGAATAAACTTTACACTTTTGATACATCAGCCGCTGGTTCTATTCATACGGAGCCCGTACCTACAGTAACAGTATATGGTTCATGCTGTGGTTAACGTATTTATAGGATCTCTCACTCCTATATGTGATAGTGGGGTTGTTAAGTCATAATTGACCCAGTGTTACACTGTCAACAATTAACCAGGAACTGTTGGATGCAGTACAGTGCTTGTGGGCAATGTAAAAAAAATCACATAACCATGCATTCATCTCTGGTCCTATGTCAAAGAAGCAGTCTTATGGGTGGGCCGGTAGGCTATAGGAAACAGGTGGTGAATAAATCTTTAGCAGTCTGCTCATCTTCACCATACTGGTAATCTGTGTGGTTTGCCAAGGTTAACCCACTGGGTTTTTTCAAGAGGGTTCCCTGCCTTCAATTGCGATGGCATACCCTATTTTTGTGGGCCTGGTCAATGCCCGGCCATCACCCACTCCTGCTTCCAAAATCTTGTTAGCCGAATGTAGTATTACGCAAGTATAGGGCAGTGCCCGATTAGCTGGGCTGTTGCATGCTGGTTATTTCGTTTGGGGCTACACATGCATTGACAGACAGGTCCTCAGCGATAGAACAGAGCTGAAATGGTCACCAAGTACTGAAGTGCAAAACTACCTCCCCAACCTTTCCTCAGCAGCATTCAGCAGGCCGATGGAGTTAGGGACAAAGGAACATAAAGCAATTCTTATGAATGAGGGGGGCTTGCAGGCGCCCAGACGGTAACAGTATGTACTATGTACAGAGGGTGAGCTCTATCAGCTTAAATGGACTTAACTTTAGTGAACACCTGCTTATTATAGATGTGGTCTAGGCTGTTCATTTGGGTGCCAATCTCACAAGGGAGTTCTTATCTTTGACGCTAAGATTACCAAACCAGCGGATAATCAAGAAAGTAATAATAGACTCAACATAAGCACCATAGAGCAGTTACATGAGAGTTTTATCCACATTGAACTTAGCCAGTGTCCTCAAACAGTGTAGGTGCTGTCAACCTTTTTTGTACAACATGCCAGTGTTGAGGTCAAATTTCAATTTCTTATCGATGATTGTGCCAAGGTACTTGTAGCTGGGAACAAGCTCAGTTTGTCTGTTAACAACAGTGCTTTGGGAAGCATATAAGGAGGAATAACAATACCGAGATCTCCATATATTGGCATAAATGTGACAAAGACAGATTAGATCTCAAATATCTGCATACCACAGGGTTGAAACGTATATGGGTTGGCTGTGGTCCTTCAGTGTATGTAACAATGTGATGTTGATGTTCTATCAGTCTGTAATGGCTGGCTTGCTGTTCTTTGCAAATGCACAGGGGGTTACATACATACATATATATATATATATATATATATATATATCTATATATATATATTATGTTATCTCATGATATCTTGCTTGCAAAGTAATTGGTGTCATTAGTAGTGACATGGTACTGACTCCTACAAAGACTAGTGCTAGGATGAAGACATGGATAATATACATAATACTAGGCGCATTTGTCACTATATTTGGCTTTTTTTCAGACCCCCCTAACGTCAAAATTAGTGAAAATCTTCTGGCGGAAAATCTGGTGCTTTTGAGTTGGAGCGAAATTGGTTGACAGTCACCAGAGACAAAACCCTTGTTTTTCACCATTTTTCCTCCTATGATAGAGTCCTCCTTCCTTCCTAGAAAGGACCATTGGTAACCAAATGGACCCCTTATAGATCTGTAACTCTTGAGAGCGTAAAATGAAACCAAATGGACCCTTACGGTCCATTTGGTTTCAGTTTACGCTCTCAAGAGTTAAATTATATTATATCTGAATTACCTAATTTTCAAGAATCGACACATTTAGAAAATGTAGAAGAAATGCTATTTTGACAAACGTTTTACCACCTATTTCACCTAAATTAGTCTGAGAGACTAAAATCGACATCAAATGGTGGTCCTTGGCTAAAATGAGGAATAAATAATGGGCCCTGGTATGAAAATGGTTGAAACCCACTACTCTAGTGCATTTTGGATTTCGGCAGTTGGCAACACTGCTCGGCTAGGATCATCCCTGGGAGCTCCCTGGGGGAACGAGGAAGAGGCCTAACAAGTTGTTGTTGTTGTTGTACGCAATAAAAGGAAATGAAACCATCTCTAGATTCTCTACATCAGTGTCTTTCCACCTCTGGAACGTGCACGTATATTAGTGTTTACATTTATCTGGCTCCATCACAGATGCTGATTCTGGAAGGACATGTGAGGGTATAGTGACTTGTAGTAAATTCAACATTTGGCTCTGAAGACGCAAGTAAAAAGTGCTCCAACTTCTCTTGTATTATAATTGTTATATTCAATTTGTCCCACTGCTGAGCATAGTACAAATAACTGGCTTACACACTAAACCCACAGATGGCTCCATCCCAAAGGTACTTTATGGTAGGTTGAATCTGCTTATACAGTGTATCTACACAAGAGGGGGGGGAACAGGCAGCGCAAGTTCAAATTAAATGTTTTTATTCAAGTTGAACAAAAGACATGGTTTACAGGTCTATAGATGCAATAGATGCATTTGTTACATAATTACATTTTATCTAAATACTTTCATTATTAACGCTAGTTCAGATAAGCAACACACCAACATAGAAATAACTGTTAAGAATCTACAGCTTGTGGCCGGTCCTCACTATGCCCCAGAAACAAACAGGAGTGTGTGTGTGTGTGTGTTTTCCCGGTCCTCACTTTGTTTGTAAAAAATATTTTTAAAAAAAGAGGTTTTCAGCTAATCTAAGTGAGTGTTTGGGATAAGGGTGCCCCCAAGTCTCCAAAATGACCCTTGGTATTTTCGTAAATCAATCAGAAGTGGTGGTCCTCAGTCTGTAGGCATTTTACTGTAGACCTCACTATGGACCAAAAACAAGGATGTGTGTGTGTGTGTGTGTGTGTGCATGCGTGTGTGTGCTCCTCTTTGCGCCACTAATAGCCGTGACGACCAAACAGCTGTCGACCTGCAGGTTAAGGGTGTCAGCAGGCCAGCGCTTCACAGCCTGTGTGTGTGTGTGTGTGTGTGTGTGTGTGTGTGTGTGTGTGTGTGTGTGTGTGTGTGTGTGTGTGTGTGTGTGTGTGTGTGTGTGTGTGTGTGTGTGCATGTGCAGAGGCTGTTCTCGCTCAGTGTTCATACTTATTTATTCAAAGTAATTACACAATATAATTTGCATATAACCCGCGACTTGGTCATATGATCTGCGGTGTATGTAAGAGTGACTGTGGCTCAGGAGGTACAGCAGGTCCTCCAATTATCTGTTGGTTGGTGGTTCGAATCCCATCTTGACCCCAAATTGCTCACTATGTGCTGGTTGATGCATGGTTTATACTGCAATCAGTGTATGTGTGTGTGTGTGTGTGTGTGTGTGTGTGTGTGTGTGTGTGTGTGTGTGTGTGTGTGTGTGTGTGTGTGTGTGTGTGTGTGTGTGTGTGTGTGTATGAAAGTGCCTTGGATGCCTTGGACACTTTATAATGCACCATTAACCACTTATGTGGGCTGCAGTATAGTATATTAATTAGCTGGAACTGGAAACATCATTTATCCAAAACACATGTTTTTTTTTCTGAATTTAAATGGACAAAAAGCATCAAATGAGCAGAGCTTGTTGATCTGCTACTTTTAATGCTGTCGTGTGACACTCCAGTATGATCTAGTATGGCGGCCGTTCATTTAAAATTCCATATCCTAACATTGTGCAGACCAAAACGACTCCAACAAACATACTATTCATTCAATAAGAATGGTTGATAAACCATGGTCTGTTTTTGCAACCTGGATGCTGTGTTGTTGGCAGTTGCCATGGATATGCCGGCTGATGGCTGCGGTTGGCATTAGAAATAATTACAGCGTGCACTTTGCCAACACATGACAGTGCACCACAGCAACAACTCGAGTCAACCGTTTGTGTGTGTTTCTGTGTGTGTGTGTGCAACTTGATGATGTCATGAAATTGTGTTTCACCATGTTTTTCATCTTTTTCATAGCTCCACTTCTAGGAACCACAGAATATGAGGAACTGTTTTATCATGTCCCCACAACATCTCTAAGGTATATTAATGACATGGTAAAATGTTGAAAATGGGTGAAATTTCCGTTTAAAAGCACCGTGTCTCTTCCATATGAACCCCCCCCCCCTGCATCACTACTACCACCACCCCCTGGCGTCCCATATTTGGCTCGGACATGCCCCTGCAACATGTCCAGAATAGCTGGAGTGGAGAGAGAGAGATAGGGAGAGAGTCAGAACAGAAGAGAGAGAGAGAGAGAGAGAGAGGAACTGCTTTTGCCAAGTCAAGAGAGGAGCTCCGTTCTTCACTGGAGTTTGAATGAGAGGACCTGGAGATACCATTAAACAGTCCCGAAGGTGTCATCGAGCACAGCTACTGTGTAGGGACTGAGTGAACACCGTTGGCCGGTAAGGAGGAATTAAGGAGCTCTGGGTTTCCTTTAGGGCTTGTGGTGGTGTTTTTCAATCCTTTTGAGGGTCGCTGGGCCCCTCCAATACATGCTATTGAATACTGAAGAAGTGCGCCTTAGTGGCAGCCATGGACTTTTGGCGTTACAGAGACCTCGCTGTCGCTGTAATTAACTGATATCTGTTTAGAGCACAACGTCCATGGAGTCTATGAAGTTTAATGTTTGTTTAGAGCAGTAAAAGGCAATTTAAGACGTTGCATGGCTAATATAAATATCTTGAACACCTCTCTCCACACCACTCCACACAGGTGTCATTTTCAAAGGGCCCAGGTTTGATATACACAAGGCCACCTCTGGTGTTCTGTCACTGGCTGTAGACAATGTACTTGCGTGAGCAGGCATATGATCGGTGCACGGTGTTCGGTTCTCTGTGTTCGTGTTTGTTTGGCAGCGGTCGGCCCCCGGGGTACTCCGATTGGCCTGTTTCTGTGATGACGTAATGATGATGTGAGTAAAAGGCCTTGATAACTAATGTCATGAGTATTAGCCCGCTCCGCTCACACACAAGTGGGCAAAGGCCTACCTGGCAACGCGCACGTTTGCACCCTACCAAGTGCTGATCTAGTTCTAAACCTAAGCTGAAACGTCAGCTGGCAGAGTTGCGTGAGCAGAATGATGTCACATCCGATGCTTGTGCTTTGTTGCCTTCAGGGACGTGCACACATACTGTAGGGGGGCTTTGGCCGCCTGCCCTTTTAGCCGTCTGTAAAACAACTGCCCTTTCCAGACCACAAAGGCAACATTTACTGTAGTGGAAGAAATTGATATGACACTCCTTCCTTTCCATGCCAGCATTCAAGACAATTGCTTTTTTTCCCAGATTCTCCTGAACTTCAACGCAGCATTTTGCTTTGAACAAATTGAGAAATCCCTGTTGTTACATAACATCTCCATTAGCTAAAAGAGTGCTGGGCTAGCTGATCTACAAGCTTGTAGATATGATATTTTTGCGATTTTTGTCCAAAAGTGCCCTCTTAAGGGATTTCAGCCCTTGGCTCTCTAACACTCTGCACATCCTCGGTTGCTTTGGTTCAAAATAGCAGATAAACATACTGTACTGTAGAAATACAACACGAGCTTCAAAACCGATGTTAACCTCCTCACCCCACGTCACACATGCTGTTGTTTATTAACACATTCAGAAAAGGAGAAAATTACATCACTTTTCTTTTTTGTTACACTTGTTGGCCGCGTCCTTGATGAGGTCCATGTGACGGGAAAAGCGAATGTTGCTCTCGGTTTCTCTCTTATTTATTTATTAGGTTTCCATGTCACCGTCGCCGTCGTCGTTTCGCCGTGCACTTAAACTTGGCATCCGGGCACGGCACACATTACAAGATGAATCACTGATCCAGCAGCGGGGGCAAATGTGTGTGCGGAACATTTTACGAGCAGAGCTGCAATTATGGTGAACCAGAACCGCACGAGGGCCACGGTTAGGTAGCTGCATGTGAGCTGCGGATGGAGCCTGGCCGCTGCAGCAGGCCCATGCGAAGTCGAGGTTCTGCTTTCCAAACCCGCTAGCCATCGCGCCTGTTTGCCCTGACTGGGTGGCACAGAACACGTATGGAGAAAGAACCCTGTTTGAGTGGAATACATGTAGATCAGTGGTTTTTAAGCCAGTTTCATTGCATGGCCCAATATTTATTCGTTTTTTGTGCCATGGACCACTATCTGACAACATTTGGCCTCTCAGACCCAAAACTAAAGAATATTTTGTTGTCATTGGAGACGATTTTGTCCACAATTCCATGTGGTATTGATCAGATTAGCAATTATTCTGCAATCTATTTCGCAAGACTTCTGGTAAATTAAGCTACTGCAGATGTTTAGCAAACATTTAACTGTTGAGAGTAAAACGTACCAGTACTAATGAGTCCCTTTGGCTTGAAAGTTACATTTGAATACGGGTCATTTGTTGGTTCCCCCTCTCCATCATTTAGCTGGGGACCACCTGGAACCCTCTCAAGGACCACTGGTGGTCCCCAGATCACTGATCTAACACCAGTGGTCCCTGAGAGGATTCCAAGCGGTCCCCAGCTAAATGATGGAGCGTCGGTAGCCAAATCGACCATAGACCTGTAACTCTCGAGAGCGGTAAAATGAAACCAAATGGACCCGTAAGGTTTTATTTTACCGCTCTCAAGAATTAAATAGTGGGCCTAGGTATAAAAATGGTTGAAAACCATTGGTGTAGATGGCGTTATCTTTGGCCATAAGCACACAGTAGTTCTGTCACAGTCAAGAAGTGGTCCACAAGTTCATGTCATGTTCATGTCACCTGCACCTGCATGTTCTCAAACAATAACTATGAATATTCTCACACTACGCCCAGCGACAGCACATGTGCTGCAAGATATAGACATGCATTCATATGAATCTACATTTTATTACCTGCAAACAGCCAGAAAGCAGTAGAACCTATTGAAATGATGCCCCCCCATCATTTCAATAGGTTCTACTGCTTTCTGGCTGTTTGCAGGATCAAGGATCTTCAGAGATGCAGCACCAGAACCCGCTGGCCTTTAGAAATCGCTTGAATTGTGCAGGCTTGACCTCTCTGGACCTGACCTTCCTGCTTTGACTTCTGCAGGCTTTGCAGGCTTATCCTCTGAATTTCAACGGAAACAGGTGCAACGTACCTTAAAGGCAAAATGTATTCATCGGCACCACAGGTTGTTAACACCAAGGACTATAGCAAGGGAACTTATAAAGATTTAGTTAAAAAAAATATACAGTATATATACCACGTACAATTAATCAGCTTATCATTCAAGCGATGAAGATGAGACCACACCGCATTCAGCAAAGGATTCAGGAAACTTCTGTTTTGACCAGTGTGGAGCCGCTAAATTGCAAAATACATTTCACACATGTCCATGGGTGGGTGCCTGCGTGTGGTGTGTGTGTGCGTGTGTGTGTGTGTGTGTGTGTGTGTGTGTGTGTGTGTGTGTGTGTGTGTGTGTGTGTGTGTGTGTGTGTGTGTGTGTGTGTGTGTGTGTGTGTGTGTGTGTGTGTGTGTGTGCGTACAGTAGGTGTATAAGCTATCCTTCGGCAAGGCTGATCCTCCTCGTTAGAGCCCGTGGTGACAGCAGGATGAGATGTGGTGGCAGGTTCAATTCCAGACCGCACCACCAACACCCCGCCACCACTACCCCCCCGATACAACCCCAACACCACCCGTACAGACCCAAATGCCTCTTTTCTCTCATCGTCTGTCTGTCTGTCTCTTGGTCTGTTTCTGTCTGGATAACCTGACTGTCCATTTAACACATACTCACTCCACTATCACACACTCCACACACATGAAGACAGTAGATATACTGTACTAACATAGACCTGTGTGACTCCTTTCAATCTCTATCTATCTTTCTCTCTGTCTTTCTCAAAAAAGAGAAACATCTGGTTTCATGTTTACACTCTCAAGAGTTAAAATATTCATCTGAATTAGCCCAACTGTTTTGTTTTCTCTCCAAAATCCAGCCTGGAATTGTGGACAAAAGCAAAATAAATCTTTAGTATTTGGGTCTTTGGGGCTAAATGTCATCAAATGGTGGTCCGTGGCTCAAATTCTGAATAATAAATAGTGGTATGAAAAAGGTTGAAAACCACTGTTTTACCCTTGTAGACTAAAATGTAACCTGAGTGCTGTTTGGGTTTCTGCCTGATCAAGTGTTCAAGTGTCAATCAAAAGGGAGAAATCCCAGTGGCTGTGGCTCAGGAGGTAGAGCAGGGTCGAGCCAATGATCTGTGGTTTCGGCAGTTCGAATCCCGGCTCCTCCTGTCTGCATGTCGAAGTACCCTTGGCAGGACACCCAACCCCCAAATTGCTCCCCATCGATGTGCCGGTTGTGCCTCGCTATGGTTTCCACCGCAATCGGTGTGCGAACGGGTGAATGTAATGCATTTATGTGGAAGTGCCCTGGGGCTAAATGCACCATTTGCCTTTTAAAGAGGTCTGACTAGCCTTGTTTGCACTTTGGTACAGTTTTCGGTGATTCTGTTACGAGTCGGTCTCAAGTTGCAGGTGGTCGTTGCATCTCCGGCTCCTTGGTGTGTCTGTGGACCTTTCCTTAAAGCATGTGTCTCTGTCTCTGCCTCTGTCTCGGTGACATGTGTAACTCGTCTCGTCTCGTTGTGTTTCCTGGCAGTCTTGCGGGGTCTCTCTCATCATAAATGAGACGCCCCACCATTTGAAAAATGTGACACGTCCTCTGCCGAGCAAACGATTCCTGGCAGCAAATCCCAACACGTTGTTGACTATTATAGACCGTGTTAGCGGTCTCGATTCCCCGGGAACCCTTAATAAATATCATTACTTAAGAGTCAGGATGATAGTGGTCTTACTGTATGTGAATATTCTGTAGGATAATGTTTCACTTATTTACATTTCCGAATGATGATTGATTATAGTGTCATATATTGCAAGATAATTCAATCATAATAGGTAATTGACTCAGATCTGTTCTAATGAACGGCATATACACTTTGGATCCTGACTCAAATTTAAAGTTGTCTGACTTGAAATCAAGTATTATATAGTAAGTATTATTTTATGAAGGCTAGCTGCCATACATTAGCCAGATATGGATAGATCAATCTGCATCAGTATCTAAGTGTCTAAATAGAATATAAATCAAAATAAAGTGTATTTTCTGATCTGTCCTCTGCCCAGCAACCCAACTGAGACTGATCAGACCCAGGCACAATTTAGGCTTTTACATGGTAATACTGTAGATCAAATACATAGAAATAGTCATAAAGAAGCTCAGAGCATAATTTCTGTCTACGGTAATTGTAGATTATCTGGCTGCTGTACATGGCAAGGGTCTGAAGAGGTGTGTTTTCAGACTAAGAGTGGGATTCACAGTGTGTCCGGGAAGATTTTGCAGATATGGGATACGATGGGATACGATTGCCATATCGTTTTGAATGCCAGCATTCTAGATTTCTACTCTATCCTGGCAGCAACCACGGGAGCCAATGGAGGGATCGGAGAGGGGGGACATGCCAGAGTTTTGTCTCTTGGGGGCTTAGAGACCGTCAGAGGGACAGATGACTGATGAGATGCTAGCACAGCAGGTGCTGGCGACACTACCAGGCTGTAGTCTGGGCACTGTGGGTCGGTCGGGCCTCCAGGCACCGCACGGCTCCTTCTTCGTCTGACCACCAAGTGTGGAATTAAAGTACAGTTACTAGGCAAGGTAATACCTGTCCAATATAGCCATGGCAAGTTTATTTAGGTCCGTTTATTTATTCAGCGTTTTCAGCCACGGTTTCACTAAGTGATGAGATTTAGCATCTCAGACCCAAGAGGGGTATAGAATATCATTTGATGCGATTTTGTTGATGTGGTACCTCAGGAGACATAAACAAGGCAGACATTGGTCGAAATATCAATTGTTCTTCTCTGCTTGTTTAGACTTGTTGTAAATTGAGTAATGCAGGTGTTTAACAATAATTTTGCTTGAGAGCGTTTGTATTACCGTTTCACGTTTCATTTGGCTCAAGGGTACAGTCACCGGAATGATAACCACAAGGTTGCCGGTTCGAACCCGGGCTCCCCCAAAGAGAGCGAACAAATGCAACCAAATGAACCCTAATGGGTTCATTTCGTTCCATTTGTACGCTCTCAGAAAAAAGAAGCATCTAAAGAAATCCATTAACATGGTGAAAATACATCTTGATGATGTCATCAAGATGTTTCAACATGTTAATGATTTTCTTCAGACCTCCATTTCTAGGAAACACAGAATGGGGAAACGTTTTTTATCATGTCCACCTAGCACCTCTAAGGTATACTAATGACGTATTAGAATGTTGAAAATGGGTGGAATTCCCCATTTAAGTGTCCATGTGTCCCTGAACAAAACACTTAACCCTAATTACTTCCTATGTGCTGTAAGTAATGGTTTTCACCACCTTTGGTGGGTGTGTGAATGGATGAATGGGACCCACCACAATCTATGTAAAGCGCCTCGGATAAAGGCACTATATACAGTAAATGCATCCATTTGTAAAGATCTATTTGCTGGGGACCGCCTGGAAGCCCCTCTAGGGCCACTGCTGGTCCCCGGACCACTGGTTGAGAAGCACTGGTATGGCACATTCATAAAATTATGTCTATAAAATACAAATGTCAACAGCCACATGGCAGGGGTGGATGTAACATTTCCCAATTGGGGGGGCAGGAGGGGGGGGGGGGGGGGCAGGAGAAAATGGTGGGGGGGCAGGAGAAAATGGTATGGGTCCCGGCTTCATCGCCCGTGTCGCTTCGCGCCACAGGCGATGAAGCCGCACCCATACCATTTTAAGTTACAGGACTTTTATTAGGCAAGTGAAGTATCAATAATACCGTATTTTCACTATAAGGCGCACTATAAGGCGCACTGGATTATAAAGCGCACTGGATTATAAGGCGCACTGGATTATAAGGCGCACCTTTTAAAACTGATTTCATATATAAGGCGCACTGGATTATAAGGCGCAGCGAATAGAAGCTACTACAGTTAACATAGAATAGAAGCACCTGCAGTCAACCAATCCATATATAAGGCGCACTGGATTATAAGGCTCACTGTGGATTTTTGAGAAAATTTAAGGCTTTTAAGTGCGCCTTATAGTCCGGAAAATACGGTATTCATTCAGAGCTACTTTTCTGTTTTCAATGATGAAATGCTGTTGGTTCAGTGGTGACGCAACTGTAGTTAGTTAGTAGCAGTTAGTAGTGTTTCAAATCATTTTGAATATATCATATTTAAATATATCATGTTTAATAATATATCATATATCATGTTTGGTGGGGCAGACTGGGCATTTAGGGGGGCATTGCCCCGGCCCCCCATGCCCATGCCTAGATCCGCCCCTGCCACAGGGCAATGTAAAGGTTGTGCTCCCTCCCTCGGTGCGGTGGCCTAAAACAACCCCTCACCCAGGTTTAGATCTCGCAGCATTAAGTCAGATTTATGGTCTATGTATGTCATCAGTAGGTCTGATACGACCTCCTATACATTTCTGATGTAGTGGCCTTGGCTCTGTTTATCCGTGCTGTGGATAATTCTAACTAATGACTACATCATGACTAATGACCACATCAATGTAAATAGGCTTTTTAAAGAGAGGAATAAAGCATGGATGGAATTAAATAGAGCAGTGTTTTTCAACCATTTTGATCCCCAGGGCCCAGTATTTATTAAGCATTTGAACCACAGACCACCATTTTCACTCCCACAGACCCAAAACTAAAGATTTGTTATTTTTTGTCCACAACAGTCAAACATGGATCAAGATGGCCATTTCTTATACATTATCTAATTGTGTAGAGTTATCAATTAAGTGCTAATTCAGATGAACCAAATGGATCCTTGTGGGTCCAATTGGTTTCATGTTTACACTCTCAAGAGTTACTTCTGGTTAACCAACTTTTCATCATTTAGCTGGGGACCACCTGGAACCCTCTTAAGGACCACTGGTTGAAAACCGCTGAAATGGAGAAAAACAACATTCACTCATTCGGCAGTTTCATACCGTTGGTCTCAATCTGCCTAGTAACTAAAGGTATCAATTACAGGGCACAGAATGTCTTGTAAGATTTCCCCTGCAACATTTGAATGCAATCGAAGCATGAACTAAAATGCAAATTCTCTGTTATGAGTACCTCAACATTGAGGTATACAAAGCAGTCAGACCGAGTGGTCAAGAGAAACGGACAGAAGGACAGACAGGCAGACACACACATACACACAGACAAGCCTCTAGTGTCAGTCTCTAAAACAACTGAGACGGTGAGATGATGGAGGGCCAGACAGACAGACAGACAGACAGACCGGGGTATGACATCATTCGTTATGTTGTGAAAGCTATATTTTCTCAGACAGACGCTGGGTCGTCGTGGCGCTCCCTCCCTCCGGTCAAAGAAAGTGCTCATCTAGCCCTGGCGTGTAAAAAAAACAACAACGACAAAATAATGGTCTCACGTCGCGATGGTGACAGCTGGACCCCCGCGGAGATGGGCGGACGGACGGATGTGTTGACAGACAGATGGACAGACAGGACAGACTGACAGGCTGACAGACAGGGCGAAATATAGACGCTCACACGGTTGTGACTCATGGATGCCAGTCACAACACCTCTTTGTCAGTGATTGACTGTCACTCGTTCACTTAATCTCTCTCTTCCTCTCCCTCTCTCTCATCCTTTCACACTCACCGCTAAACCCCTTATCCCGTAACTTCTTTGCCTTTTTAAACTATTTTAAAAAAAACATTTTTCAATAGTTAAAATGGCCTGTCTCAACCCGTTTAATTTCTGGGACCCCCCCCCCCCCCCAAGGTATAAAATGATGAACTACTACTAAATAACATATTATAGGTGTTTTAAATGTTCAATTCTAGTTATAGAGGACAAGTATAATGTAATGGCTTATTAGTCTGGTGGTCACCCCCTCCCCTCATGGCGCCCTCGGCAACTGCCTAGTCTGCCTAATGGCAAAAACGCACACGTTCAGACACACACGCCCAGACACACACGGCAAAGTTCAGTGAGTTGTCAGTCAGTCTCTCCACCGCTGGCATCCAGACTGCCCGTCGTCACCATGATATGAAAGCCGTAAAGGTGATTGGCAGATCATGCTGAGAGATACTCCTTATGGCGCAATGACATCACCACTGTGTGTGTGTGTGTGTGTGTGTGTGTGTGTGTGTGTGTGTGTGTGTGTGTGTGTGTGTGTGTGTGTGTGTGTGTGTGTGTGTGTGTGTGTGTGTGTGTGTGTGTGTGTGTGTGTGTGTGTGTGTGTGTGTGTGCGCGCGCGCGGCCTGGCGATGGCAAATATTCTTGTCACTTGATAAGGTCAAAACTAGGCAGTTTTCAACGCATTGTGCGCGTCTTCGACGGTGCGACTTATGTACATGGTGCGATAAATAATCACGGTTTCACAATATTGTGAGCGTTATTTTGCATCTTCATTCTTTCCACAATGCAGTGGATAGTATACAATCGCATGAGCATTTGTAGATTAGAGGTTATCTTATGTTTTACCCACAGCATTTCGCCTTTTCAGGCTGTGTCTGCCTTTCAGAAGACAAATAACGAGAATAATGCCAAGTAACTCATGCATAATGAATATACTGTAGATGAAAAATAAACGGAAAGTATATCTCTTTGGAAGTGCATAAAATCGACTGTGTTTAAACACCAATGTAGGCCTCAGGGACTCAGGAACTGTTTGCTCTTCAGCTGTATTACAAAATAAAAAAATATATATTTCTTTCAGAGAATTCTCTTTCATGAACATACTTTTGTTTTGTTAAAATAAGTTGTAGTTAACAGTAAAATCTGGCAATAGTGTGTGTGTGTGTGTGTGTGTGTGTGTGTGTGTGTGTGTGTGTGTGTGTGTGTGTGTGTGTGTGTGTGTGTGTGTGTGTGTGTGTGTGTGTGTGTGTGTGTGTGTGTGTGTAACTAAGTGTGTCTATGTGTGAGTGAGAGACACATGCACAGGAAACCATACACTGGGTCTTTT
>CM076988.1:14080238-14232738 GCA_039105355.1 Benthosema pterotum
AAACCCAATTTTCTGCCTGACTACATGGTTTTACACTTCTCGGGCCATCTGTTGCCAAAGTCCCTTGTTCTTAGTCGCAGGTTTTGTGTGTGTGTGTATGTGTGTGTGTGTGTGTGTGTGTGTGTGTGTGTGCGTGTGCGTGTGTGTGCGTGCGTGTGTGTGTGTGTGTGTGCGCCACACGTCGGCCGCATTACTCACTAGCCCACGCCAGGCATGCATGACTATCCCCTAACAGACCCCGGCTTAATACGCATGCCAAAAGTGTGAGGCGAATGTGAAGGTCGCGACCTCATGATGCTCGTTTAGTGAGTTCCTGCCATGCCAGGAGTTGTTTAGCTCCTTACTTCCTTTCTGGGTCCGCTTGAATTGTGGTCCGCCATTTCTACTTCTTCATCTTCTTCTTCGTGTTGGTCCACAACACGAAAAATAGTCGGGAAGGTGAATGAATGAATGAATGAATGAATGGTTTATTTTGATCATGTGCCATTGAAAATTACATAATAAGTACATGTATTATCTGCTGTTAAATTAGATTTAGTTAGTCAGTAATTTATACTCACACTAAGTCATTTGTATTTGTGTTTTTCAAATATAGCATATTTAAGCCTGTTTTTTGTACAGTATTATGTTTTTTTACTTTATTTAATAAGGTCATTCCATAGCTTCAAAAGTTCTTTAGGGAGGCGAGGGATTCCTATACTCTGTGCACTGGCGGTGAGTCACTCCTATACCTGAATTTCTATCTTTTTAGTGTTTTGAATTCTTCCTCACTTTGTCAGGCCTGTTTGAAGGGCAGGGCGCTCTAGCGTTAGGAAGGGAATGCCCCGCCGCCCCAGAAGGTCGCGGGGTTGACCCCTGTGCTAATTATTTCTGTCAAGCGCCAGCCAGGTGTCTCTTTGAAGTGTCCTTCAGCGGCACAATGAACTGTTCATAATGGAATCCACCTGATGTCCGTGGCTATGCTGCCACGCGCTGTGTGTGTGTATGTGTGTGTGTGCTCGGCTGAGGCAAGTCCTTGAGAAATGTTACCCACAAGGTTGCCTTTTTATTAGACTTTCATTCTGTCTCTTCCCCCTTTCCTTTACGAGTCGTTACTTACGTCAGATGTCATTTTTGTATGATTCACAGAATTGTCACATATATGTTTTTAAAAGGGGGGCGGGGGTAAGTTCACCGCAACTGGAAAGTGTTGTCTGTGCAAAGTTGAGTCATGGAAATCTCAGTGTAAATGATCATCTTTCATGAAGGAGAACAAGGGTATTCCCTATATTCTGCCATTTTAGCATGCATGTGTGTGTTACTTATCACAAATGAGCTTGTTGTTGCATGATGCGAAAACAGAACAGATTTACACGCCATCAACAGATAACAACAGAGATGCGCAGTAGTCTGTAGATCCTGATCCACCACAGCATTCGGCACACATGACGTACACTACAAGTGGTCGCATGCAAAAACAGATCTACAAGCTATCAACACATCTTGTTGTTTTCCGTTGTTATCTTGTAAATCTGTGCCAAAAAGGAGCTTCTAAACTGATTGGAGAGCCAGCGAAAGTGTTTTATAACCAGCGTGACTGCTATAATCATACGGCATTTTATGGTGGACGGGATTAGTGCAATGGAAGTGTGTGGACTAGAATCCAACCAACAATGAAGGGAAATACTTTTGCAGAAAAACAATGGATAAGACTTAATACAACAGAAACAGAATCAGAAACATTATGAGCTGATGACCCAAAAAATTGCATCTAATAGGTGTTGACATCTTTAAAACTCATGCCTATACCTAAGCCTATAGCTACAGTAAGTAATAATAGATGAGTAATATTATTACTTTTTCTAAGGCATAAAAACTAAGTAAAATAAAGTAAAATAAAAATATTACTCTCCTATGCAATATTGCCCAACACCGTAATTATGGCTCAGTGTACTGTAGGAAGAGAGGGATACCCAAATAGGGGATCCCCTGGTGATGTCACTGTACATGATGGCAGCTAGGGGCAGATAGACAGTGCAGTGTGGCAGATCACAGACGTACTGTACTGTACATGCAGCGGGCAGTTCATTTCAAAACGCCGGGCCAGTCACTGGCGCGTCACCACTCCCCTTTGCTTGTTGCCGGGAAGTCGAGGGCAGATTCCAGACACACACACACACACATACACACACACACACACACACCCATACACACACACACACACACACACACACACACACACACACACACACACACATGTCAGAGGCTGGTGGAAATGGAAGGGCTCCGCCCCACCACCACCACCTCGCAGTATAGCCCACACAGCACATGTGCAGTGATGAGAGGAGGTTGTGTATCAGGAACAGGCATGGGACCCACAGAAAGTTTCAGTCACCCAAACTGGCAACAGCAGATAGTACCACTGGACTCTGTTAGGGGCTTTTAAAGTACTTTTTTCCCCCCGCACCCACAATCATTTTGATCTTGACTGGAGTTTTTAAGGGAAGGATTATTGATCAACTCAAACTCTACTGGGAATTTTTTGTATTTTAAGAGAGAGAGAGAAAGAGAGTGAGAGAGATTAAAAGGGATTAATCAGGTAAGGAGACTGTTTTTGTTTTGGGTTTGGGGATGGCATGACTGAGGTGTGAATTAATTAATTAATAACATCAGGGTCAAATTTCTTTGGAAGACGTCGGCATAGAAAGGAGATCAGTATTCTAGTCCGATTTCACAATTTGAACTATGTTCCCATTTAATTAAGCTTGTGTACATACAGTAGCCTAACCCTTGCTGCTCATGAAGAGTGTCTGCGTTCAGTAGCCTAACACTTGCCAGTGTTTGCTTGAGTGGTTCATCTATAGGCAGTATTATCCCTCACTGTAAGTTCGATTTATTCATACTTTTTTCCCCTATGTTTTGACCTGCGGTACATAGTCTCTCCTTCTTCTGTCTATCTATCTCTCTCTCTGGTTGCCACCATGTCTGAGGGCTTGTTGACATGGGGGCTCTGAAATAGCAGGGCTTGGAGTGATCCACCATCTGTCCCCGGGGAGCCATCTATTTGGGCCTTCCGTCATACGAGACGGACGGAGCCGCGGTCACCTAGCCGGTGTCGCTTTTCAAATGCGTATTATATCTGATAGGCGACATGCATTATTATCCTATCAACTTCACGGCGGTGGATGTAAACATTGCAGTATTGCAAGCCTGCGGGCGGGTTGTAACGCAAAGTGTGAAATAAGATAATGCCGAAAGCCGTGTTCCAGCATTCATTATTAAACTGCCAACTAGATTCGAATCTCTTTGGGAGAAACTTTGCAGGATTTCTTTATCCATATCTCATTTCTAGGATGAGTTATGGTGTCATTTCACAACATCAATATTTTAAATACACAGAAGATAGTGTTTTCACATTATTGTCTCGTAGCAGGGTGACCACCAGATGTCCCTTGTTTCCTAGACTTTGTAGGTGTCCCACAAATTGAGACCCTGTCCCACATGGTGACTGACAGGCATCAGTGTTCACATGCCCTAATATGTGGCTTTCTTTCTCAAAACGTGCCACACTGCGATGCATTTTGAGGTTGTAGATCAAATATCTTTGCTGTTTTTGAATTGAAATCCTGAATTATTTTTTTGAATATGACATCAAGATGTTAATAATTTGGTTTCATCCCGTAACGTTTCCCCCACTTGTTGTGCCACACATGCAATACTTCTGTCACTCAAATCAACACTGGATTTGTTCACCCTCTTGTCTCATGGCAGGGCCGGATCTAGCCAGCCCTACTAGGGCGGGCTGGAAGAATGGACCCCAGACCCCAAAACTAAAGATTTCTTTTGTTTTTGTCCACAATTCCAGTCTGGATTTGGGAAACAAAAACAGTCAAACATACAGATCAAAACGACCATTAATCTTCTACATTCTCTAGTTGTGTAGACTTGGAATAATTAATACGAATATTTTAACTCTTGAGAGTATAAACATGAAACCAAATGGACCCGCAATTGTTTTCATGTTCACGCTCTCAAAGAGTTACATCTGGTTAACCAACTTTCCAACATTTAGCCTGGGGACCACCTGGAACTCTCTCAAGGACCACTAGTGGTCTACTGGTTGAAAACCATTGATACTACCTTTCATTGGGTGGGCAGGATGCACGTTGGGTGGGCCCAGCCCTGACCCCCTTTAGATCCGGCCCTGTCTCATGGTGTCATAACAATTGGATTCAAGTCCTTGGTTTGGTTATTTTAGTTATCGTTTGGTTTGACTTCTTCATTGTTTATCCACCTGCACCCTTTGCGTCCCTGTTCTCAGGAGAACATTATTTTGGAACAAACATTGATCCATGAGCTCCACAGGGAGTGTAGGGTCCTGTTATAGAGCCGTGGTGGGTAGGTAGAGGGACCCCCTGCCTCGGGCCTACTCAGAACTGATGTGGTTATGGGAGGAGGAAATCAGTAATTCATGTTGCCAGGTCATAACTGCCAGAAGGTGGAAGGGAGAGTGCTGTCTATTAATGGACAGCCTGGCATTAAATCAGGGGTGATGAAACAGGACTTGCTTGTGTGCTAGATGTAAGAAAGAATCATCACTCAGTTTCTGTGCACTTATAGCACCCCTAGATGGATCATTTTCAAGAGTTTGTTTTGTAATGTTATTAATGGGGCCTGCATGTGCGGTGTTGGGCAATATTGTTTATAGCTTGTAAATCGGTTCTATTTTCACATCATGCAACAACAAGCTTATTTTGTAATAGGTAATGAGGCCTGCTTTAGCAGAGTAACATATTACATATTACTCATCTTGGCAGAATAATATGCACTACATTTGCTGGTAAGGGTACTAATCATATTACATACATGTATATAATATATATGTAATATACATATATTTGCTTTAATCACCTCAAATGTTTGTGATGGTTTTTCCATTATATGTATTATGTATTGCAACCATACTCTTGCTGTAATCACTATCAGAGCGTCCTTGAAAAGCAGGGCTTGCTCTCAATGGGCTACCATGAATATATCGAGGGGAAAGAAAGATGGCATAATGGCAATAATGTTTGTTTGTTTTCTGCCCAGGTAGTCACTGGAGGTCAGAGCTCTCTTTTTGAGAGAGATTTGGCCAGTAAAAAAGACACATGATAACTGCAGGAACAAGAACCAGAAAGGCAGTGCAGTTAGTGCAGGGACTCTCTGACAACTGGTCACTGAAATATTTTCAATTCTTTTAAAGTTATACTTTTTCCCTATGTTTTAGCTAAAGATTCCAAAGAGACATTTGATGTCTCCCTAGGACCCAAACTAGTGAAAATAGCAGATTTTAAAGTGTTCATTTTGACAGCAAATTCTGATTAAAGTCTTTTGAACACACCATTTCATTAGAATCTATTTGGACATTTGAAATTGTTTAGTCTTAGTCTTAACTAAATATCCAGACAAAGCATCAAAATGTTACTGTAGTCTTAGTCAACAAAATGAATACTACAGGTTCGAAGCTTGTATATTAGCTACCTTTATCTAACATCATGAAAATCATTGAATTTGTGTCATTTTATTCTGTCTTATTTTGATTTTTTTTTAAATTAAGAACACAACAAAGGCAATAGGAAACAAAAATAACAATAATGGAACAGAATGTGTCTGTGACCTCCATAAATAGGACCCTCTATGTGCTCTTATCCGTCTGAGGTGAGCCCCTGGTCTGGGGGTTTACTGGGGTGGTCTCTCCTTTTTATTATCACAGCAAGCCCAGCTGTTCCAGGCCGGGGACTGGGGGACACTCCCTGGCCGGTCCACGTCACAGCCACATGGGTCAGTCCCGCTGACGCAACGTGACAGAGGGGCTCGGAGCCCCGCAAACACACTATAAATAGTCGGCAGGCAGGGCTAGTTTTTCAGCAGTGACCGTCCGGGCTGCAGCATGGGGGTGAACCCCAGAGAGCGAGAGAGAGAGAGTTAGGGGCTTAGAGGCATCATTTCAGGTTTTTGCCAAAAAAAATGTTAATAATATTTAGAAGATTTAGAACACTTTCCTGGGGGTCTTTATGTGTGTAATATGTGGGTTTTAGATATTTTAGAGTTCAGTGAATCCAGTGTCTGATGTCATCGACACTACTTCCTGGACTACTTTTCAGTATGACAGGGAGTTTCAGTGCTGCATAGAATTATGGGAGATATATTCCAAGGGGTAGTGTCCGTGACATCAGAGACAAAATAGATCAAATCTAAAATATCTAAACCCACATAAAGACCCCCAGAAAAGTGTTCCAAATGTTCTAAATATTACTTTTAGCATTGGTAGTAGTAGCATTGGCAATTTGTGAGAGGATTTGCATCATCTCTTCTTACCAAAAGATAAATAAAAAGCAGCAAAATTCCTCTTTTACTACAATTTGCAAGAACGTGTTTCATGGTCTATGCACTGCATGTAGTCTGTTGGACAGTGGCCCACTTGGGGACATACTGATACCTGTTGTCAACTTGTTAGTTGGCTAGCACCTGTTTTTAACAGTCCATATACTGTATATGAGACTGACTGCGAAAAGTAATCAATTGTCAGGTGTGGGGCCGCCGTGGCAATCAATTGTCTGAGACAGAGGCTTTCACAGGTGAGAGGCTGATTAGGTCCTCTGGCAGAGCCTGCCTGACCAGAGCCTTTTGAGGTGTTTCCGCACAACAGTGTGTCCCACGGACTCGAGGCTGTGCAGTGCAGTGCATTACAGCGGCTTTAAATCAGAGGTTTTCAACAGGTGGTCTGGGTACTACCAGTGGTCCCTGAGAGGATTCCAGGTGGTCCCCAGGCTAAATGATGGAAAGTTGCTTAACCAAGAGTTAAAATATTCATCATCTGAATTAGCCCCCAAGTCTACACAAAGAAGATTAGTGGCCATTTTATCTGTATGTTTGCCTGTTTTGATTCCCAAATCCAGCCTGGAAATGTGAACACAAACAAAATAAATCTGTAGTTTTGGGATCTGTGGGGCTAAAATGTCCTCAATGGTGGTCCGTAGCTCAAATTCTGAGATTATGAATCTGAGATAATGAGCCTCTCTCTCTCTCTCTCCCTCTTCCAGATGTTGTTCACACCCAGGGCCCGCTCGACGGAAGCCTGTATGCTCGCGTCCGCAAGAAAGACTCCCTGGAGGGAGTGGTCACCATCAACGGTCTTCCCGTGCACGAGAGCGACCTGACCAACGCTGGTGACCTACACCACCACCACCACCACCACCCGCACCCCATAAACTGCGCCCACCCGCTGCAGGCCTGCGAGCAGACCCAGGCCGGGACAGGACACGGACACGGCACCGGCGGCGGCGGAGGAGGAGGCCACAACACCTCTCTCCCGACGGTTGACCACCACACCTCGGTGAGCAGCGACTCGGGCAACTCCACCGACCGGGAACTCGACCGCACGGTGAGCCACCACCACCACCACCATCACCACCACCACCACGGTGCTCCGCAGCAGCAGCAGCAGCTTCAGCAGGCGGGGGCGGCCATCCCGCCCTCCTCGCTCAGCCCGCACGAGAAGCGGGAGCTCGACCAGCTCCTGAGCGGCCTCGAAGGCGCGGCGGTGCAGCAGCAGCAGCAGCGCCAAGCGTACCTGGCCAACACCAGCCCCGGAGGCGGGGTGCGCCACCTGGTGCCGGCGCAGGTGCACGTCAACGGGGCCCACGCCGGGGTGCGCCTGGTCGGAGCGGGAGGAGGAGGCGTTGCGGCAGTGCAGCAAGTGCTCGCACGCGAGACAGACATCCTCGACGACGAGCTGCCCACCAGCACGGGCTTCGGGGAGGGGAACAGCGTCGACACCCTCGACACCCTCGGCACACTCTCGTCCCTGGACGGACAGGGCACACCGGCAGAGCTCTACTACCAGGTATGTGTGTTCCTTCATTTCTTTGTGAGAGTTGTGAACAGGGGTGGATCTAGGCATGGGGGGGCCCTTAATGCCCTGACTGCCCCACCAAACATGATGGCATGCAAACAACCCAAATTTCAAAGCTATTTCAAATTAAAGTGCTTATAATTAAAATGGTTTGAAACACTACTAATGCTACTAACTAACTACAATTGTCAAACCAACGGCATTTCATCATTGAAAACAGAAAACTCTCTGAGTCAGACCTTTAGCTTTATGCACGCTGCGTGTCTGTAGCAACTTCAACAACTGATTTTATCAAGAACTTGATATTATTGATGCTTACTTGCCTAATACTTAAGTCCTGTGACCAAAAATGGTCTGCTGTGTCTGTTCTAGTGTTTTCATGCCTGTGAAAAGAGATGCCATGGATGCAAAACAAATTTCAGCTGATAATAAAGTTGTATCGTATTGTATTCTAGATTCTCTCCTTCCAAATCCTGAACAAAGTTTTCCGAAAAACAAATATTTACATAGCAGCGTCCATTTATTTATTTATTTTTACATTTTTGAATACTATACCGTACATAATATGCAGAACTCCAAGAGGGGTTTTTGCCAAGAATGAGGTAGTTCACAATGGAAGTTTGGATTTGATGGAAACTTCATAGAGAAGACATGGCAGTTATGTTGTTTTATGTAAGTTTTATGTAATTTTCTTATAGTGTATGATTGTCTACGTACATTTTTTTGAGCCCTGTATGGGCCGGGAATGTAATTATGTAGCAGGGGAGGATGTTACATTTTCCAATTGGGAGGGCATGAGAAAATGGTATGGGGGCGGCTTGAGAGGCCGCACCCATATCATTTTCAGTTACAGGACCTTTATTAGGCAAGTATAAGCATAATAATAATCAGTTGTTGTTGAAGTTGCAACAGACACGCAGCATGCATAAAGCTAAAGGTCTGACTCTGTTTTCAATGATGAAATGCTGTTGAAACAGCTGTAGTTAGTTGGTAGCAGTAGTAGTGTTTCAAATCATTTTAAATACAAGCACTTTAATTTTAAATATCGTAGGTTGTTTTGCATGCCATCATGTTTGGTGGCGCAGTCTGGGCATTTAGGGGGGCATTGCCCCCCCATGCCCATGCTTAGATCTGCCACTGCTATGTAGGACTTTAACGAAAACTTTAACTTTAACGAAAACAAATATACATATCTCTGTCCTACCTCCCAGTGCGAGACTCTCGGTGGCACGCAGAACGACGGCCCCTACCTGGAGCGCGGCGCCCTCGTCGGGGACCAACTGACAGACATGCCGGTGCGCGGCGGCGCCGGCCCCGAGCGGAGCATGGACTCGGCCACGCTGCAGGGAGGAGTCGGAGGGTTCAGCGCCTACCAGAACGGCGGCGGGATGATGTACCACCACCACTCCGGCCACCCCGGCGGCAGCAGCAGCGTGGAGTCCGGCAGCGGCAAGCTGATGCCGCGCGCCCCCGAGCGCAGCACCAGCAGCCGCGAGGCGGTCCAGCGGGGGCTGAACGCGTGGCACCAGCACAGCCTGCCCGACGACCCCTTCGGCCCGCCGCTGCAGTCCACGCACAGCCTGCCGCAGTTCCCCACCACCGCCTCGCAGCGCGACATCGAGCAGTCCATCGAGGCGCTCAACATGCTCATGCTGGACCTGGACCCCGTGCACGCGCACATGTGCAAGTCGCACAGCGCGCCCACGGGCGAGAACAACGCCGCCGAGTCCCAGGTGCCCTTCTCCCAGACGCTGGCGCGGCCCTCCTACCAGGCGGAGACGGCCATCCACGGCTACAGCACCGGCTCGGGCTCCGGCAACAGCTCCAACTCCCTGGGCCACGCCGCCTACATCACCCAGCGGCCCGGCGGCGGCTACCAGACGCCCCACAACAACGGCGGCGCCTCCAGCACCACGCCCACGCACACCCCGGAGCCCTACCTCCTGGCGCGCCAGGCGGCCGCGCATTACGCCGCCGCCGAGCAATCCTCGGACCCCCAGGGCCATTCCCCTTACCCCGGAAGCTACAGCGCCTCGCCGTCCCCGCTCCCCGCCGTCACCCCCCAGCCCCCCCAGGGCAAGGACGCCGCCTCCACTTCCCCCGTGCCCAAGGAGCAGGACGCAGAGGAGGAGAACCTCAACCTGGAAGGCCTGGTGGCTCAGCGCATCGCTGGTAAGATGACATCAAACCTTCTGATGTTTCCTAGAAATGGAAACAATTGGAGGGTCCATTTGGTTCACATTTGTACGTTCTCAGGAAAATTTTGAAAATGGAATTCCCCTTTAGGGAGGTGTGGGAAGGGACGGACTAAAGAGGAGTAAAGAGTGCTTTTATATACAATACAGTAGCACTTTACTGCGTGTTAAAGTTATGTTTTTAAGTGGCCACACCCACCAAGTTCATTAAATGGGTGGGTGGCATAATGATGTGGGAGGGGTTAGGCTTATGATGTCACTAAAATGGGCCTTTTTGACCCAAAGGCTTTTAGCTTTCAGGAAGAAACCAAAAATATGCAAACATATTTGAATATTGTTATAACCACACCCGGGGGTCTTTTAATGAGTAATGAGTCACTTCATAGACGCATGCAAAACAGAAATAGTAATGTTCAAAAATCATGGCACTCCGTCTTACTGGCATACTGTACTGTACTGCTACACCAAGAGGAAGTCAGTGACTTATCGGTTTAATATGCAGGTTAAGATTTAGTCATGTGCTTTGCTGTACTGTCCATTTACTGTATTACACAGTGGTTGAAAAAAAAAACACAACGCACCCCTTAAACCCCCCTTAAAACACCCCGCCCTTCAGAGGGCGTGGCTTCCAGAGGTACCCAAAGGTACCTCTGGAACCCAGGAAAACCCCTGCCTGACCAGACTGCACACTACTTTGTGACAGTGGAACCAGAAACACAAAAAACATCAAACACAATAGAAGGCGATTAAAGGGCAGGACAAATCATGTCATCAGCTGCATTGTCCAGTGACTGCATCACTTTTCCATTTGTAGGCACATGATTGATTTCGCTATAGCCGCAGGGGTCAGAAATAGCACTCCGCCCTGTTCCGTTTGTTTGCATTAGTACAGTCATCATGGGATTGTCATGCCTCATGTCGGAAATGCATGGGCCATGATGACCTGATGATTAGCCGTAGTCTAAAATAAGGCTAGTAGAGTCTGTGAGAGAGTGGAGGAGAAAGAGAGAGAGAGAGAGACACCCGTGTGGGAATAAGAATAGCCGTGCTGGTGGAGTTTTTCCAGGTTCCATGCATTGTCTGCATTCAACGCCACCTCCAGATCTCTGGCGCCGTCTAGTGGAGAGATATCTTTCTACCACTTGGGAGAAGGTCATCATCATGATCGTTTCAAATTGTGATGTTATTGTAAATTAGATGAGTCAGTAGTGGTCTCCCAGTCCTTTCTGGACCGGTTAAGGTTGGAAAACCACTGGTCTTCTAGAATACTGAAAGCACTACTTCACTGCTTTACAACAGGGGTTTTCAACCCTTTTGATACCAGGGCCCACTATTTATTCAGCATTTGAGCCACGGACCACCATTTGAGGACATTTTAGCCCAAAACTAAAGATTTATTTTGGTTTTGTCCACAATATGGATTTGGGGAACAATACAGGCAAACATACAGATCAAAATGACGAGCGTAAACATGAAACCAAAAGGAGCTGCAAGGGTCCTTCTGGCTTCATTTTTACACTCTCAGAGTTTCATCTGTTTAACCAACTTTTCATCTGGTTAACCAACTTAGCTGGGGACCACCTGGAACCATCTTAAGGACCACTGGTGGTCCCTGGACAACTGGCTGAAAAAACAGTAATATTCTTACAGTTGGTCCTCACTAATGTGTATGATAAAAGGCTGTTATTATGGATATCGTATATATTCGTGTGGTTTCTGAACTGCCCACATCCCTCCTGTGAGTAGAGGAGGACCACAACGGCACTTATACTATATGAAGATAAGTTGAAAAGTGGTGAAGTGGTCCTTTAACATAACGTTAGAGGAGTTAGTTAACAAAAAATCATGGAGATTTGTTTGATGATCGGTGGAGTCGCCTACTACTGGCCAATGAAAAAACAATGTCCACTTTCCGGCCCATAGAGCATCATTATGAACGTGGACATGTTGAGTACACTATGGTTTTGTTAGGGGTCCCCAGATGGATGCTAACTTCCATATGTTATGTCATACTATGAGATCTCATACCACAAACATTCTATAGAGGGGAAATGCTGAATCCTTTCCAAGCATTTGTGCACACAAGAAATGCTCATTGGGCTGAATGACAATTATGGAAATTGATCAACATATGCGAGCTACTGCAGCATCAGGCCGTTTCTACATGCTGAGAACGGGCTCCATACTCATACATTTCTAGCATAGAACCAGGGGCGGATGTAACATGTCCCATTTGGGAGGGGAAAGATAACATGTTGGAGGGGCAAGAGAAAATGGTAGGGGGGCGGCTACATCGCCCGTGTGGCTTCATCGGGCGATGAAGTCGCCTGTGTCGCTTCATCGCCGTGCCGCTTCATCGGGCGATGAAGTTGCCTGTGTCGCTTCATCGCCCGTGTCGCTTCGCGCTTCGCGATGAAGTCGCACCCATACCATTTTCAGTTACAGGGCTTTTATTATGCATTTTATTAAACATTTTATTAAACATCAATAATAACATCAGTTGTTGCTGAAGTTGCAACAGACATGCAGCATGCATAAAGCTAAATGTCTGACACAGAGAGTTTTCTGTTTTCAATGATGAAATGCTGTCGGTTTAGTGGTGCCACAGCTGTAGTTTGTTAGTAGCAGTAGTAGTGTTTCACATCATTTTAAATATAAGCACTTTAATTTCTTGGGTATCTTGGGTTGTTTTGGATACCATCATGTTTGGTGGGGCAGTCAGGGCATTTAGGGGGGCATTGCCCCCCCCCCCCCCCCATACCCATGCCTAGATCCGCCCCTGCATAAACCGTTGGTGTTACTCAACACGCCTGGGTTCACACTCTGGCAAGTAGGTGGACTATAATATGAGCAATGTGCAGAGAAAATAAATCTCCATGGATTCTTCTGCGTCACAGGGTGTCTAATTGATAACAAAATAGTACATAATTTAAGTGACTACTCCTACTTCCAACTCCTTTAAGTGGTGAGATGGGTGGGCTGAATCATGCATGCATTTTTTTTTTTTACATTACAGAACATTCACCCCCACAAAAAATAGAAAAGAAAGAAATCACAGGACGGGCGAAATCCACTAGCAACCAACAACCTGGTCGCAAACATGCATTGCTCTGCGCTTGTGGTTATGTTTAGGGTTAGGTTTAGCGTAGAGAATCTGAATAGGACAGAGTAGCGACACTCCCTATTGACTCCCATGGTATGGCTGAAAATAGACAGACATTGGCTGAAAAGCACATTTCCAAGTTCCAAACAAACCACTCTAGCCATCCAGCTCCATTGACAGCAGATTGCACGTTGCAGTTAAATTGGCGAAATGATGGCATTTTTGGACATTTTTGACGCATTAGCAGACCTCGTCACTCCAGTGAATAATTATTTGTTATACGTATTTTATAAGAAAATATGCTGTGCTTTGATTCAGTGGTTAACTGTGTAGGCTTATGTTTGGAACTTGCAGAGCTCCAGCCAGTGCAAGGTGCGAGATCAAAGCGTGTCGCTACTCTCTTCCTTACAGTACACTAGTTTAGAGATAGGGTTTCCGACCTATGAACTAGTCGCAGCCATGAAGCAAGTAGTCACGACCGCGGCCAGTAAAAAAAAAACTGGTTGGTTGTGAGTGGATTTCGCAGTCTCTCAAGAATCATCTCTGACTCATCTTGATTCACGTTTTGTTTGCTTTGACTTTCATTTCTGTCTTTGTTTTCTGCCTTTTTTCCCTTTCTCTCCTCTCTCTGTTGTCGTTTCGATCTCTGTTGATCCATACTCCCTCCTGGTCGGACTACCTTCTTCACGCCCTCACACCACCACCACCACCATTTGCTTCTTCCTCTGCACCTCCTTCCTCACCTCCTCCTCCTACTTCCTCCTGTTAAAAACAAACACCTCCTATTCCTTCATCTCCTTCCTCCTCCTCCTCCTCCTCCCATGATCCAACCGGGTGGCAGAGTACAACGCTCGCATCCGGGGCATCAGCGAAAGTATGAGCACCACGCAACCGCAGTCTGACCGCCACCGCTCTTATTCCTTCTCCGGTTTGTGTCTCCACTGCACTGGCACCTGCATCCATTGTCCTTCTTTTGTTCTTTCTCTGTCCCCCAGTCTTGTTTTTTTTTCTTTTCCCCTCCTCTCTCGTCTATTTCTGTCATTCTCCTTCAACTCTCTCCTCTTTTCCTCCTCACCTCATCCCCCACTCCTCCTCCTCCTCCTCTTCCTCCGGCGTCTCGGCTACAGTGAGTGCACACGGAAAAATAACGGTTCCCTTTAAAAAGGCTACAACGTTTATTCTAGGTTAGGTGTTTTCAACCTTCTTCATACCAGGGCCCACTATTTATTCAGTAGTATAGTGATGCTCATGCATGTGTTTTAGGTCACTCTGGGGCAGACTTTACATGTAATCTAGAGGTAATCTATTCCTCCTTCTCTCCTCCCCTCCCTTCTGCCACTCTCCTCTCCAATCAGTCAAGAATCCAGAAAATGCAGAAGATTTGGAATTGTGGACAAAACACACAATTCTTTTCCTTTTGGTTCCATCTGATCTGTAAACTAAACTGTAAACTAACTATGCCGAATGAAATTAATAGTGGGCCCTAGGTGGTGTTAATGGTTGAAATCTGAAGTTCTACACGGTTCCAGGAATTGCATATGTGTTGAATGCGCTCTTCATGTTCCCTCACACCATGTCACGCATTGTGAGTGATCAATTGTGAGCTTGTAGATTCACTATTTTTATTTGGTGTAAACAGGGCAGATCAAGTATAGACCCCTAGCTGGGATGATTTAGAGCTTTTTTTTTTTTTCTTTTTTAAGAACCTTGCCTGAAAGGTTTGTGAACCTTTATTTTTTCTGTGTACTTGTTCTTGTCCTTTCACCTCGTTTTCTTCTTTTCTTTCTGTCCCACACACCTCTCTGTCATCTGTCTGTCTGTCTCTCTCTCTCTCCCTGTTACTTTATTCCTCTCATCTCCTAAACCTTTCCCTGTTTCCTCTCTCTTTCTCGAACTTCTCTCTCCCTCATGCACAGTGTTGGAAACATTACTCGATTACGGTAATATTACCTATTAGTAGTAACTAAAAAAAGTGCATTAATTGTTTCCATATCCTCTCTAGAGTCTATAGATCTAGACTGGATCAACAGCCTGCAAACTAATCAACTCCATCGCAACCCAGTCTGCCATTAACATACACTCAGTAGTTATACCACCAAATTTACTTTGACAAATTACTTTTGAAAAGTAGTAACATGTTCGTAATATTATTACTCAAAATGTGAGAGTAATTAGTTGCAATTCTCACTAGTTACTGGGAAAAAAGGGTAATAATATTACGTTTGACTCATGCCGTTCATTATCTTGGATGCGTTTTCTTTTTATCCGCCACATAATCACTTCCAACTGCAGTAGTCAGTCGGCCACTCATGCGGTTCATGCCAAAGCTAATACTGACGTACACAAGTATACTGAAATACAGTGATGATAATGTTCGGTTGTTACTGTATCAGTAGGCCTGCACCATGCAAAATTACAGAGCACCAAGGTCAAATATGCTATTCTATTTGGCAGAGATTTACACTATAGTGTACAATGCAGTGCTTGTACTTGTAGCAGTCTGCTTAGTTATTAGTGACACCTGCTGACATAAACATGTCACTGCAGCTACATTTGACATTTGGAAGATAGTTCTAATTGACATTTCAGCCAAATTCCATATTTCCGGGGGTCATTTAGTGAGACATCCGAACGATCTAGCTGTGAAGCAATGCACTGTGAGCAAGTCTGAAAACAGACAACCCCGTCAAATAACCATATTTGTGCCATTTAATTACCGTCTTGCTCATAATGCATGATCCTCTTTCATTATAACTTATGCAGAACACTAATGGTCTTTCTCTGGGTGTTTTTGTTTTATTCTTAGGGTCTCGCTCCAGGGGCATGACCCCAGAAGTCACCCCGGAGATGAGCCGACGTCGGACCACCAGCGAGGGACAGTACCAGAGTAGCAGTCACGACTCGGAACCTTCCGCGACCCACACGGGGGGCCCGGGGGTGCATTCCACAGACTTCACCAAGACACTGTCCCTGAACCCCGGAGGAAGGCCCAGAGAGGTACAGTACAGTACAGTACAGCAGGGGTTTTCAACATTTTTCATAACAGGGCCCACTAGTTATTCAGAATTTCAGCAAGTTTTCTGTTCAGAGAGAGAGATCATAGAGTTTTCTGTTTTCAATGATGAAATGCTGTTGGTTTAGTGGTGCCACAGCTGTAGTTAGTTAGTAGCAGTAGTAGTGTTTCAAATCATTTTAAATATAAGCACTTTAATTTGAAATATCTTGGGTTGTTTTCCATGCCATGTTTGGTGGGCCAGTCTGGGCATTTAGGGGGCCATTGCCCCCCCATGCTCATGCCTAGATCCGCCCCTTCCCTGGAGACGTCTCACATCCAGTCTAGACTGAGCATCTAAGTTGTTAAGTCTGTAAATGTCTGGAGGACCAATGACAGATCTGTTAACCTGTCCTTATACATCATGATAAATGTCCTTAATCTACTCCATGGCTCTCGTGGGACTCTGCTGAAGCTCTTGGTTAATAGAAATAAAGTGGACCACAGTTGCTGGAATGCCTCTTGCATTGAGAGAAATCCCTTGTTTGCTGTTGGCCAGATTAATTGTCCCGCTAATGAAGTATAGCAGCAAAAGCAATACTGCTGCCACAAATACAGCTTTTACTAAAATGAAAAAAGGAGACTCTAATGTTTTTTTCACTCACATATTTTTATATATATTTTTTCACTAGTTTCAGTTCCGAGCACATATATACATGTAATTTGTGTCATAGGCTAAAAAGTTTGGGAACTGCTTACAACTTTAAACTGGATATTCAAGGGAATATCCACACTATATCCACACTCTCTTGTTTATTTATCTCATGAAATGAATGTGTTCAGCACGCATATATTACCTATTTTCCATTGATTTTTAAAAATCTGCAACCAACAGTTACAGACTCACTCACTTGATGCCCTGAGTAGAACGAGCCTGGACCTATAATGGTTTTGTATGTCATTTGCACAGGCTATTTTTCCAGCTGCAAAGGTCCTTGTCTCGCTTGTACGCGTGTCAGCATCAGAGTTGGGAACGTTATTTTGAAAAAGTAACTCAATTACAATTACAAATGACTTCTTAAAAAATTCAGTTTGAAGCTCAATTACTCTATTATAAAAGTAACTAATTACTAGGAAAGGTAATTTTTTTAGTTAAATCGTATTACTGTTCTCTTCATTGATGGATTACTATTCTTTCTCTTTGCATGTAAACAAAAACACACGTGAGGTGTGTATGTCACATCAAAAGCGGTGACCTATAGAAGCCTGCACCTTAGACTCATCATGCAATTACCACAAAAGGTAGAGAGAATAATGGTCTGCGGTATACCCTGACTGCGGTGGTTTTAGAGTGACATACAGAGACTTGTTTTAACTTCTGGCAGCTTGATAATGCACATGATTTCACAGCAATTTGGAATGAGGACACACTTATGGATTATTTTGCTGTATGACCCTACTATACTCACTCTTCGTGTTTCGCATTGTGTCCATTTTTGTGTGTCGTTTATGTGCATTTATTTGGATGTGTGTGCGTGTGCGCGCGTGTGTGTGTGTGTGTGTGTGCAGGGACCCATCCACAGCTACCGCGAGGCATTCGACGAGGATGAGGCGGACAGTCAGTTCCTGGGCGGCGGCGGTGAGAAGTGCCCCCTGACCCCTGCCTTCCCCGTCTCACCACAGACCCCTTACTTCAACGTGTGTAAGTTAGTTCACCTTAACTGCGCGCTGCGGAGAACCTCAAATGTAATATCAAAGTGATATTTATTACAAAACTTCCATTTCCATTGATCTCTGTTACAACCTACAGTATACTTCAGACTTTGTCTTGTCTGTCTCTGTTCACAAGGAAAGTACAAAACTCACCAGCGCACATGGACATTCCGCACAACGCTTAGAAACACAAATGCACACACAGCATTTCATTCGGCACGCCCGCCGCCCCACCCCAAAGTGAGATATTCTGTCTGTATCGCAAAGACGACCATCTCTAATAAGAAACAAGATGTAGCCGGACGCTCTCCTGCAGTCAGTCAAGTTGAACGTCACACACGTGTGTTGCAGTAAGGCTCTCACAAAAAACATCCCTGTCATCTGCCCCCCCAACTAATGTAACCTGCTTCCGTGCCACCTTAAGTGGCACTGATTACTAGAGGCACTGCTGGTTGTTTGGTGAGTGGCAAAGATGTGTGGAATGAGAGAGTTTGCTTCCAAAATTCAGCAGTAAAGGATACTGTTTTGTTGTTGTTGTTTTTACAAAACGCACAACTGAAACCTATGGTTTCAGGATTCAGCAAGTTATTAGTGTAATTTGCTTTGTTCTTGAACAGTGGCAATCATTTCAGATTTTGGAACACAACTCTTCATGGGATCAATTCACACTATACTGACCGACCGGCATGTGCGTTTTTACCCATCCCATCTAACTCTAATGCAACTAGTGCTTAACAGTTTACCCATCACACCATCCAACTCTAATGCAATGCAAGTGGTATATCGTGGTTGTATTAGATTGTACTGAGATTCAAATGATCTACAAACTGTACCGTGTAATAAAACCTCTAACCAGACAACTCAAAAGGATTATAGTATATATACACAGTGACAACTCAAAAGGCTTTTCTCAAACAGTTACAAACTTGGAAACTAAAAAGTGATTCACTAGAGAAAGTAGTTACACTTTGTGGCCAGCAGATGGCAGACATAACTTGTTTTCTCAGCCAGTCCAGTCAGGCTTGGTATGTTGACTGAGTTTTAAAACAGCTATTTTCTAATGGTTGAAATGTATAGGGGTTTATGTGTTTAATGTATGATTTCTCAGTTCTCAGTTTTCAACTACTGTAAATGTAGTGGAGTTGTAAAACTCCTCGAAATTGGAATAACACAAGATCAAAATACCTCAAAATCGCACAGCACCTCTGCAGTATCCTGTGATCTTTTGTGGTATACTTGCATATTTGCAGTTTGGAGGAAAACTACACTACTACAAAATACAAAAATAGAACTTTGTTAATCGGAAGCTTGCAAGTAGAGCCACAATTCATTTTAAAATCTGAATCCATCCATTCTGTCATTCTCTAACCACACAATGCTAAAATAGATCTGTGCCTTTATTCTCATTTATACATTTTTTATGTGAATTACGCAAATATGATGCGTTGTGAGCTTGTAGATCAGCCATTACCTTGCACAGACACAATGTACATTGCATGTAGCAATAAGCTGCTATTTTATCTTATTTTAATGATAATTCAGTAAAAATCAGGCGCTACAGTCTTTGTCCAACAAAGCCTTATCTTCCTGCAATTAAATGCATCGCTCATAATTGTTGTTCATCCCGAAATGCATGCATGACCATATGAGAATCATGTACTGGATGTATTGTATGGATTAACACATTCACTGAATGTTTTGGGTAAATATTTAACACATGTTCTCTTTTTCTTTCTCTTTTTCAATGTACATCTTTTTTTCTCCTGACTCTCTCAATCCCGCTCCCTGTCTCTCTCTCTCTCTCTCTCTCTCTCTCTCTCTCTCTCTCTCTCTCTCTCTCTCTCTCTCTCTCTCTCTCTCTCTCTCTCTCTCTCTCTCTCTCTCTCTCTCAATACCTTTATATCTCTCTCGTCTTGTTCCACATCTCTCTGTCTGTCTGTCTGTCTGTCTGTCTGTCTGTCTGTCTGTCTGTCTGTCTGTCTGTCTGTCTGTCTGTCTGTCTCTCTGTCTCTCTCTCATTAGCTCGTGGCCCTCCAGGGTTGGCCAACACTCCACTTTCAGCCCTGGCACTGAAGTCACAGCACGAGGGTGGATCAGGTCAGTTTACAGTTACGACGCCCACACACACAAACAAACACATACGAGCGCACACACGCACACAGGAGCATCATTACAGTTAGCCCGATGTCATCCAAACGTGGTGAAACATACACACCTACTGTAGAAAAGCCTCCAAATCCGTACATATTACACTACTGCAGTTTTGACTACCGTATTTCCAACCTGAGGATGTCTTCATAGGATGTCCTTCAAACCTCTGTCTTTGGTTTCCTGATAGTCCAGCTACTGTCAGCAAAAATGTACATACGTACATGAAAGGGTATACAATCAGTACACACAGAATATATTATTGCTTTATAAACATATATATACAGTATATATGTATATATATGATCATTCATTGTTGTCATTGCGCTCAAGTGTATCTGAGCTATGCTCGAGGTTGTCTACAAAGGACAACAATGAACTGAGTGACGTGTTTAACCCTACACAATCCCTCACACCCACATCGTTATTTATTCGCAGACAAAACCTTTTTATGCCTGTGGGTTTCCCCAAACTGATTGTCAAAGTTTTGGTTCTACGTTTTGGTTTACTTGAGCCACAGACAAAACCGCAGTTCCCATTTGGAAGGCAGAGTATCGTCCACGTTTGATACCTGTAGCATATGCTTGTCTCATTCTAAAACAGAGGTGCCCAAAAGGTAGATCGTGATCTACCAGTAGATAACACAGGCCATGCAGGTAGATCACATGTCAGTCCCCAAAAATGTATAGATCTGTAACTCTTGATAGCGTTAAAATGAAACCAAATGGACCTGTTTCATTTTACGCTCTCAAGAGTTAATTCTATTTAAACATCTGAATTACGTAATTTCAAGAGTCCATAATTGTTATTTTGACCAACGTTTTGCCAGTTCCCTTTCCCCAATTGTGGACAAAAATGTGAAAGTCAGGTGCAAGAGACTAAATTCACCAGAATCTGTCAACTCAAACCCCAAACACTGTTTTCAAACGTCAGTAGTAGCATATACTCCATTTTCTCCTTATACTGTAAGTGCATTATTCTTAACAGTGAGTAACACCATCACCACTATTTCAAAGTCAAACTTTCTTGGGGGGCCTTTAAATGGATTTTTTTTTTACATGTAGATCTTGTTGAGCCGGTTATTTTGAAAGTAGCTCTCAAGTCAAAAAAGTGTGGGCACCCCTGCTCTAAAAGATTAGGCCATGCATGTCTGAGTACAAACGAAACACACGAAACGGCTCATTAAAATCCATGTTGGTACCTTTTCCTCCCATACACTTCTTCCAAGTCTTGCGTGTGGGCGCTCAAGAAATGTCTTCCCTGTGTGTTCTCCTCCTCTCTTCCACGCATTCTGTCCTCCCTCTCCTTCCATTCCTGCCGTTCTTCCGTCCTGTCAGGCTCTGACTCTAGTGACGGCGAACAAGGTAAGGCTGCAGCTCGTGGTTGGAGCGACCACTCGGCACGTGCTCCTCGCTCGTGCCCTCTCCTCTCCGTCCCGCCACAGACTGTCGCACACACAGACACATGAGATACTGTACGATACTTTGCATTTGGATGTTGCCCCCCCTCCCTCCAAAAATGCCCCCCCCCCCCCCCTCCTAATGCAGACAACTACTTAACTCCTGTTTGTTTTTGATGTTGTGGCATTGTGTAGTCAAGGTATGGCAGGCCCCAGTGCAGCCTGTTAAAGGACACGTTTTGCCAAATAAAAAACACATATAGCATTACGTAGCATCATTAACAGTACTTAGTATTAGCATTACCTAGCATTATTAACAATACTTAGCATTATTAGCATTAATTAACATTATTTAGCATTACTTAGTATTACTTATCATTATTGGCATTACTTGAAAAAATATCAGACCTACAAGCTCATAGCGTGCCACAGTGGTGCGCTATGAGCTTGTAGGTCTATGTTGGAAAATGGTGAAAATGTGACGCAAATCTTTATTTATGTGTATCTGTCTATCTATCTATTTATGTGTGGAACTGGTTGTGGTTTTAGATATGTTTTTTTTAGCAATGAGCCCAGTGTCTCTAATGTCATGGACACTGGGCTCACTTACTTCCTGGACTACAATTCCCATATTGCTTTGGTGCACTGCTCCTCCTTGTGGATAAGGGGGAGGCGCTGTCTTACTGAGACAACATGTAGTCCAGGAAGACACTGGGCTCATTGCTGAGATGTAAAATATCTAAAACCACATAAAGACGCAGCAAGTAAGTGTTCTAAATCTTCTGAACGTCATTAACATATAGTGTGTCTTAAGGCTGCACTGGCTGTGCTGTCTCTCTATACTAGCTATGCCACTGTTTTAGTCTCTCACTGCAACCACCTGCATCGCGTTTCAAACCTGCATCCCCAGGTTTTCATGTGATGCGTTAGTTCCCCACAGAGCTTTCTGCAGAATGCATTTGTTGTTTTTTTGGGAATGCGACAAAGTCACTTTCTCCTGGTCAACAAGCAACTACCCCATAATAATTAGCTCTTCGCTAAACCCCCCACCACAAAATGCTTGTCCGCAATGCCCACCCACGTCCGTATTCTGTTTAGCAACCGCTGCTATTAAGGATGACAAGCTTTCGTCACCTCATGCCTATCAGTGTCATTTTCCATCTCTGTTTTGTTGAATACAAACACAGGTGAGCGTTAAAGTTTCCTGACTGAGACACCCAGGTGATGGCACTAATACTGATTACCGTACTACAGTAGTCTCACCATGCAATCTAGCATTACATGAAAACCCCTGTCAGATGACTGTAAGTGTATTGAGTCGAATGCTATTTCCCTCTAACATTTCCCTTGCATTTCTATTGAAATAATGTCATGCACAGTGCATACGTCTGGTTGACTAGATCTGGAATACATTTTTAAACTCTTGGTACTGAAACGAACGGTTATTCATTCGAAGAAATCCCCGTCATTTAGCATACATCTGAACGGGGGAGAATGAAAGCTTGCCATGTCGCCTCTCCTAGTAACCGCTGCTAACGTGCCTGTAATCGGACAAGGACAGGTTGGGGAGAGACTTAGCGAAGTCCTAATTGCATCCCACTTCTTCCAATTCTACATGTTAACGGCTTGTAGTGGCGTATGAGTTATGTTAAGACCGCAGTCTGTGCTGACATCTTGGATGTGTGTGTGTGTGTGTGTGTGTGTGTGTGTGTGTGTGTGTGTGTGTGTGTGTGTGTGTGTGTGTGTGTGTGTGTGTGTGTGTGTGTGTGTGTGTGTGTGTGTGTGTGTGTGTGTGTGTCCTCCTCAGAGTCACGTTTCGTCTTTGGAGACAGAGTGCAGGCCTTCAACGCCCCGCTGTCCTCCAGCAGCCCCATGGGCAGTCCAGAGAGGTAGGTTCTGTTGAGAGACTCAAACTACCGTGGGTAGTTTATGTAGTCAGTAGTAGTAGTCAGGGGATGTTGTTCTACTACCAATACTTGATCTGATTGGCTGGTCAGTGTCATGTGGCAGATGTAAAACCCATAGGTAACCCATGGCTGACGTGTTACATTTAGTAGTATCTCTCACCAGGGAATCTTCACCAGCTGGTTGGCTTCTACAGCTGGTTGGCCGGGACTACTTTCTTGTAGCTGCGAACTGCTTACTGTACTTTAGCTGGGTAACTTACAGACGACATTGTGACAGTTAAGGCCTATTCAGAGATGGATTTTCGGTGCCCACCGCGACCACCGCGACCACCGTTTCCTACAATATGACGTCATACCGCTGTCATCGGTCAACCAACAGAAACAACACTTCCGGCTGGTGGCCGGTCTCTTCACAATAAAAATAAGGATAGACCATCTGCTATATTTCCTTCATTCATGTTTTATCAAAGGTGACTTTTAATTTTACATAGAAAAGGTTTTGTTTTTCAAGACCTAAAATTGGACCTGAGCCTTTAGGCCACACCAGGCCCAAACACTGGGCTTCCTGCAGCAGCAGCTAGCAGTTGGTGGAGCTTGTCTGTAGCTCGTGATCCTTCTGCTGCTGCTGTTTGGCACCAGGCAAGGAGGAGAAGGTTTAGGGGAAGAGAACCAGGAGAGAAGGCAAATAGCTAACCACCTGGATCCACCTGGATCGGCAGCTAACCACCAGGCCAGCCCAGGAGCTACCTTTACCACCAGGCTGCAGCACCAGGCCAGCCTAGGAGCTACCGTCACCACCAGGCTGCAGCACCAGGCCAGCCCAGCAGCTACCTTCACCATCAGGCTGCTGCACCAGGCCAGCCCAGGAGCTACCACCCAGGCTGCAGCACCAGGCCATTCCAGGAGCTACCTTCACCACCAGGCTGCAGCACCAGGCCAGCCCAGGAGCTACCTTCACCACCAGGCTGCAGCACCAGGCCAGCCCAGGAGCTACCTTCACCACCAGGCTGCTGCACCAGGCCAGCCCAGGAGCTACCTTCACCACCAGGCTGCTGCACCAGGCCAGCCCAGGAGCTACCTTCACCACCAGGCTGCTGCACCAGGCTAGCCCAGGAGCCCAGGCAGCTACAACTGGCCTGAGGAAACTACACAGAACCAGAAGATAGTGGGGCTCGCCTTTAGCCCGTGATCTGTCTTCTGTTGTTGTTGGGTGAGTCTTATCTGTATTGGGACACTTCAGCTAAAGTTTTGGTAACATGGCCATGAAACACCTTCAGAAAGATATGGAGGATGTGAAGGAATCATTGAACATGATGTCGACTGAAATGGCAAATTTAACAAAACAGTATTCCACTATAACGGGTTTATTGTCAGAAATCAAGCAGCTGAAATTGAAGAACTTGGAACAAGAGAAAAAGATTGAGCAGCTAGAGAACACAGTGGCAGATCTAGAACAGTACTCACGAATAAACAATGTTATAATCTCTGGTCTCGCTACTAGGCCTAAATCCTATGTTAATGCTGCGAAAGGCTCAGCATCTGAGTATGTTTCGGCTCACGAGGAGACTACAGAGGACCAGGTAATTGCTTTTTTTAGGGACAAAGACATTGATATTGATGGTGTCAATATTGAGGCTTGCCATACACTGCCAGTGAAGGAGCCCAAGAAGGGGAAGGGCAAGCCTATACCTGCCATCATCATTCGCTTTGTCAACAGAAAACACAAAGTCAGTCTTCTCAAACAGGGATATAAATTGAAAGGATCTAATGTCTCCATGAATGAGCACCTCACTAAGAAGAATGCTGACATCTCCTGGCAGGCTAGGCAACTGAAAAAACAGGGCAAAATTCAATCCACCTGGACTGTTAACTGTAAGGTTTTCATCAAACCAGTTGGTGCACAAGAAAACTCAAAGGGTCTGCACATTAAGAGCACTGACCAACTTGATGAGTTTAGCTAAACATGTATAGAATTTGTCTTGTTTTTACTTGTTGTTTTTGTTCATTTTTTAAATGAATAATACTACATCTGTGCAATTAGGCTTGCCCAAGAAGGGCTTGATTTTAGCTCATTTAAATATCTGCAGTCTCAGGAACAAGGTACATGAAATTTCCGCTATTTGTTCTTCTAATAATATTCATGTTTTAGCACTGTCTGAGATACATCTGGACGCTACCTTTGATGATTCTGATATGGCTATTGAAGGTTATAGGTTCTTCAGAAGGGATAGAAACAAATATGGCGGGGTGTTGCTTTCTATATTCAAGAACACATTCCAGTTCTGGTAAGAAATGATATTAATTCCAGTGACATTGAAATTATTTGGATAGAGATCCACCTTCCATACTGCAAGCCCATTTTAGTTGGTTGTTGTTATAGGCCGCCCAGTTCTAATATTAAATATCTAGATCAAATATGTGAAAACCTTGATATAGTGTCAGATGAATGTAAAGATATATTTCTTCTCGGAGACCTCAACATTGACTGGTTTTCAATAAATTGTCCATTACGCAACAAGTTAAGTTCAATGGCTGATGCCTGTAATCTTACCCAGGTTGTGAATCGACCAACACGCATTTTCACATCTACTGATGGTGTTAATAGGTCAACATGCATTGATCATATTTTTACTAATATACATGAGCTGTGTTCACAAGCAGTCTCAGTAGCAGTGGGTTGTAGCGACCATAACTTAATCGCTCTATCCAAAAAAACTAAGATGCCTAAAACTGGGGTCAGGATTGTTTATCGCAGGTCATACAAAAGATTTAATGTTGACATATTTCTCAAGGAAGTTCAAGATTTAAAGTGGACTGATGTATGTCAGGAGAATAATGCCAACATTGCTCTGAATTTGTTTATGGACAGATTTGGGAAACTTGTTGATCAGCATGCTCCACTCAGAAAACGGTCAGTGAGGGGGAGAAATGCATCATGGATTGATGATGAGCTTAGAGCTCTAATGCAGCAGAGGGATAATGCCAAGGCAGTTGCACATAATACTGGGTGCCCTTCAGACAAACAAGTTTATTGCAAGTTGAGAAACAAAGTTACCAAGTTAAATTATTTGAAAAAGAAAGGATATTTTAAACAAAAAATCAGTAACTCTGCAAATGACAGTAAAGCATTATGGAAAACTCTGAATGAAATCATGTGTAAGAAATCATACAACTCTCAAATGTATGTTGAATGTGGAGGTCAATTCATCACCAAGCCATGTGATGTAGCTAATTATTTCAACACCTTCTTTATCAGCAAGGTTGAACGTTTGAGAAGTAGTATGCAATCAAATGATGACAATTTAACATGCAACACAATTAAAAGTTTTATGAGAGATAAAACATGCTGTTTTACTTTTGATATAGTTAACCAAGACACTGTGGAGAAAATGTTACTTTCTCTTACTGATGACACGTCTCCGGGAGTCGACAACTTGGATGGCAAAGTAATTAAGATTGCTGCCAGGCTGCTTGCTAAACCAATATGTCACATTTTTAATAGATGCCTTCTGACCGGGAGTTTTCCAGAGCTTTGGAAAGGGTCTAAAATAATACCCTTACCCAAGGATAGTAAGACTGGTTTTACTGGATCCAACTGTAGACCTATTAGCATACTACCAGTGCTTAGCAAAATGCTTGAGAAAATTGTTTTTAAGCAAATGTTTAATTATTTTAATAGCAATAAGTTACTTACAAATGCACAACATGCCTACAGACCAGGCCACTCTACTAGTACCGCATTAGTGCACATGACTGATAAATGGTTAAAATCTATAGATGACCGGTTATTAGTTGGGGCTGTGCTCCTTGACTTTACAGCTGCTTTTGATGTCATTGATCACCAAATTCTCATTTCTAAACTTAAATGTTATGGCTTCTCACCCTTATCGCTGGAGTGGATTAAGAGCTACCTGTTCGGAAGAACACAAAGAGTATTTTTTAATGGAAGTTATTCTTCCAGTGAGCATGTGATGTCTGGCGTCCCACAGGGGAGTTGCTTAGGGCCCCTTTTATTTTCAATTTTTATTAATGATTTACCTTTTGCTGTAAAAAATGCTGATCTAATTATGTATGCTGATGACTCTACACTGTTTTGTGCATCTCCAACTTCAGCTGAACTGAAAGAGAATCTTCAGGCTGAGTTGAATAACATCACCACATGGGTTAGAATGAATAAGCTAGTATTGAATATTTCCAAAACAAAATCCATTGTATTTGGCAGTAGGTATGCTCTTGCCAGTGCTAGTGCACTTGACTTGTTCATAGACGGGACATCAGTTGAGCAGGTAACTAAGGTCAAATTGCTTGGCATTAAAATAGATAATTTATTGTCGTGGTCTGATCAGATTGATCATATTGTTTCGAGAATGGGAAGGGGCATTGCAATCTCTAGGAAATGCTCTGCTTATGTTCCACATCCTGTCATGAATAATGTTGTACGGTCACTAGTCTTATCACACCTGGACTATTGTCCGGTTATTTGGTCAAGTGCAGCTGAGAAACATATAAAGAAACTCCAAATCGCTCAAAACAGAGCAGCCCGATTGGTTCTTAAGTGTTCTTTCCGTACCAACACAGTTGAGATGCATAGACAATTGTCATGGTTAACTGTAAAGGTAAAACTAAAATACTGTCTTTTGATGTTCATGCATAATGTTATTTGGAACAGCACACCACACTTCTTTCACGAACAACTATTATATACAGGTTTTTGCCATGAACATTATACTCGATCAGTTAGCTCTGGGTATCTTGTGGTGCCAAAACACAACAATCATAGTTTGGTAAGAACTGTTCTTTATAGAACTTTTTCAAACTGGAATATGCTCCCTTTGATCCTAAGGCAAACCAGAAGCAAATACTCTTTTAAAAAGTGTCTTAAACATGAACTGATGACTCTTTCGTAGATGTTGTTTTATCCCTGTATCTTATTTATTCTCATATTTTATTATTTTTCTGTGAACTCCGTGTTGGTTGATACTCACCGTTTTAGCTATTAACTTGTATTGTCTGTTTAACTTTCAATTTCTGTTTTTATGTACATCTCTTGTGGACCCCAGGAAGACTAGCGACCACTATGTGGAAGCTAATGGGGATCCGAATAAAGAATAAAGAATAAAGAATACCACCGCAACCACCGCACCTCCCAGCCCTCCTCTCGGATTTTACTTACCACCGCACCGCGGTGGTTCCAGTACTTGTTTTTAACGGCTGCCAGCTGGTAAAAAAAAAGAAAGAAAAGAAAACACACCACAGCACGACGGCCAGGAGGAGAACGAAGGGATTCAATGATAGACACAATGACATAAACAGAATACGAAATAAACATAAAAGCAGCAGAATTTATTATAATTGAGGTAGGAAGTAGAGAAAAGCAGAGGGGAAAATAAACAACAATGGACGCGAGGAGAACAGGGGAGGGAGGGCGAGGTGCTGCTAGTGGTATATGAAATAGCGGTGGTCGCGGTGGTGACAGACTATATAATAGCGCGCGGTGCGGTGCTCTGAGCGGTGGTCGCGGTGGCCACCGAAATTCCAGACTCTGAAAGAGCCTTTACACTCTCAGAATTAGAAAATGTGGAAGAATTGTTATTTTGACCAACGTTTGCCATTTTATCTCAGTGGACAAAAAGTTGAAAATCCTTATTTTTACACTTATTATTTATAACTGACATTTTTTTCATATATAACTTTTTTACTTTTTTGCCACTAGGGGGGCAAGTGCCCCCCTGGCGCCACACTAAAATCATCAATGATTGCATCTAAGATTCCACTGCTTTTACATACAGTACATGCAGCTTCTTGGTCGTTTCACGTGTTTCTCTGTGTTGTTTCCAGGAGAAGAATGGGCTCCCCGAGCCGCCCTGCGGCCGACTCCGGTGTCCACTCGCAGGCGGAGCCCCACAGGCCCCCGTCCCCTGAGGGCTCCCAGGTGAGCGTCATGGGCGTGCACACGGTGCCCGGCAGCCCCAACACGCTGCACCGCACCGTGGCCACCAACACGCCGCCCAGCCCCGCCCTACAGCGGCGGCTGACCAGCCAGACCAGCCCCGCACTGACCAGACACTCACCTGCCCCGGCCAACGCAACAAGGTAATGATACTAGTTTACTAGGGATTTTTCATTAGTTTTCTTTTAGTTCCATTTGGAGTGATGGACCCCCCTATATTCAGCTATAGTTAGGGCCGCAACAATCAATCAATTAGTCATAATCGAATAAATTATTCAATTAGCTGTCAACTATTTTAGTAATCAATTATCCCGTTCGTCAATTAATCACTGAAGTTTTTACCCGTTTTCCCACTTAACCATAGTTTTTCCAATGTTAAGTGTAACAAATTCCACCCATTTTCAACATTTTACTGTCATTAATTGATATACCTGAGACATCTCTAAGATATACTGTATTTTTGAGTCGTGCAACCACTCCTATGGACAGCTATGTGTGTGTGGCTGTCCCCCCTGTGTCCGAGTATGAAAATAGTGCATTTCCTCACCACGCAATGTCACTGTTGCACAGCCTAACACACAGACACAGACCCACACAGTCCAGAGAGGACGACTTTTACAGTACAGTACAGTACTGAATACTGATCTTTTTGGTTCGGTTAATAAAAATGTTACTTTTTTTATTTTAATTGTAGTTATCAACATTTTTTCTGAGAGCGTACAAATGCAACCAGATGAACCCTAACGGGTTCATTTGGTTCCATTTGTACGCTCTCAGAAAAAAAAGAAGCATCTGAAGACATCCATTAACATGGTGAAAATACATCTTGATGATTTCATCAAGATGTTTCACCATGTTAGTGGAACACAGAATGGGCGGACCTTTTTATCATGTCCACCTGGCACCTCTAGGGTATACTAATGACATATTAGAATAGTTGAAAATGGGAGGAATTCCCCTTTAATGAACCCTCCATGTCCCCACAGAGCCCCCAGCAGCGGCAGCAGTCCCCTGGTGAGCCGGGGCAGCCCCCAGAAGATGGCCGGGGTGCCGGTGCCCGCCAGCCCCCTGCTGAGCCGCCGCGGCGCCCCCATGATGGCGGCCAGCAGCGGCCACACCACGCCCGACGAGCAGGGCGCCCTGTCCCGTCAGGGCAGCGCCCAGCCCCCCGCCACGCCCACCTTCCCCGTGTCGCCCCAGCTCCCCGAGAAGAGGCAGCGGCAGGCCAGCGGCGGCGCCGCCAGCGACCACGACAGGCCCATCAACGGCGGCTCGGTCATGATGGCCTCCACGCCCACCCCGGCTGACGGGGTGGTGGGCGGCACGCAAATGCTGCCCGACCTCACCAAGTTCTCCATATATGGTGAGCAGTGGTCAGTGGTGGCGAGGGAAAGTACTTGAATGTTCTTTACCTAAGTAAAAGGATCAAGGTTATTTCAGTTTTTTGAAACTAGAACAAAATATATAAAGCTGGAGAAGGCTTAACTAACAGACTTCAATTGTAAAGAAAATGTCCTCGGATTCAGTTTTCGTTGGTATGCAATACATGCCTTGACTTTTAGGTGACTATGAAATGTATCCATTTCGTTGATTCTTTGACAGTTTTAACTTGAATGTACAGTACATATATATGTATATATTTTTTTGATTATATTTGATTATATTTATACAATTTTATTACACCACAATATACAATGTTAAGTCAAAAACTAAACCGGACGTATGCTAATAACACATCTTGTCTCGTCTCTCCAAACGCAGATGGCTATCCAGACATCAAGATGAACGTCAAGTTTGTCCAGGACACTTCCAAGTTCTGGTACAAGCCGGACATCACCAGGGAGCAAGGTGAGACCGTGGATGGTAACCACCATAACCCTGCTCTGTCCGGAGTAATCCCCAAGAAAATAAACGTGATCAAGTCAGGGTTTTATTTCTGTGTGAACTGTCTGTAGTAACTAGAAAAGAGAGCGACTGCTTCCCTCGCGATTCAAAAAAATCTGGGCACCGCTAGTCTAACAGCCGTCCTCTGCTTTCTGTTGTTCTCCTCCTGTCTACCTCCTTTCCCTTCTCCTTCTCCCTCACCTCCACCTCCCCCCGTTCAGCCATCAACGTGTTGAAAGACAGGGAGCCCGGGGCGTTCGTCATCAGGGACAGTCACTCGTTCCGCGGGGCGTACGGCCTGGCCATGAAGGTAGCCTGCCCTCCTCCCACCGCACAGCAGAACAAGAAAGGTAAATGCAGCAGTCCGTCGACCAACAACGAGTAATAGTCATAATAATAACAAAAACATGAGACGATCCTTCAGAATATACCTTATGTTTAACTCCACCCATTTTCAACATTTTAATATGTCATTAATATACCTTGTTGTGTGGACAGGATAAAAAAAGTTCCCCCAATTCTGTATTTCCTAAAAATGGAGGTCTGAAAAAAATCATTAACATGGTGAAATAACATTTCCCTGAGAGTGTACAAATGGAACCAAATGGACCCTCTAGGGTCCATTTGGTTCACATTTGTATCCTCTCAGGAAAATGTTGAAAATGGGTGGAATTCCCCTTTAAATTGTTGACCTGCCGGAATATGTCAACATCTTGTGCATCGTCTTCACATGACTTGTTTTGTTTTTCATGCAAGGCGTGAGTCCTTTTCTGTCAGCAGATAAACTATGAATATTATCAGTAGATAAACAGTGCACTTCCTGTTCCAGTTCCAGACATCACTAACGAGCTGGTGAGGCATTTCCTGATTGAGACCAGTGCCAAAGGAGTTCGTCTGAAGGGCTGCCCCAACGAACCCTACTTTGGTGAGTTCACACAACTTGACACTTAGGGCCCTGATACACCTAGCAATGTTTTGATCAACATCAACAAGCAACGTCAATTATCAACGTTGACTTTTCACCTTTCTGTAGAAAATGATCAACTCCTGGTTGTTCAGAAAAGTCAGATCTTTTTGGAATCCTCCAATCACAGCCCTCCTGGGCGTCACCTGATCCTTTCTCTCAGACTGCTGCTGCTGCTGCTTCACTGCTGTGGATAAAAACAAGGATTTTGTAACTGTTATTCCGCTAAATTAACATTTTGAGTTGGTTGGCAGTTGGGTGAAAATGATTCAATGCAAACTAAAGCTTCTTTTTTTCTGAGAGTGTACAAATGGAACCAAATGGGTCCATTTGGTCCATTTGGTTCACATTTGTACACTCTCAGGAAAAAAATGAAAAAGGGTGAAATTCCCCTTTTAATGGGAGGTGTTGCCTGTTGCCGTGTGTCTCATCATGTTGCCTCATTGATGTTGACATTGCTAGTTGATATTGATCAAAATATTTCTAGTGTATCAGGGCATTTAAGTGCCATCAATTTCAACAACAAATCATACATTTAAAATGAAAACATGTTCTTAAATATAAAAAAAATAGCTGATAACTCGGCACGCCTGTGTTTGTGTATTCAGGTTGCCTGTCGGCATTGGTGTACCAACACTCCATGACTCCGCTGGCGCTGCCCTGTAAACTGATGATCCCCACCAAAGGTCAGCATCGTGTCAGGTGTACTGCAGTATGTCATAGCATGCACCACAGACACATACTATAACACAATTGGCCTAGATTTTCGTCAGCGCTATAATCCCCTTATCCCTTAACTTATTTGCCTTTTTAAAAAGTAAAAAAAAAGCTTTTTTCAATAGATTGACAATAGATTGGCACGTTGCACTATTACAAAAAGGGTTTCAAAATAGTAAAAAAAAGAAGGCGAGAAGTTAGTAATAAGGGGTTTGTGGTGGTAATGGTGCCCTTTATCTAATCACTGATCACTTTTTCTTTTTGATGTGCAGCGTTTGTGACTTGAAATTATCTTTGTTCAGTTCATTTCTGTTCTTCAGACACTTGTTATGTTTCTGATGGTGAATTCATCGTATTCTATTTCATTCTACAATTGTTTCTGACAGATCCAAACGAGGAGGCCCTGGAACTGGCGACCCCTACTGACGCCGTTGTGGAACTTCTGAAACAAGGAGCAGGTGAGAACCAAGTTGTTAAATTTATACTTTGAGTTTATTTATACAGTATATTATCTATACTTTCACTATCTGAGCAAGTCTCTTCCTTCATGCTGGAATCAGACTGTAGCTGGTTCGAAATTATCACCTTACATATCGAATCGGATCGTTATGACTGGAATTTGCATTGTGTCCTGTCTAGATTTCTAGTTTCTGAATAACATAATATTCAAAGATTTGCACCACGTTTTCACGATTTTTCAAAAATAGCAGAGATACAAGCTCATAGCGCGCCACTCGGTGGCGCGCTATGAGCTTGTAGATCTGCTATTTTTCAATAGTTAAAACATAATGCTTAGAACACCAAAACGCGTTCAGTACACTAAGGGTTGAATGTGAAAGTGGTCCTGTAGTCGAGATGGTCGATCTAAAATCTTCTGTAAGCTAGTTTTGTTAAATGTGTGACGCAGATAGTTTGGATTTTAAATGTGTGTTTGAGGAGTAACTAACTATCCTACTTGTTAATACTTGCACATTTGCCATGCTGGTCATTCTTCATGCGTGGTACAGATGTGTCTCGACTTGTAATGTGTGAAACTGTCTACCTAGTGAGTAGGCAGGTAGCTGATCACAACCTATCATCTTTACATTACAGTAGCTCAGAAAGCCCCAGAAGAAGCACATGGTAACTATCAGATTGCACGGTTTTGCTGTATATTGTCTGGCATCTATTTTCATTTTCCCCCCGAGAATTCAGTCCTTATGTGACAGTCAGCATGAACTTGGGATGCCACAATGTCTGCTGTTGAAGCTGTGTGTTGCATATAGACTTTTGTGTGTTTCATAATACGCGTTAATGCAGTCTGCGTAGTTTGTACCGCATGCCCAATTCTACATTCACACTTCAAAGATAGTGAGATTAAACATGCTTTACCTTTGCAAGTGAAGAGTCTTGTTCCAAAACAGTTCACATTTAGAGAATGTCATTTACGTTATGTCCCAATAAAATGCATGCTGTGATATAAATGTGCTTATATTCAGAGTGATAGTTTATCTTGACTATCTTATGCTAAAGTTTTCACCCAAATAAGTAAAAAATAATTGTATAGTTATGGATGTATAGTTATAGATAAGTTTGAAACAGAACTCTTCCAAAACCGCAATGCTCCAAATAGAGTTGCATGTGGCTTGCAGAATATCATTGTTGCCTAAATCTGCCATTAGTACACCACCAAATGTAATGTTTGAATATGTGAGTTTCCACATTGCATCGCGCAGTGCGTCACAGCACATTATTAACTACGGTGCTACGGTGCATGTCACAAATACACAGCAATGCCATTTACCGTTACATACATTCCAATTCTGCTCCGTACGTCTGTCCAGCCTGCAACGTCCTCTACATCAACTCGGTGGACATGGAGTCGCTAACGGGCCCCCAGGCCGTGGCTAAGGCCATCGGACAGACGCTGGCCACCAACCCTGTACCCTCCGCCACCACCGTCCACTTCAAAGTGTCCACCCAGGGCATCACCCTTACTGACAGTCAAAGGAAGTAAGTAATACCAAAACAATCATTTTAAAATCCCAACTTAAAAGCAAGAGTGTAGAGCAGTGGTTTTCAACCTTTTTGATATCAGGGCCCACTATTTTTTAAGAATTTGAGCCACAGACCACCATTTGATGATATTTTAGCCCCACAGATTTTTGTCCCCAAAACCAGGCTGGATTTGGGAAACAAAACAGTCAAACATACAGATCAAAATGACCATTAATCCTCTACATTCTATAGTCGTGTAGACTTGGGCTAATTCACATGATGAATATTTTAACTCTTGACAGTGTCAAAATGAAATGGTTTCATTTTTACGCTCTCAAAGAGTTACATCTGGTTAACAAACTTTCCATCATTTAGCCTGGGGACCACCTGAAATCCTCTCAGGGACCAATGGTGGTCCCCGGACCATCTGTTGAAATCCCCTGGTGTAGAGTGTAGAGTCTGTAGACAGCATGTCTACTGTATGCTTTAAAAGTAACTACTAAGGCCGGCCTGTTGACAGCATAGTGTTTTATTCCACACCGACAGCCCATAGAAGCAGTACGGTATATGTACAGTATACATGGATATATTAAATGAGTACATTCTAAAAAAGTCTTCCACTGAGAGATTATAAATGGAACCAAATGGAAACTAACTTGTGTGTGCTCTCAGAGGTACATGCTGAGGGTTTTTACTGTGATTTGGCTGAAAACGTGATGATCAATCTCTCTTTTTTTTTTCTCCCCTCAGGATATTCTTCAGGCGGCACTATCCAATGAACACTATAACCTACTGCGACATCGACCCCCAGAACAGGAAGTAAGTCTTTTGAATTGAGTTAAACAATTTGAGTATTTTTTTACACCGCTGGTATCGTAGTGAAGATGAACACAATGGCTTCATTAAAACATGTTCATTGGCCTTCTTTCTTTCTTTCTTTCTTTCTTTCTTTCTTTCTTTCTTTCTTTCTTTCTTTCTTTCTTTCTTTCTTTCTTTCTTTCTTTCTTTCTTTCTTTCTTTCTTTCTTTCTTTCTTTCTTTCTACTCAGATGGGGCAAAGATGCAGGTGGCTCAGTCAAGTAAGTTTGATTGTAACTTATTTCTAATAGACTGTTCACACAGTAGCAGCCTTTCATCAATAGAAACATTGAAGAAACATTATTGACCAAGTAATCAACATCATAAATCGTGGTGTGGTGGAGAAATCAGGGTGTTTTTGCGACTAAATCATTGGGAACTAACTGAACAAAAAAGTCCTTGCACTATTATATAGCCACATAGTAATGCAGCATATCAACCCCTCAGGTATGTGTGTGCAACCTTGACAAGCCGCTCACATATGAACTAACTAACTGAACGTTTTCATTAGGCATCGTGATTGAAACTTTTGTTTTTAACAAGTTGGCCCTGTTCCCACTATGCTGAAAAAGTTTTTTTTTTTCCTCCCTATAGACTTTTTGGGTTCGTGGCGAGGAAACAAGGAAGCACAACAGACAACGTGAGCCACCTGTTCGCCGAGCTGGACCCTGCCCAGCCTGCCTCCGCTATCGTCAACTTCGTATCCAAGATGATGAAGCGATGAGAAAACAAAAAAAAAAAAATGGCCGCAGCCATTCGGATACTTCTCCTCGTTATTGGGTGTCTTTGCTTTCGCGGGGACTTGAGGATGTCCTTTATATCATTTTTTTTATTTTAATCCCCCCCCCACCTCGGACATAGGTTGTTTTGAGTTTCTCTTCTATATTTATTTCTCTCGCCTTTGTACTTTTTCAAAGGATTTTTTATTTTAATTTTTAGTTTGAAGGACCCAGTAATGATGTATAAAAAGTGGCGCCAGAGGACGTGTGTGACGTGGAGCCGTGAATGTGACAAAGAACTGGGAGTCCAACGAAGAGAGTATTAAAAAAAAGAAGAATATTAACACAAAAAACAAACAAAAAAAAGATGATCAGGTTCAACCTGTACTAAGAGGACGATGCTGAAGCTAACAGCATACAGGAGTAAAGCTAAGGCTAAGTTACCGTTGGGGGAAACAAGCAAAGGATTCAGCGATGCTTCAGGGTTTTTTCCTTGTTTGAGTGATTTACCAAAGGTAGTACAAAACAGATGGAAGTGTGAGATGGTCAAATTAAGCCATTCTTTTTTCCTCTCTCTCTCTCTCTCTCTCTCTTTCTCTCTCTCTCTCTCTCTCTCTCTCTCTCTCTCTCTCTCCCCCCTCCCTCTCTGTCTTTTCAAAAGAATGAAATCTCAAACACAAAAAAAACAAAAGAAAAGAAATTTGATTTCTTCATAAACTTTTAGTCTTCAGGAAAAAGAAAAAGCAAGAAAAACAAACACAAACAAAAAAAAAAATGTCGGCCCTCGATGGCCCATAACAAAAAGAAGAGTCTGAAGACCTTATGCATGTTAGCTTGATCTTTAAGCTCTTGTTCTTCTACCTTCAACATTAAAAAAGAAAACGGTCATTTTTCTGGTGAATCCCTTAGAGTGGGCGTTGTGGCGTAAACCCCAGGCCTGTTGCGTGAGGGAAAGGGCTCCGCAGTGAAACCATGAACTCAATCTTAAAACACTTCCGCATTAACGCAGACCGAAAGAACCCCATTCAGAAAAAAAGAAAGAAAAAAAAAAAAAAAAAAAAAACGCCACTCTAAGGTCACTGCACTGAAGATCCAAACTGCCACAAAAAAATAATTAAAAAAAAAAGGAAAAACGGCGCCATTGCTTCTTCACCACCACGGCCTGATCTCATCTCATCTCACTCACTCAGCAGCACCTATGGATGGAATGAACGTGGGAGTAACTCTGGGCTGCAGAGATGCCTCCCCCCCCAAAAAAAAACAACAACAACCCACCCATCCTGCCCCCTGCCCCCTCACACTGTCTGACATTTCACCTCTTAGGCTTTTGGTCATGGCAAGATGGAGAGGCGCCTCTTGTCACCACACGATGGTGCCAACAGCCAGGGTTTGGATGATCCATTCCTCCCCAACCTAGACATGATGATACAATCAAACACACGCACGCATGCACGCACGCGCGCGCGCGCACACACACACACACACACACACACACACACACTGAAAGGCAACCAGACTTGGATTGGTTGTGTACTGCCCATGTTTTCGTCCAAGCTGTGACATCACGTCCTGCTTTTTTGAATGGTGGTCAACGATAAGGATGCCTCTACACCTTGCTTGTGCATTGTCTGTGTTTTCGGCAGAGCTATAACGTCACGTCCTGCTTTTTTTGAATGGATGTCAATGGGCACTTCCTGGGCTTGTTCCGGTTTGCATTTTCGTCCGCCGGCAGCTTGCAGGAAAAGCCTCCCGTCGCCGAAAAATAGGAGTCGGAACCACCCGGAAGTGTCGTTGTCACCCATTCAAAAAAGCAGGACATGACGTCACAGCTCGGTCGAAACTACAGGCTGCACACAAGCCAAGTGTGGCGACACCTACACACACACGCACAACCTTTCTCTGCCACACATAGACTTGTCCATCGCCCTCCTTGCTTGCTGTTGTGGATCTGCTCACACGACCCCCTGCCACCGAAAACACACTGGAAGAAGAAGATAGAAGAAAAAAAAGAAAATACCCAGGACTGGTAACCACCAGCTACCTGGAACTATGCACAGTACTGCATGTTGTAGCCCCCGACCCAATGCACCCCTCTCCCAACCCCCCACCCCATAGCAACACATTAAGCATCACGGAAACCCATCCTATGCTGTGTGCTACGAAAATGACTTTAGACGAACCTTTTAGACAAGTACACCAAGATTGTATGACTTGTCAGAGACTGCATGAAATAGACAAAACATTTCTTTTGTACTCTTCTCGGGAGTCCTAAAAATAAGTAGACAAAAAGAAGAAAAAAAAAAACATTGTTGAATTTAGACACTTGGTGGTGAGATGCAATATTTTTACTGTCCTTAATTGTCATTTGTTTGGGTTTTGTTTCGTTCTTTCATCTTGAGCCAGGGTTACCTTTCACTGTATCAAAAAGACACACAGTCTAGTCTTCATTTTTTTTTATTTTGGATTTCACGGTGAACTTTTGCCATGTTGTCAACTTTACATTTAGATACCTTTTAGGGATGAAAAGATGAGGAAAAAAAACTAATAATACAAGGAGTTTCCACACTGTGCGCAAATGCCTGCTTGTTGAACACATGCTCAGCCATTCACAATAAGCTAAGAAGATTGATATTGATATAAATGTACATAGATATACTACTTTGAAAGGTGACATAGCGAAAAAGTATTTATTTTTGTTGCTTTGGTCCCCTCATGATTACTCATAATATACATATATTGTACAGTCTAGATAAAGAAGATTACCTAATGGGTTGGGAAAAAACAAAATATATATAGACTTATTTTGGCTAATGATTTCAAAGTCTGACGACTTTGAAATGTGTCTGAATATATGGTGTACATTACTTTGTACATGTTTGTTTGTTTGTTTTTGGCTCGTCACGTATCATTTTTTGTGTTCTCAGAGATAGAGGTTTTAAGGCATGAGAGACAGACGCCTTGAGTTTGTACGGGAAGGGTTGCATTAAATCCTGATTTATAGTTGTTCGTATGACAGTTTGTATCGGCTGTTTCTGGGCGTGCAATACCGTCGTATGACTGATCGTACATTAGGCATTTTAGGCAAAAACATATTTTTTGCCCTGGCAGGTTTGCAATGAGGATAATTATTGATGCCGTATGAATCAAGCGATGCATGTTTTCCAGTAGTTCTGAAAGTTGATGAACAACTGCGGTATATTAATTAGACAATGTGTGGATTCATAAAGGGAAGCACAGGGAAATATAGATGTTTAGATGAAGACAACCTCAAATGCAATATATTTAAAAACAAAAAACAGTCGTATATATGCACCCATAACGGTTACATTATGATTTTTTGCCAAAGATTCAAACACATCTATGCCAACAATAATGCTTTTCTGTGTACAAGAGAATTCTTGTTGAGCTTCATCACAAAAACTCAGTTATCAGCCATTGCTGTAGTTCACTGTCATTTTATTTTCACCTACAGTACACGCATATCTCTCAGCTCTAACAAATGTACAAATGCAACTTTAATCAGACAAACCCAAACCCCCCTACCGTACATTTGGAGGACACCAAAGTTAGTGTTTCAGTGGACACAATGTGTCACATAAACAAAATTGATTGCCTACTCTTTTGTACCTGTATTGTATACAACATGTAACCAGGATAAAACCAGCTAGAACACAATGTTCCCTTTAGATTAAGGATAAGGGGTTTGATATTCTTATTTATTTACTCCCGACTTAGTTCAACAGAACACAGGAGCGTTTGAAGTATACAAAAATAAAATAAAATAAAGCACTTATATTTACATTAAATAATTATAGCAAAACGTTTCAGATCAACATCTGGAACAATTTGAACGTTGTTCTCAGCCAACACCTCTCTGTGGCTTTAGATTATTGGTCCAGCTCAATCCCAGACAGACTATCGCCTATAAAAGGTGAATTCTTCCCCGGGCCATCGTCTCTCGAAAGTTGCATTTTTAAACACGATGACTTTATTTATTATCCTGTTTATTATTTATTCGTTTTATCCATGTTTTTCAAGGTTCTCTTTTTGTTTTGTTATTATTGTTGCATTATCACACTATCACACTTGTCAGTGTTAACCAATGGGGGAATGTATGGTAACGCTTTACTGGAAGCAAAGAGGTGCACTGAGGGACATTGTAATGCGTCCATGCTCTGGCTAGAGATAAAAAAAGGTTACATGTGGCCTGTCACGACTCATGTCGACACTTTATTCAGTTGAAAACACATCGCCGCGGCATGTCACAACACCTTTTTTCTTCTTTTGTTTTTCCAAAGCATAACGATTTGCCTTTGCCTATGATATCGCGTTGAAACTTGAAAAGATTTTGTGAGCTTGACATACGATTTTTAGTCTTGTTGAAGAAATTGCACCATTAAAATAAATACATGAAATCTAAATGATTACAAAGGCTAACACACGTTTATTTGCAGGGTGTGTGCATTGCACCTGTTGGCTTTGAGTAAAGAGTTACCTATTTGTTTTAGCGAAAAAGACGAGATTGCTGTGACTTGTATGTACAGATGGGACTTGTTGTATGAATGTGCTACAATGGCTGTACAGAAGGGTCCCAGGTTTCTTTGCGCTTATCATTTATATTATATTGTCATGGCTTACCTGTTCCTAAGGAGAGAAAAAAAACATTAAAGCAATACAAATCAGTTAAGGTAAGTTATACATACTTGTGTTTTCGTTTTTTCTTGGGGGGTGGAGTGGAAATGAAAATTAAGGGTCTTTGTGTTTGTTGCACATTCCTAAATTGACCTATTTTGATGGAAAAAAGGTACTCAAATATTTTGTGGAACAGTGGTAGTGCTGTTGCCTCCCTCCAACTCAGAAGGTCCTGGGTTCAATTACCACTACTAGACTAGTGATGTTCTGGTGCCTCTGTGCATCTGCAACTCTGAATGTACAAATGGGAACAAAATTAACAATGATTTTGCAACATAAATTAAATAAAAATGCCAGGGGTCTGTAGCTGAAATGCACGTCAAACTGGACGGGGTCCTTCAATCACTGATAGAGCCATAAAAAAAAATCTTTCTAGTACAGAGGAACAGAGCATACTGTCATGGCCGAATGTATTGGTACTCTTGGACATAAAGACCTGAACAGGGAAGGATTATCCAATGGGCATGTTGGGCCCAGGTCCAGGGGCCCCTGAGCTAGGGGAGGGCCTGAACTTGAGTATCCTTGTGATCGCTTAAGAGGCTCAAGCTCAGGGCCACCCAAGAAAGGGGTGACAGTGAATAACAGTGGCCCATACAGCCCTTGTCACTGTTATTAACAATGGGTTTATTCATTTTGTGTCACTAAAATAATCTCAAAAGTACTAAACCTTCATGATATAGTGCATTAGTGCAACTGTTTATACATGTTGCATTTATTTGGCTTAGTTATTTTCCGTGTTTATTATTTTCAAGCAATCCCATGCTGTAAATCCTGCTGAAATGCTGGTGCACCGCACCAGGAAGAAAAAATTGCTCCTGTGTAGGGGAGGCCCTTTGACTGGCGGTGTCCCAGGGGCCCATCATTTCTTGATCTGTCTATGGACCCAATAACTCCAAATGGCTACAGTTGACACCACTATATTAATGGCAAGTATCCCTACAATTTAGGTAAAAAAAAATCTGAACTATAGATCTCTCTTTAAAAGACATGGTTGTAGTGATTTATTCCCCCCCAGATGGCTCTACAAGTATAGTCTCACAAGGGTTAAAGGGGAACTCCACCCATTTTCAACATTTTAATATAAATATGTCATTAATATACCTTAGAGATGTTGTGTAGACATGATAAAAAAAAAAAACTTCCCCCAATTCTGTATTTCCTAAAATGGAGGTTTGAAAAAATCATTAACATGGTTAAATACATCTGATGACATCATCAAGATGTATTCACCATGTTAATGATTTTTCTTTTAGACCCATTTTTCCTAAGAGGGTACAAATGGAACCAAATGGAATTCCCCTTTAAGGACATTGCTTGAAGATTTTGGTCACAAGGTGGCGGTAATTCGCCAAAAACTGTGTGCAAACTGCACAAAAGAACTAGAAGAAGAAGAAGCAGCCATTTTGCCAAAAAAGCATGGTAGACTGAAATGTTTGTTGAGGGCTAATGCTGTCTGGGTTTGTTTGTTTTAACCCTGTAGTCTTGTTTTATTTGATCTTAATTATTCAGATGTATTTAGTCTAGCTTGTTTAGTATTCAGATGAGTCAACCACATGAAGTGCTCTGATGCTGTGTCATAGAGAACTGGTCTGGAGACAGGCTACTGGTAAAAGGTACGCCTGTGTTCAACAGTAACATTCTACACCTGTCTGTATTTAAATGCCAGTACCATCACTGCAAATAAAATTTGGTTTTATTTTGTCTTTTAACACGGGGGTTTTCAACCTTTTCATCCCAGGGACCATTTATTCAGGATTTGAGCCACGGACCACCATTTGAGGACACTTTAGCTCCACAGACCACAAATCTAAAAATGTATTAATGTATTTAACAATACATTCCAAAATGGCTAATTCAGATGATGAATATTTTAACTCTTGAGAGTGTAAAAATGAAACCAAATGGACCCGCAAGGGTCCATTTGGTTTCATTTTTACGTTCTCAAGAGTTACATCTGGTTAACCAACTTAGCTGGGGACCACCTGGAACCCTTTCAGGGTCCACTGGTGGTCCCCGGACCAGCTGTTGAAAACCCCTGGTTTAACACATCAACTGCTAAAATAGTAAATCTACTTTAGGAATCCAACCGTTCAGTGCTAAAATAGTAAATCTACTACTCTACCACCAGAACAACCAGAACATGTTTTTTTTTTTTTGTAACTACAGTAGGATTTTCAATATGTAGGCCTGTGTAGACCTACATATATATTATTGTAGGCCATACCACAGCTTTTTGTTCAAAAATCAGCACAGAGGTGGAGTGACCAGGTGTTGCATAAAGGCCAATAATTATTGAACGGAAGGTGCTACAATCATATTTTTTATCTTCAGTAAGTTAATAGTGACTTCATTGGAGTTGCAGTTCTCAACCTGTGGGTCAGGACCCCATGGGTGGTCCCCAGATGACAGAGAAGTAACAACTTGAGGACTTTAAGACCTTTTTTTGATACCTAGAAACAAAAAGAATGTTTGTGACTATGTTTCGCCCCCTGTCCGTCCGTCCGTCCGTGCACGCGTCCATGATGATGGTGATCTGGTGGTGCCATGTCATTATTCCGACCTCCCATTGTTGCGACCTCCCGTTGTTCCGAAACTACGAGACGCAAAACCCTACCCTTCTCCAACCGTAACCCTAAGCCTAAACCCCCGACCCTCAACCTAACCTGGTTGAGCGTCGGGGATTTAGGCTCTTAGGGTTACGGTTGGAGAAGGGTAGGGTTTTGCTACAAACATGGCTAAACCCTTAAGTTCTCTAACCCTCATCCTCACCATAACCGCAAGCATGTTGCAGCGCATGTTCGGACTAATGGGAGTTCTGATCTGTGGGACTTCGGTACTTAGATCAGTCCCCGATCCGTCTGTCCCTTCACAAAAAAAATGCATCAGCAAATTTTGGGCCCCTTGCAAAGTCTGCTGTATTTGTGTATTTATACTGTGCAGCTATAAATACTGTGCAGTATAAATACACATACAAACCTATTCATTTGAGCTTTTTGGGGCCCACCTGGCTTTGGGCCCCTCTAAAACTGTCTAACTTTTCCCCACTTAAGGACACCACTGCCTGCAGGGGTGAAACATAGTCACCACCAGTTTATTTCCTTGTTTATGACGTGTAGTAGATAGCTCAGCCGTCCCTCGCTCTTGAGAAACTTCAGATCAGCGTTTTAAGATGAAACTTCAAAGTAAAATGCCCATTTCCACTTCAATGCACCTTTAAGAATCCCAGATGGGAGCCGTCTTGTCACTTTCAAGGCACGCAGCACTGTTTTGTGTTTACAGCCAACCTGAAATCCTTTATTTTGGCGATAAGTCCATTCTCCCACACACACGTTCACTATATTGAAAACTCAAGGGTTCAAGTCCAATGTTTTACCTGTATCTTTTCTTTTTTTGTGTAGGAAACGCAGTTCATGGACAACCTCAGTGTCTTTGCTACTCCTGCGCAGACAGACAGCATCGACAACTGGCTGCACAGACTAGACTGAACATCAATGCAGGAGCACTCCAGGCTGGATGGAGAAACATCAGTGAGTAGGCCAACAACTTGTTTGCAAATCAAATGCATAGTTACTTTGGAAAAAACTTAAGGCTCACAATGTGCTGTGAGGAGACACATTGTGAGCTTGTAGATCTGATATATTCTTTAATAGCCAAAGCATAAACCCACTAAGACACCCTGAGGGGGAGAAGCAGGGGGAGGCCGTGTGCTGTGAACTTCAAACAAAATCTAAACAGAAATAAAATTAGCTGCAATGCCTAAAACTGATACATATACCGGCAATTTTGTCAACAAATGAAAACGAGATACAAGATGACTAGAACTAAGACTAAATATTTAAGCTAATAAAAACAATACTAAAACAGGGAGGGACTAGTGGAAGTGAAGACAAGTCACTGTTTTGAAAATAGTTCCCTATGATCTACTCTATGCTCGAACTAAATTAAATCTTGTTATGGTTCCAAATACATTCGCAGATTCAATCAAAACGCGTTCCATTTGTGGGATACAATCTTTACAATTGTGTTTTTCGTCAAAAGGATGACAGAAAATGTGAAATATTTTTAGATCAAAAAGTGCAAAAACAGTTATGTCAACTAAAACTAGACAAATACATTTAGGGGTTTGTAGACTAAGATTGAGACTAAAATTCTTGACTTTTAGTCAACTAAAGTGTGACTAAATAAAAATACGTCTGGCTGTGTGCAATAATAGGGCTGAGGGCTATAGGTGTATACTAGGCCATGTATATACTAATATTATTGAATTGAAGTCTCCTCTATGGCAGGAGCACATACCAGAACCAACAGGAGTGAATTAATTCACATCATATTGTCTGCTGCAGATCACCTTCCACCAACACCTCCTAATATCACCTTATAAGAGCACCTCCTTCTAACACCACCTACTGTACTAACACCACCTTTTTCCATTGGTTGTTGGTTGATCTGCAAATGACATGTGACTCAAATTGGGACTTTTTTGGGAGGGGGTATTAGAAGTGCAGAATGTAATCATTCACCTGGTGTTACAGTTGAAATTTGAAAATATTCTCAAAGAGATATGACCATTTTAAACTGGTTCGAACAAAACGCATAAGGCTTAGAAAAGACCCTTTGAATATTCAGAACATATTGACACCTCAAGCTGACCTCTTTTTTTTAGGTCTTGAGGCATCAGGTTGAGTCAGTGTGCACATAGCCTCGACACCCAGGCTTTCATTTTCGTCCGCCTTGCGCGAAAACGGAAAGCCTGGACTAACGCGCGTTGGAAAGTGGCCTTGAGGGGGGTGTCAACCTTCCGGGGTGGGCGTCGCTCTAAATGATGTGACGTAGAACAGCAGTGGACGGGTGCGGGAGGGGCCGGGGATGACGACACGTTAGTGAGATCAAATCAGAGCGCAGCACTTCCGCCGTGTGGATCCCACGACACCCCCGCCCCCCAAGGCCAAAATCATTGAGGGCTAGACCAGGCTAGTGTGCACATGAGTTGCAGTAATTGTGTTAAAGAATTTAATCAGATTAATCAACAAAATTAATGTAACTAACACAACAGCTTTAATATAAACATCTAAACAAAGCATACCGGCGACTACACTAATATGGGTATGATGAATCAACTGACTGAGAAAAAACACTAATATTGCTGCTGGTGAAGTAGTTAAAATTTCACTGAACGATACAGAGAGACCTCCCTGACAATGATCTCAAGACATTATCTATATAATATTTTATAACGTACTGAACCACGGAATGAGTGCTCTAAACACTGTACAGTACAGGCCTGTCACTAACTCATCATCCGGGGTGATATTCCCCGGAGATCCTTTGTCTCTCTCTCTGCAGTTCCATGGACTTCATGTGTTATGGACCCCCGGCTGCTACCATGGTAGACAACACCACTACACTGTATTTAATCTAAAAGGTGAATACCACTCTAAATGTAATACCCCCCCCCCCCCCCCCCCCCCCCCCCCCCCCCCCCCCCCCCCCCCCCCCCCCCCCCCCCCCCCCCCCAGGTCATCATACATCAATGCATGTTAACAGACATTATACTGTAGGTACATAATGTGGTTGGTCTCATACTGGCCATGCTCCTCTTCCCACCAACATGTGATTGGTCAGACGATTTGCTGGTTTAAATATGATGCAGATTTGCCCTTCCATGCCAAAAGTGTGTAATGTTTTGATGTTTAATTTACGTCAAGTGTTGCAGACACGTGACGTACCAGCTCTATCAGCTCATCACAATACCAGTCGCCTGTGATTGGTTAGCAGGTTTTCCGCTTTCCGACCTAAAGTTTCCCTTTATGTGCTATGCCATACTAGAGACAGCCAGGAACAAACTTTAGTGGACATTTGATCAGCATGAACTTAAAGTGGTCAATGGCAAATCTTGAGACATTTGGAGACAAAAGATATTTATAGAAGAGACTAGCATCCCTTGGAATCTGTAACATTGTAAAGTACATTTTAGTAACATTATGAAGTACAACTTTGTGACACTATTTTCAATATATTTTTTAGGTCCTCCTGTTGAGACAGACAGCCAGAGAAGACCTAAGTGAGATGGACATCAGAACGGCACAGAGCAAGAGTCGCCGTTGGGAGGACGGATTTCCAACAGGAGGAAACAAGTCAGTCTGAAGTAAGTCTTCACTTAGCATCAGGTATCGCCAGTGTTGTTTTTGGCAGGCATTTTTTATTTCTTTTGGATGAAATGCCTATTCATTTTGGTCACACCTTAGTCATTTGGACAAAATGTTTAATTCGTGTTAGTAATTTGTTTAATTCGTCTAAATATAAACATTTGACTGAATTTCCAATTTTAGAAAAGACATAATGTCTATAAGCCACAATTTAGCGGAGAGAGTTGATTCTGCCTTCCATTGTAAAAGTAATTTAAAGAGGGCTATTAAAGAGGCAAATGCAATTACATCAAGTTGTTTTTTGGTCAAAACTATATTCTGTTCAGGAATCCCAAATATCGCAATATGGGGACAAGGCACAATAGTTGTTTCTAATATTTCAGAAAAAGATTTCCAAAATGGTATCAGTTTTGTGCAAGACCAGAACGTATGGGACAGGTTTCCTGGAGACTGCGAGCATCTATCACAGCAGTCTACCACCCTGGAGGTGTTTTAGATAACCTTGTTTTACTGTAATCATTGTCATTTCTATCCTTGATAGTTTTAGTTGATGGAAGCTCAAAGAGGTTTTAGTCAGTTTTAGTCTGTGGAAAATCAAAACCTTTAGTCCCATGTTAGTAAAATTAATGAAATGAAAACATGTATTTAAACTACTTTAATGACGTCAGAGTATAATAACTAGGCACAGTATATTTAAGGTGCAGTTGGTGTTCTGATGTTAGACCTGGTTGCATATTTTTCCTCACAAAAGCAACCAGTGTTGTTTTTTGGCAGGTATTTAGTCAGTCTTAATCTTTTGGAAGAAAGGCTTGTTCATTTTAGTCACATTTCAGTAATTTCTATTCATGATAGTTTAGGTTTAGTCAACATCCTGAAAAGACTATTTTAGCCCGTCAGTTTTAGTCTAAAAAAGAGGCGTCAAAGTCATTTTAGTTAGTCAGGAGTGGCGAATACAACAGTGGGTATCGTCTACTTGACTCCTCCTGACACCTGCCGTTGCCAGGTTCTTTTATCTGATCGATCTGCCTTGTGCTCCTTGTTCCGATCTCTCTGGGGACCCACTTCGGTGGGTGGAAACATACAGGAATTGACGGGCGGGTGTAGTCCTGCGGGAGCTTCGGCTACCCGGGGCTCGCTACGGAAATTGAACCCCTGGGCTTGTGCTGCGCGGCCCGTCCCGACGGAGCGGCGGCCGGTCGTTAAGGCGGTCAACATCTCAATCAGAGACCTAGTCTCTGCAGCTGGGGTGTCGTAGCATTGCTCCGTCCCCTTAAATACAGACGAGAGGGTCACCCTAGCCCATTGGCCTATGTCGGAACCGGCTCTGCACCGGGCACTATGTGTACTGGTGGATACCGACCGACCAGTCGTACTACGGGTTTGGGTAGTGGCTTACTCTCCAGATGTCACGAGTCTTCTTTGGAAGCCGTAACAAGCTACAACATCATACCACCAGGACGGTGCGCTAATCGCCGTCCCAATTGGGACGCGGGCCGGGACGTGTGGTTGCACCCAGGGGTCTAAGGGCCCGTCGAACGGGCTGACGGGCCGCTCCACTGGTGCTCACGGCGCGGGCCACTCAGGTGGTCCATGTTCGGGGCACCGGGGAGTCTGTCTAGGATGGTGGTGAACTGAAGCCTTTGCCCAGATGGGTTGCCAATGGGGTGGGGTGGCTTCCTCGTTATTCGGTCCGACGTGCCGTCCGTGGATCTTCTGCCCACTCAGGTGGGTGGGGGACCCACGTGCTTGCTCGGGGGCAGGTACACGGGGTCCGACACCCTCTCCCGTTGTCAGTTTGCCTTTCTCTGGCCGGAGGGAAGAGCACGGTGTCAATTCACTCGAAGTCCACATGTTCTGCTAGGGTTTTCGGATCACAGGTAGCGTTTGTGGCGCACCCTCTTAGAGGGCAGAGTGATGACTTAATGTTCACTGCATCCTTTAGGCTCTGCAGGGGCGCCTCACGTTCGCAACCCGGCTCGGGGGAAGGTTCTTCCACTGGAAGCAGTTCCACCACTTCTACCCATCTCCCCCTCCCTTTTCCCTTTCACAACCCCATACAACAACACTCACCCACTCTCACACATTGCACACTCGCATTACCTTCAAGAGCGCCTAAGAGCGAAGCCACACTTTTGACTGTTAAAGATAAATCCCTCACATAAACCTCATGGTACTGTTAATTGTTAACTGCTTTACACATTTGATTGTTTTATCTTACTTGTGTTTCTAGTATGAGTAATTCCACTAGAAACACAGCCCTTGTTTTCAATCTCACCTCCACCCACCACTTCGGTACCGGTTAGGGACTCCAACTACAGCTCTCCGGAGCTCCCCTGCACAAGGTTTCTAGATGAAAGATAAATCAGATAAAAAATCAGATAAAACGCCACTGATGGTCGCCAATTAAACGATTGCCTTTGATCGTCAGCAGCCACTCTCTTTACAGCCAAAACGCTACTCACTGCTGGATCGTCTTGCTAGCTGTTGTTAATAACATAGAATTGATTGGGCATCGTGTCCATAAACAGCCATTTCAGTCTGATTTAATGAGCCATTGAATTTCAAACGGCTCTTCATAATAAGACCTTATCATTGACCTATCACCCATCTCTTCCAAAACAATTCTGCACTGCACTTTTTCCAACCTTCAGCATGTATGTGAGTCTTCTTTAGTGAACAGCTCAAGTGACATGATTGAGGTACTGATGCATTTCCATTGCTGACAGGCAGCACAGGCCAGCTCTGGCCTCTGGTATAGGTGTTCCATTGTGCTGAGAAGCTTGGGGTCTCTTTTGAATAAATTCACATTATGTCTACTGAAGATCAGCCCCCACCAACTTCTACTAATACCACCTCCTTTCTAACAAACACATCCTCATCCTAGTATCCTACTAACACCACCTCCTTCCATGTTGATGGAAGCTGATCGACAGAAGATATACTGTATAAGCCAAACATCAAATGGAGTGACACAGAGCCCATGGGCCATTGACACCAACAGACATTGATTTAACCAGAAGAAGCTTCCTCTCTGCACAGTGGAACACCCATACTAACCCAGAACTGGCCTTTGCTGTGTGTCAGCAATGGAAATGTGTCAATGGAAATGTGTCAGTACTTAAGTGGTTCCACTTGTTTACAAAATACATGTCTGAGGGTGAAAATTGTTCAAGTTGTTTTAATTACACCAAACACCAGTGTGTGTGTGTGTGTGTGGAGATATACTGGGATGAAATAAAACACAATATAAGCAATCAATAAAAACAAAAATAAGCAGGCTATTAAAAGAAATAAAAATAAGAACTAGACCACAAGGAAATAAAATACGAGCTATACCACGACTATACTACAACTAAACTATAAAAACTATACTATATACATACAGTATATACTGTATGTACCATATACTGTAATCACCAGCACCCAAACATCAGTTCATCAGGCAGGCACTTGTGTTAAGTTACATGAATGCTTTATTTCTGTTTTAAGTGTGTTCTCTCCAGCAATTGATATATCAAACCATCGACTGGCCTAAGATGGTAATTGTTATGGTCGGGCCAACCCAGTTAGGGCGGAGAATTCTGCGTCTTCCATGCCCTGCTCCCTTTTCTCCTGCCCTTGGCTGTGTGGTTTAATTTTCCATCAGTGATTGTTGTTAAAATGTACAGACTCACAGTCCAGTAAGGCCTGTCACTAACTTATCATCCGGGGAGACACTCCCCGGAGATTATGTCTCCCACTCTGCAGTTCCATGGACCCCCAGCTGCCCATCAAGAGTGGACCAGGAGTCTTCACAGAGCACAGCTATGGACTGCTAGCATAACATGGTAGGCAGCAAGGCTACACATCTACAGGTCCTTCTCAAAAAATTAGCATATTGTGTAAAAGTTAATTTTCTTCCACAATATAATACAAAAAGTGAAACTTTCATATATTCTCAATCAATTGTGCATTAAGTGAAGTATTTAAAAACTTGTTTTGTTTTAAACCTGATGATTATGGTGTACAGCTCATGAAAACCCCAAAATCCTATCTCCATGAATTAGCATATTTTGGCGAGAACACTAAAAAAATATGTTTTAAACAAGAAATGTTGAACTTCTGAAAAGTATGTTAATGTATGCAGTTAATACTTGGTCTGGACTACGTTTGAACAAATTATTTCATCAATGGGGCGTGGCATAGAGGTGATCAACCTGTGGCACTGTTGAGGAGTTATGGAAGACCAGTTTTGCTTTGATAACGGTCGTAAATTAATTTTTATTGTTCAGTCTTATGTCTCACACCTTCCTCTTGACAATACAATCCTGATTCTCTGTGGGGTTAAAGTCAGGGCAGTTGCCTGGTCAGTTAAGCGCAGTAATACCATGGTCAGGACAGCAGCTACTGGTAGTTTTAGCTCTGTGGGCAGGTGCCAAATCGAGCTGGAAAGGAAAATTTGCATCTCTATGAAGCTTATCAACATACCAAAGCACAAGGTACTCTAGAAGGATGGCTGTGTTTTCAGTTTTCAGCCAATAACATGGCCTAAACCATGTGTTATGCCATGTCCAGACTCCACGCCATGTTATCGGCTGGTGTTGATCCACTAACAGTGAAAACAGTCAGTGGTTTCAACACAGCCATCCGTTTAGAGTACCTTGTGCTTTAGTATGTTGATAACCTTCATGGAGAAGCTTATTTCCCCTTCCAGCTCGATTTGGCACCTGCCCACAGAGCCAAAATTACTAGTAACTGCTGTACTGACCATGGTATTACTGCACTTAACTGACCAGCCAACTGTCCTGATTTTAACCCAACAGAGAATCTGGGTTGTATTGTCAAGAGGAAGGTGTGAGACACAAGGCTGAACAATACAAATTCATTTATGGCCGTTATCAAAGCAAAACTGGTCTTCCATAACTCCTCAACAGTGCCACAGGTTGATCACCTCTATGCCACACCCCATTGATGAAATAATTTGTTCAAAAGTAGTCCAGACGAAGTATTAACTGCATACATTAAAATACTTTTCAGATAGTCAACATTTCTTGTTTAAAACATTTTTTTTTTTTTTGTGGTTTTGTAAAAATATGCTAATTCATTGAGACGGCATTTTGGGGTTTTTCTGAGCTGTACACCATAATCATCAGCATTAAATCAAAAAAAAGTTTTTTAAATAGTTCAGTTAATGCACAATTGATTGAGAATATATGAAATCTTCACTTTTTGTATTATATTATAGAAGAAAATGAACTTTTACACAATATGCTAATTTTTTGAGTAGGACCTGTATACTGTATTTTCTTAACCCTAGAACACTAAAAATGTCTGATTTCACCTGAATGATTATATTTTGTATTTTCATGTTTCTGATGTCTGACGTCTTTCAGTATTCTGTTTAATTCTTATCTCCTGGCATCATCCCACTCTGCAGTGCCATGGTCTTCATGTACTATGGACCCCCAGCTGGACCAGGCCTCTTCATAGAGCCTAGGAAGAGTGCGACTGTGGAACCGGACACCTAACAAAGCATGACCATGGACTGCTGCTACCATATCATAGTACACCACTGCACTGTATTTTATCTTTAACACTATTATACCACTTTATTATGATCTGACATAATAGTGGAGACATGTGGCATGTGACATTATGGTGAAAATTTAAGTTCCTTTTATATATATGTTATATTTTATATATGTCAGTACTCTTATGTCAGTAAAGTACCAGCCCAAGTGAATTAATTCACAGTATCATGTCTTCTATAAATGCTTTTACCAACTTCTTTTAAACCACCTCCTAATATCACTTTCCTCACCACCTACTAATACCACCTACTAACACCACCACCTTCCAATGTTGGTGAAAGCTGATTTGTAGAAGACAAATGATGTGAATTCACTCAATTCGGTGTCAATTCCAAGTGCTTTATTGGCATAAGAATACATGCATTTACATTGCCAAAGCTCAATACAATCAAGAAAAGAAACATGTACATTTGAAAGTCATAATCTCCAATATGTCAATTGCTATGTACCAACATCACTCAATGCCACTTGAGCTTGTCACAAAACTCTTGAATACATGGTGAGCGATAGAAAAAGTGCAGTATTTTGCCAAAGTGGAGCCAGATTAAAGTGAACATGTCAGCAGGAGAGCTTATGATTATGGACAATTCAATGCGCCTGATGCAAAGAGAAGAGTTTCACATGATACCTGATGAAAGGGGCATGTCAGACTAAGACAAGCACACTGGAAAGACCTGTGGACAAGCTATGCCTCATCTATGAGTTTGTAACTGTGGATTAATGCTATGCCATATCACTAAATTTGGTCTGTTCTGAATTTCTGTATATTCCACATTATTTTTAAGGAATTTTCTTAAAGCAAAGTGCTTCATCTATTGCCTGGATTTACTCATTTGTTAATATACCATTCAATGTTTGCTCAAAGGTTCATCCTAAAGTGACAGTGCACTATATTTGACATCTGACATGTTTGATTTTCTAAAATGGTTCCTACTGTCCTAAACTGACAGTACTATATTCCTCCTGTACTGTATTTATTTGGTGTTTTTCATCGTATTTTTCTGGTAGTGTGGAGATAAATTCCTTCTGAGAAACCATCTATGAACCGTCTGAGAAACAACCATCTAAGAACCTCGATCTGCCCCTCTGATTGCTCACCCATTTAGTTTGACATCTGTAAAGCTGTTAAATTGTCTTGAGCCAACTACTGTATTGTACTATATTTGTTTTGAAGGGCTTTGATGCAAAAAATAACCAGTTTATTTTAGTCTCTTTCTGTCTGTTTTTTTGTTAACTTGTTTAATACTTGCTTTGTTTTTGAATGTGGGTGGGTGGTGTAAATATTGTCTCAAATAAAATGTAAGGGGACTACCATGTAATGATGATACAATCTAGTGTATATATTTTAAATGGATTTATAGAAAATGCTTATTAATGCTGCTTATTAGATTTAGATATTAGATGGTATCATCATTGCAGTAATGAGTTTGGTTCTGTTCTGTTTGTCGTGTCATTTCTTTCTACAACCCATCCCTAATCCCCAGCAATCTATACATCTTTGCATAGTTCACCCTATTTAGCTTTATATGTATTGTCTTTGTTAGATGGGGGTTAGGCTAAGGACGATACCCTTACAATGCACTCTTATGTTTGAGGTTTAAAATGTAGTTTACTTGATAGTCTCTATTCAGCACTCACTTTTGATTAAAACAAACACTTCTCTGTGGTGCAAACTTGTTAATGACTAGTGCTTGCTCCGGGTGAGATAGTGAAGCACAGCTGAAGGTATTCATAAATGCAAAGAGTGGACTATGTCTGAAATTTAATGCCTCTAAAACCACCTCATTGTCATAACGGTGTCACTGGTAACATCCATATAGTTCATATGTATTTCAATTATCGTTTTACATGATTGCCATGTTTACGTCAAGTAAAAAGGAGGGAAAAATGAATTGAAATAAGCTTTAAAAAAAAATTAACAAATGTTTTTAGCTGTGTATGTTTATGGTAAAAAGGGCAAGCATTTTACAATATCCTAGACACAATACGTGGTAAGACGTAGCAAAAACGGGTGGACTGTTTTTGTGACAGACTGCTATGTTGGCGTAGATGGTTCTTGAATACTTTGTAAGAAGTTAATTTTATACTTTTGTCATGAAGGTCTGGCTGTGCGTATGTGAACACTTGCTTTGGCAATCTAGACGTGTATTCTCATGCCAATAAAGCCAATTGAATTAGGGAAGTCTATCAAAAAACACATTTATGTATATAAATAAATGGGATAACAGTCTCCTCATGACAAATCATACTTTTAAAACCAACCTGAAGATGTGGCTAAAAGCAAAATCTGTAATTAGGAGTAATTATCAGTTCTCTACATGGTTTTGTCTTCCTCACACTAGATATTTTCAACTTTTGTATTTTTTTTGTAATGTGCTGTATGTATTTTTGAAATTGTTACCATTTTTAGGAGCCTGCTTAAGGGGATGTAAATTAGCTTTGGATGACTCTGGCCTGTTTTCATAATGTGTAATCTGTGTTGATTAATGAACACTGTACGTGTTAAATAAATAAATCAGAATGTCTCACAGTGCATGTCTGCAAGATACTGAAGTTTCAGCTTCTTCTCCCACAGAGGAACAGGCAAGGCATTGATGCAATGCCTTGAGTCTGATTCAAACCAGGGACCTTCTGCTTACCAGGCAGGCTCTCTACCCACTCAGCCACCAATGACTTGGTGGTTTGAGCTCGGTCAAATGTTTAAACTTTTTGCTGCTCATCTAAATTCTAATGTGAACAAAAATGGTTAACAGCAACAACAGTATCCCGATGACAGAGAGACACCCTATTATCATACTTTTATTCATCGCTTGTAGAGGAACAGGTAAGGGATGGACACATTGCCTGGAGCCAGATTCAAACCAGGGACCTTCTGCATACTGAGCAAACTCTCAACCCACTTAGCTACTGCTGTCCAATGTATGTTTGCTGTAATGTTCCTCTAACACCTTTGTTTTGGTTATTGGTTCAAACTTTAATGTTTCAACTAAGGTTGCTGATCTAAATTCTAAAAGGTCATGTTTAATTTCTATGCAACTTTGTTCATGTCTATGTAGCACAGACAATGTGATCATGCCTTGTATGTCAGAGGTTGGCGGTTCAAGAACAGTGAACTGTTTTCTCACTTGTCTTTCACTGCCAAAAGGTCTAGTATAACATCCCCGCAATGGTTTTCATGTGCCAGCGTGGCGCAGTCTAAAAGTCAGGGACTCAAAAACTAAACTAGCTGAAGGGTCTAGGTTCAAACCTCACACAGGGTCTAGGTTCAAAACTCAATATAAAAACCAAACAGGTCAACCAACCAAACAGAAAGACTGAAACCTAACACTGGTCCATCCAGCCACAACTGCCAATCAAGCTGGGAAAGTAAAAAAAAAAAAACTTTATTTAAGTTCCTGCCCTCCAGACAGTAATATGCAAATTAAACCCCACCTATGAGGTGGGCTTCTACAAAAAGATCCTCCCCTAGGAGGGGTAGCTCCTCCTTCTTGAACCGAAGGCAGCCCTGGGAGGTGGCCTGGGGAGGAATCCTGGGAGGCTGGGAGGAGGCCGGCTGGGAGGTGGCCTGGCCGGCCTGGGGAGGCGGCCCGGGGAGGCAGGCTGGAGCTCACCACTCTTCTCCCAAAAAACAAGTAAATGAAGGTCTACCCTGAGCAAGATTCAAACCACCAACCTTCAGCTTGTGAGACCTGTGCTTTCCTCTTGCACCACTGGGCCTTTCACACTTATTAGAATTCGGAGGTAATATTTAAGGTTGAAGGCAAAAGTTTTGGGTCAAAAGGAGAAAATCCTCAGAAACCAGCTCTACCCCTGATGGAATGGCTGGATCCACTGATATACCCCCTGATGATCAGGGTTCATGAAGACTTTACTGAGAGTTAGGTTATTGTTTAAAACCAGTGGAAACATTTTACTGTTACCCACATTTACTTTTTCATTGAGCAAACCAGCATGTAGTTTGACTTAGAGTAAAAATATTCCCGCAGATGGTTTAAGTCAGTTACCCACATTTACTTTTTCATTGGGCAAAAAAGATGTTTAGTTTGACTTTGACTTAATTCCTTTGCATACTGGTTGTATTGTCATTCAGTAGTAACAGACAGACACATTTAAATAAACACCGCTTGACACTTTATTTAGAAAAGAAGGAGCATTAAAAGGCAGATAGGATTAAATGCATGAATGGCATGGATGAGAAATAGACATGGGTGGAGGAAGGTATGGGGAGGGGGAAGAGATTATGTGAGGGGCATGGATGGATGAAGGATGGATGCCCAGGAGGGTTGGATGAAGGATGGATGACCCTGAAAGTACGCCTGACGACGTACATCCAATCGGGGGGGGGGGGGGGGGGTCAAGACTTCAGTGGGGTTGCCAGACCCTGAGAGTTCCGCTTGAGGGGGGGGGGGGGGGGGGGGGGGGGGGGGGGTTGCCAGACCTGAGAGTTTGGCTTGAGGGGGGGGGGGGGGGGGAATCAAGACTTCAGGTGGGTTGCCAGACCCTGAGAGTTCCGCTTGAGGGGGGGGGGGGGGGGGGGGGGTTGCCAGACCCTGAGAGTTTGGCTTGAGGGGGGGGGGGGGGATCAAGACTTCAGGTGGGTTGCCAGACCCTGAGAGTTTGGCTTGGGGGGGGGGGGGGGGGGGGGGGGGGGGGGGGGGTCAAGACTTCAGGGGGGTTGCCAGACCCTGAGAGTTCCGCTTGAGGGTGGGGGAGGGGGGGGGGTCAAGACTTCATGGGGGTTGCCGGACCTGAGAGTTTGCCTAGGGGGGGGGGGGGGGGGGGGGGTCAAGACTTCAGGGGGGTTGCCAGACCCTGAGAGTTCGCTTGAGGGGGGGTTGGGGTCAAGGCTTCAGGGGGGTTGCCAGACCCTGAGAGTTTGGCTTGAGGGGGGTGTGTGTGTGGGGGGGGGGGTCAAGACTTCAGGGGGGTTGCCAGACCCTGAGAGTTTGGCTTGGGGGGGGGGGGGGGGGGGGGGGGGGGGGGTCAAGACTTCAGGGGGGTTGCCAGACCCTGAGAGTTTGGCTTGAAGGGGGGAGGGGTTGGGGTCAAGACTTCAGGGTGGTTGCCAGACCCCCCTCAAGACTTCAGGGGGGTTGCCAGACCCCCCTCAAGACTTCAGGGGGGTTGACAGACCCTGAGAGTTTGGCTTGAAGGGGGGTCAAAACTTCAGACCCTGACCCTGAGAGTTTCTTAGTTTTAGATGACCAAAACTTTAGTACTTACAATCAACCACAAATGTAATTGATCTAAAGACATTATTCTTCTCACTACCATACTTTATTAAGTTTTCAACTAGTTTTTCAAAACGGTGCTTTTGACCATATCAATTTTTTGATTAGATGATTGACTAGACTGCACACTTGCGTGTTGCACGGGAGCGGGATAATACTCATGACCTAATTTATAAAGGTCTCTTATTTACCTTACAATTAAGTCACCATTACAGCACCAGAGCACCTAATTACGTCACCCCCCAACTGGCCAATTGGGATGCCCCGATTGGCCGATCAGGGCATCACTTAACTTGTGCCTACTACGCTCACACAAGTAATTAATTAGTTTATCAATTAAATTGATAAACTTCAGCACTTTCAACCAACCGGAAATATAATTCATATAAAGACATTCTTCTTAATAGCATACTATACATGGTGATATTAAGTTTTATATTATATATTAAGTTTTATATTAAGTGTTTGTGACTATATCAATTCTTTGATTACATGATTAATTATGAGCCTATTATAGCATATGTAACAATTGTAACATGAGTAATATGGATGCTTCCATTTGCCCCAACACTATATGGTATTGTCAGTATTCTGTCACTTTAAGAGTCTTTCACTGGGTGCCTTTAACGGAAATACACCTATTGTACTTCCTAGTTCAACTACGCTATGAAAGCGGTAGGTTGTGTTTCTTTTACTGTGCAGATTATTTTCATTGTTATCTTTATTTTCATGTAATATAGTTATATATATGTACCCAGATGTGTTAGAATACAGACTACATTTTCATTGTACTGCATCTGTTCATTTACAGAAATGTTCATGTGAAGCACTTTGAAGAACAGAGCAGTGACTGTAGCATTGTCTGTTTCGCCAGGTACATATATCACATTCATTGTTAACTTGCTAGTTCAACTACGCTATGAAAGCGAAATGTTCATGTGAAGCACTTTGAAGAACAGAGCAGTGACTGTAGCATTGTCTGTTTCGCCAGATTAAATCCACTCACTGCTGATCCTGGTCTGTGGTTCTTCCAATCCAATACAACACAACGCAAAGATCACGTCTGTTACACATACACATCTACACCTGTAAGCAGCCAAACTAATATCATTACTAAGGACAGGTGATTAACCAAATATTTACTTACTGACAAATGTCTAAAGTAACAGGAGAAACCAATAGGCATTTCTGTACCTGAAACAAACAAACATTTCTGAGCCTGCGTGTTCTCAATCAGCCTAATTACGTCCTGCTGTTTCTCAACGACTATCTAATAAGGACAAGAAGCCAAGACACCTATGGGGGAGTCTTGGTTCATGGGAGGAAACAGACATGCGCAGTACAGACCTATGATAAATAAAGAGGATGAAGCACGAGGGCGTGGCGCAGGCTGGTGCCGGAGGTTTGCACATGCTCAGTGTAAAGAGGAACTGCTATGGTGGAATGTTCCAGCAGAGGCGCTAGAGTTACTGAAACCGAATTGAAATAATACAAAATAATATAACAAAGAAAATACTACAATGCTTCCGTCTTTAGTTTAAATATTATGTCAATTTAACTACTGTGTGGAGGGGAAAAAAAGCTGCTTATAACAGACTGAAAGTCAAGGGCAAGTAGCCTACATTTACTAAATGGAAATGTTTTGTACATTGTTCTTTTGTAGATTTTCCCTGTTCGTGATGCTTGCTTTAATTACAGACAGTACATGTGTCAACCTTTATTTTTGTGAAATGACAAAGAAACATGGATACCGAGGATGGATGGATGGATCATACAAAATGGTTGAAAAGGGAATCGTGAAGCTGTTTAATTCACAACTACTCTAGATCTCATTATTTACATCACAAGTTATGGGATTTCTATCTAGCGCCTCTGCTGGAACATTCCACCATAGCAGTTCCTGTTTACACTGAGCATGTGCAAACCTCCGGCACCAGCTTGCACCACGCCCCCGTGCACTATCCTCTTTATTTATCATAGGTACAGACCAAGGAGGATTGATCCAGGAGATGGATCCACATTGGTTAATGGGAGGAAACATACATGCGCAGTACAGATCAGGAAGTCAAACCATCCAAGAGACCAATGGCATGCATGGTTTGCAAGCATCAAACTTCCTGGAATGTACTGCGCAAAAGTGTGCATGTCTGTTTCCTCCCATGAACCAATGTGGACTCCCCCGTAGGTGCCTTGGCGTCATCTCCTGGATCAATCCTCCTTGGTACAGACCAGGAAGTCAAACCATCCAAGAGACCAATGGCATGCATGGCAAAGAGGGTTTATATAGAGGCGACATAATGCAATTATTGGACTCACCACCAGGTGGCACAGCGGTAACACCACTCTATGGCACTGCTGACGTCATCACACCAAGATGGTGGCAACTGCCGCTCCCGCCATCTAGTGGCGATTCCAAGAACTGTAGTCAGAACCGGTCAGAACAGTAGTCTTAAGAGCAACAGGAAGTTACGTCATCAGTCCTATGGTGGAGGCACTGGGGGCTGGTTGTTTCTATGGGGCTTCTATGGGAGTGTCACCTCTTTATATAGAATCTCGTTATTGTCCCAAATTAATGATACCTGGCCTAGAGATCATCTGGCCGGATGATCATATCGAACCCTCATAAATAACCCAAATGTATAGTCACTGAATAATCACTGTTTTCTGTTTCTCACAGAAGTGTACCGTATGCTAGGCTTTACAACAAGTAGGCTCACAGAATAAGCTCTCAATTCACAGCATGTCCCCCTAAAATAAATTCACCCAGGGTCATTGGTAATCCATATATTTTGATAATTTAACATCGCCATGGATAAATCATTTTTGAACACTTGAATACTCTAGAACAAGCATCTTCTGACTTATGGAGTCGACACCGATTATTTAGGTATGTTTGGCAACAAAAATCAGACCTTAGTTAATTCTAGAGCCCCCCCTATTGGTGGGATGGATGGATGGATGGACAGTGCCATTCAGTGCCTGAGTGGTTCCTTGAGTGGTTGCACCATTAAAGAAAAAGATGATGGGAGGTGTCCACGGCCAAATATAATAATTTTGGGGGCACAAAAACGTTTATGAAGGCATTTGTAGAATCAGGCTCAGATCTAAACAGGTTGAGTGATTTAATGATTCATAACCTAGTTGTGTGCCAGCCAGTGTCCAGTGTTGCCAACTTGACATATTTGTCACTATATTTAGCTTTTTTTCAGACCCCCCCTAGCGCCAAAATTAGTGGAAAAACTTCTGGCAGAAAAAATCAGGTGCTTTTTTGCTGACGAGTTGGGGCAAAATTGGTTGACAGGTAGAGAGCGTAACTTTAGAGAGCGTAAAATTTCATTTTACGTTCTCTAAAGTTCTCATCATCTGAATTACCTGTTTTTCAAGAATCTACACATTTAGAAAATGTAGAAGAATTGCTATTTGGCCAACATTTTGCCAGTTATTTCTCCTAAATTAGTCAGACTAATTTAGGCTAAAATGCAGAATAAATAGTGGGCCCGCTATGAAAATGGTGCATTTTGGAAGTGCCACTAGTGCATTTTGGATTTTGGCAGTTGGCAACACTGCCAGTGTCACAAAATCTCCACGATCCACACAACACCGTTCAGCTGACACACTAGCACAGAGGTTTGAATCGTAATTGCAATGCACTGCAAATAGCCGACCTACGGTACTAAGCTCACAAGTGTGGTGAGCTTGCAGGCAGCAGGGCTAATTTTGGGAGCTGAACCACGGGGTATGGCGCGCATGATGCAGCCACTGGGCTGGCTGGCTGGCTGTCCATCTGTACATCAGGGGGACGTGGCTGCCTGCCTGCCTGCCTGCATGGCGGCGGCGCATCGGGCCCCAGCTGTTGCTGTGTCACAGCTTGTTTACACCAGGGGCCCCTGCGGTCACGTTTGACCTAGTTGCTACAAAAGCCCGGGAGGCGAGGAGGAGGCGAACGTCAAAGGCACACGTTACAGATTAAAGCAGAGACAGAGGGAGGGTGAAGGAGATGTGTCACTGTTTCCGATCAATGCTTTTAGGGCTGGGTGCGTACTGCGTATCGTCTACATGGAGCAATGAGGCTGAAACAAAGGACAGTGCAGCGATTCCAAGTCTTTACTTCCCCTCCTGCACACGTAATGAGATGTTTTCAATCTCGTCCGTTGAGGCATTCAGCTGTTCTGGGGGGGGAACGAATTAGAAGCTGCACATTTTCACTGGGAGTGAAAGCGTGAACAAACAACCGTAAGCGCACCGAGGCTGTTCTATTAATCCACTTACATAGTGTCGCACCTGGGGAAACAAATAGCACGGACACGTTTTGACAACAGTGTGTGATTACACGCCATTTATATTCAACATAATAAAGAGATCGGACAACAATACCCACAAATCCCTCAGCATTCGGCTCGGGTATATGCAACGCGCATCTGTTGATGTTCTCTGAATCACAGTTTGGGAGTTTCGGTAGCTCAGTCTGTCTGCGAGGCAGACATATTGCACATGTAAGACATGAATAACCGCATGATCGAGTCCCTCTCGATTGTGATCATCGTCCATGGAACTACCGTCGATGGCAACGTCATTGGCTCGTCTCCTGGGCCACGCCCTCATTCGGTGGCAAACTAAGCAGCTCCTTGATCCTCTCCAGGTCCTGATTGGTCCCCTCAGCCTTGGCCCCAGAGCTCAGGTCACCAATCAGCTCGTCGGTCAGGTGCAGGCGGGCGTTCCTTTGTGAGAGAAGCCATGGGATTGGTTACTGATAAAACAATCCTGTCTTATCATTGTACAAATCTAGGAAACCACAATGGGTACAACCAGATCATCAGCACCATGCAAACAGCTAGCCCAGGCGTTTTTAGACAGCTGCTGATGGACATAAATGACGCTATAGAGCACAGATTCAACTTGTAGCAATGGCAAAAACACAAACGCATTACCACGCTACTAAGTTAAAACTGCCCACCAACAGATCAAAAAGCTGGTACAGACGCTGGGCTAGGTGATTTCTTCACCTTTTTCATACCAGGGCTCACTATGTATTCAGAATTTCAGCCACAGATCACCATGTGATGACATTTTAGCCCCACAGACGCCAAAACTAAAGATTTCTTTTGTCCACAATACCAGGCTGGATTTCAGAGAAAACAAAACAGTCCAACATACAGATCAAAATGACCATTACTCTTCTACATTCTCTAGTTGTGTAGACTTGGGCTAATTCAGATGGTGAATATTTTAACTCTTGAGTGTAAACATGAAACCAAACGGACCTGGAAGGGTCAATCAGGCATAAATAGCCGACCATATCACCAACAGCATCAACAAAAAAAAGGGTATTATCATAAATGTTTTTGCCAATTGAACCACGGCCCGTAATGAGATCAAACCTCTCCCACACCATAAACTAAAGAGTATTTTGTTTCCATGCCGTATTGATGTGGCACCATAGAAGAAATAACACCTTTAAATCAATTTAACGGTAAATATACTCTTGAGTGTAAAACTGTAGCGTACCATTCGTCCAGTTTGTGTTGGTACAGCTCTCTGCGCTCTCTCCTCCTCCTCTCTCGTGGCGTTTCTCCAGTCAGAGACTGCATGGCCAGGATCAGCACTCCTGCAGGGAGCCTGAGAAACACAGGATCAACAGTGGTGGGGAAAAGTACTTAACTGGAGTGTTTGAATTCCAAGGGAATTCCACCAATTTTAAACATTTTACTACCGGTATGCCATTAATCCATTGTGTCCTGTCTAGATTTCTAGTTTCTGCATAACATAATATTCAAAGATTTGCTCCACGTTTTCGCGATTTTTCAAAAATAGCAGAGATACAAGCTCATAGCGTGCCACTCAGTGGCACGCTATGAGCTTGTAGATCTGCTATTTTTCAATAGTTAAAACATAATGCTTAGAACACCAAAACGCGTTCAGTACACTAAGGGTCTGGAGTGTTTGACTTAGAAGGGAATTCCACCAATTTTAAACATTTTACTATGTCATTAATATACCTTAGAGATGTTGTGTGTAGTGGACATGATGAAAAGGAGGTCTGAAAGAAATCATTAACATGGTGAAACGCGACTTGATGACATCATTAAGTTGTGTTTCACTATGTTAATGATACTGTATTTCTTTTAGGAATCTTTTTTTTCTGAGAGTGTACAAATCATGTCCACACTGCATCTCTAAAGTGTATTAATCAATGACAGTAAAATGTTGAAAATGGGCGGATTTAATGCACTTAACACTATTAAAAACTAGGGTTATGTGGGAAAACGGGTAAAAACTTCAGTGGTTAGTTGACGAAGCGATTATGCGATTACTAAAATAGATTTGAGCTGAAATACCATGTGTAGCCATGTGAAAGAGACAGTGTGAAAACGGATAAAAAAATCAACCCCAGTCTGAAAACCTTTTAGACGGACGTCAAACACTAGTAGTCTTGTGAAAAACCATTGTCTTTCAGTCACCAAAATGAAACTGCTGAAGTCACCCACTTCCTGTCCCTCAATGTGCTCCCACTCCCCTCCTCCTCTCTCTCCTCACACCTCTGGCTCATACCAGGACCAAGAGGGTTGGGGGGGGATTTAGAGCGGTGGGGGCGAGATCTGGAGCGTGATGTGCTTTCCGATTAACTGGCTGCTTTCATTCCACTCTCTACCGCCTTCTTGTTCCCCCGGTTTGCACCTGGTGCAGCCAGGTCACGAGGGCCAGTCCGTACACACACACACACAAACGATGCTCCAGGTGGCTGGTCACACACACACACACACACAGCGAGGAGGGGTTTGTGCCGACAGATTACACAGCATCAGAGACAAACGGATCCAAACCAAGCCCTCCAGTCTGCTGCTGCTGCGACATCACATCCATCTCCATTACACAATCTCACAGACACACACATCATCAGAACAACTGAAGGGAGGAAGAGACCGAATGAGGAAAGGAGCCCTCAAGGAGGGAACTGTGGGCGTGAGAGAGCAAAAGCAAAAAAGCATTTTGCTTGTTTTGTCTTGTGGCCACGATGAAGCCGAGCAGTCCCGCCCCTTTCATGACGTCGCCCGTGGCCCAGAAATGAATTCCCCATTCGTTTTCCGCTTAGACTTGATTTATATGAAGATGATTGCGCCACGGAAAAAGGCAACTCGGGTCGTGACAAATCATGACAACAAGCACAGTGTTTTGGGCCAATCAAATAATCTGTAAGGGAAAAAAAAGTGTTGTATCCTGACATTTTTTCCTTCTTAATAAATATTTGATCAGTCCAAAATATCGTTTCGTATCGTCATGATTTGTCACAACCCGAGTTGTCTCCTCCCAGGATCACAATCGTCTTTATATAAATCATTTTTTATGAGTCTATGAGGAAAACGAACAGGGAATTTGTTCCTGGGACGTGGACAACATCATGAAAGAATGTGCAGCATGTTCTTAATTCCACCAAAGAATTAAGGAAGTATAGCATATCGATCCTCTATGAGACTATAAACTCACTCTCCTCGTAAAAAAAGCAAAAGAAAAGGTCAAGCATCGCAGGGCAGGCACCTGCGACATGAAAAATGATGTTCAAAGTCATTCATTTTTCAAGTTCCCGAGACACACAAAAAAATAACCTCCCCATCCACCCGGACTTCCTTTGTATGGGCATACAACCCAATTCAATTTCAATTAAAATGACTTTATTGGCATGACAAAACATACGTTTACATTGCCAAAGCAAGAACATAAACAAATACAGTATAACAGAAACACTGACTCATGATGTTGATTTCAATAGCATGTCTCTCTAGTTAACAGAATATTAATATCGTAATATTTGACTTTATTTCACACTTGCTTTAGCAATGTAAACTCATGCAGAGAGAGAGAGGCGGCGCTCCAGTGTTGCCAACTTGGCAAATTTGTCACTATATTCTTTTAACTATATTTTTATACATTTTTTCACACTTTTTTTCCCTAGACACCCCTAGCGCAAAAAATAGTGAAAAACTCCTGGCGGAAAATTTAGTGCATTTTTGCTGGTGAGTTGGGGCGAAATTGGTTGACAGGCACCAGAGATAAAACCCTTGTTTTTCACCATTTTTTCTCCTATGAGAGTCCTCCTTCCTTCCTAGAAAGGACCATTGGTAACCAAATGGACCCTCACAGATCTGTAACTCTTGAGATCGTAAAATAAACCAAATGGACCCGTTTCATTTCATGCTCTCAAGAGTTAAATTATATTTAGTTATTACCTAAGTAACTACCTAATTTTCAAGAATCTACACATTTAGAAAATGTAGAAGAATTGCTATTTTGACCAACATTTTGCCAGTTATCTGTCCTAAATTAGTCCGAGATACTAAACTCGACATCAAAATGGTGGTTTGTGGTAAAATGCAGAATAAATAGTGGGCCCTGGTATGAACATGACTGAAAACCACTCCTCATTCTGGCAGTTGGCAACACTGCGGCACTCAGAGATGGAGATGATGGAACTGGAATAACAGAGACAACTCCCTGCTTCACTACCCCAAACATGAACCTCTGTGGAGCACATGAGTCCCTCTGGCACCCAGCGCTCTGTGTGTGTGTGTGTGTGTGTGTGTGTGTGTGTGTGTGTGTGTGTGGTGTGTGTGTGTGTGTGTGTGTGTGTGTGTGTGTGTGTGTGTGTGTGTGTGTGTGTGTTGGGGGGGTACAGCTGGAAGACAGAGGGGGTTGCTGGGAGGGACGCAGTGGCTGCCAGAGAGCACACCGCCAGTAGCCATGCAGGATCGACTAACACGCACGCACATGCACACGCAGCACACACGCACACACACACACACACACACACACACGCACGCACGCACACGCACTTGTGCATATATGCACATAAACATGTCAACCACGTCAGTGTGAATTTCTGACTATGAGCAAGCTTAAGAAAAGTGTATTTAAAAAGGTGCCCATCTACCGGTATATTAGTATATCTATCAAATTGGTTGTAACACTTCTGGTGACGCAGAATCTTTCAAAATAAATGGTGCTACAGTGCCAAGCAGATGACATAGACTTTATTCTGAAAACACTCCCTGTGTGGACGTGGGACGTCCTGAGTATCCAGAACCCAGCAAACACTGTCTGGATTGTTGCTGGGAAGTGTTCAATTAAATTACCGTATTGTGCAGAATATAGCTGACATCTCTGGTTATAACTTAAGACGACCAATGGGGGTGGGGGGGGGGGGGGGGGGGGCACCTTACGTCTTATATTCAGTATATTCAGGCTAATCAGCTAAGTGATTAGTGAAATCGTGGTGTCAGGTGTGTCTGTCTCACCCCATAGCAGCTCCGATGACCGTTCCTGCCACCATCCCCCTCAGGCCAAGGTTAACTCTGAATAGGCCTCCTGTCACAGCTGTGTATGCACATGCGCGCGCGACAACACACAACACACACACACACACACAACCACACACACACACAACACACACACACACACACACACACACACACACCACACACACACACACACACACACACACACACATACACGCGCACACACACACACACACACTTATTAAAGGCAAATGTTTTGAGACTGTGTAGATTGGCCACGTTCTATTACTATTGTATTATCGTCATTATTATAAACATAATTTTTATTTTATCATGTCCACAAAGCATCTCTAAGGTATACTATAATGACATAGTAAAGGAGGTAGTGACTCACCTCCGGCTGCAGCGTAGTGGCTGAGTTCATTCTTGTCTCTGTAGACGGACAGGCCAGTGCTCACAGAGCTGAGGAGGAGGCAGGATCATGGTTTAAAACACATCACAGGGCCTGCACCCCCTCCTACCCTCGTGTTCTGCTTGAAGCTATATGTCACAGCTCTGGCTATGGCTTTCGGTCAAAACCCTTATTTTGAAGTGCCAGATCTCTGAAACTGGCTCTGTGATTATGTCATGGCAGTTCTGGTGTCTTGACCAATCTGTTCACTAACCAATCTCAATCGAATCTGAGATAATGCCATTCTATCCCACGCATTCATGCGTGGGATAGAATGCGTGCGGGTGCACCAAATGAAAGTCAACAATAGGCTCGGATCAAAAGTTGGATTAAAGAATGCAATCAATTAATTGTCGTGTTCTGCCGTATGCCAGGTAGGCCTACAGATAGGCCTACAGGTGTAAGTGGTTTAAATAGAATCGAGTTTTGCTCACTTGAACAAAGTGACGAAAGCGGTCACCCTCCAACTCCACCTCCAGCCGTAGCGGACGAAGCCCCGGATGGCTGCGTTGTGTGCCGAACGCTGACACACGCAGACGACACACCAGGACGAGAGAACAAAGAGTTGACGGAGAGAGAGACAAGAGACACAGTTCAAAAACATGTTTTACAAACCTATTCATGTCAAGGGCTGCTAAAATTATAGAGGATTTGGCCGTGGACCCCAATCTCAAAGACACGTTCAGAAACAAAGATGTTAGTTGAAAATATTTACTAAAAAAAGGAGTCGAAAATGAACATGGAAAAACATATTCAATGATAAGTGGAAATTTTCACAATTACAATTTCTTAAAAGAAATAGCAGATCTTACAATCGCAGATCACTACTGTTAAAGGGGAATTCCACCAATCTTCAAAATTTTCCTGAGAGGGTACAAATGTGAACCAAATGGACCCTAGCTATCCATTTTTACCCTCTCAGGAAAAAGGGGTTTGAAAGAAAAATCATTAACATGGTGAAATACATCTTGATGATGTCATCAGATGTTACAGATTTTTTCAGACCATCATTTTTGGGAAATACAGAATTGAGGGAACTTTTTTATCATATCCACACAACATCTCTAAGGTGTATTAATGACATAGTAAAATGTTGAAAATGGGTAGAGTTCGCCTTTAACAAAGAAAAAAAAAGGAGTCGAAAATGAACATGGATAACATATTCAGTGATAAGCGGAAATTTTCACAATTACAATTTCTTAACAGGATCCTGTCTAATAAGATAAACATTGCTTAAAACATTATACTTTCCCTATATAACTAAAATAAACAAATAAAAACACCAATGGCATCTTATTTCTTTCATAAATAGAGAATATTTCACTCAAGAGGAACTGCTCCTGTCGCAGGATGATGATTTCACATGTGATCTAGCTCTAATGGAATATGGATGAACATGCTCTGTGACATCATCATGCTGCGGCCAGAGCACCTCCTATTGAGTGAAAGATTCTCTATTTATGAAAGAAATAAAGTATTGAAGGTGTTTTTATCTGCATGTTTTAGTTATAGAAGGCAGGTATAGTGTTTTAAGGCATATGTCTTATTAGGCAGGGATCCTTTTAACAGTAGTGATCTGCTATTGTAAGATCTGCTATTTCTTTTAAGTATAATGGGTTAAAATTATTATGAATTATTTTTGCTGGAGGAATTGTGTAATAATAAAATAATAATAACAACACACACACAAACACTCTCTCTCTCTTACCACTGCCTCCACACGGCTGGTGTAGATCTCAGCCTGGCTGAGCTGGATGAACCTCTGCCTGGCATGGCGCGCAGCCGGCAGGCCTCCATAGATCATTCCTCCTAAAGCTGCAGCAACACCACTCTTTACTACGTTGGTCACCTCCTCAGGGTAGTGCTGGTTCTGCCTGGAGGCACAGAACACATACAATCAACAGTTATTTCTTTCCTGGTGGTAGGATAATACTACTACTACTACATACTAACAATAGGTGCACTACTTTCTTAGCCTGGGTTCAGCCCACAGGCCCCGCCACTCTGCTCAGAGTCTGACAATCAGGCTACTACTTTCTGGTTATGCTGTGGTGTTCATTAGACCAGGGGTTTTCAACTGGTGGTCCAGGGGCCATCAGTGGTCTTTGAGAGTTCCAGATGGTCCCCAGGCTAAATGATGGAAAGTCGGTTAACTAGATGTAACTCTTTGAGAGCGTAAAAGTGAAACCAAATGTTTCAGGTTTACACTCAAGAATTAAAATATTCATCATCTGAATTAGCCCAAGTCTACACAACTAGAGAATGTAAAAGATTAATGGTGATTTTGATCTATGTGTATGCCTTTTTTGTTTTCTCCGAAATGCAGCCTGGAATTGTGGACAAAAGCAAAAGAAATCTTTAGTTTTGGGATCTGTGGGGATAACATGTCATCAAATGGTGGTCTGTGGCTCAAATTCTGAATAAACAGTGGGAGCCCTGGAATGAAAAAGGTTGAAAACCTCTGGTCAACAGTATCAAAGTGACAGTAGTAGAGCAGTACTGACTCCAGGTCGAAGAGGTCTTTGATGCGGTCCCATCCCGTGTCCGGGAACTCGGGTTTTCCGATGAGCCTCGGCAGCGCGCTGCTGACACTGGGGACGACAGGCGGTGCTACTGCGGCGAGGGAGGAGGGGGAGGAGGGGGCCTGCAGTTCCTGGTCGCCAGCTGCATGGACCCGAGGGAGCAGGAAGCAGGAGAAGAGAGGAGACGGGGAAGATGAAGAAGAAGTGGAAGAAGGCCTGGCGATCTGGAGGACGCCCAACCGCTGCAGAAGCTCGGGGTGGAGAAGAGCGCCGCCCCGGGGGCCTGAATCTGTCTGGACCGCTCCTGCCTGGACCACCACCACCCCCTCCTGCTGCTCCGCGGGCCACGGCCCAGGATGCATCACGGACGGACGGACGGACGGACACACGGTTCAGTGGTCACCAAGCTGCAGTCGAGGGAAGAGAGGAGGAGGGTGGGGAAAGAGACACACAGTCAGATACACATGGCCATCGTGGAGATGAGACGGGACTCACTGCATCTGCATGTAAAATAAACAGCCTGGAGCCACTGGGGTCGGCATATCACTGACATCTGCATTCTGTTCAATGATAGCGGCTGAAATCCCTCTACTGTATGTTCATTCATCCGTTTGAGAACGTACATATGCTTGATGCATCAGGGTTGAAACACTACGGTTTAACAGGCTCTAGCAGAGATTCTCACTGTGTTCAGACTGTGAATTTTACATGTATGTATTCATCTATGGACCCCCGTTTAAATTAATGGCATGTTTCTATCTCTGGGACCCCCGATTTATGTTGTAAAAGCAATGACACTAGCTGCTGCAATATTAAAAAGAGTAATAATAGAATCTGAATTTGATGTTTTTGAGGGCTACTGAATTTGCATTATAACAGCAGGGTATAACAGTAAGTTTATACAGACTACAGTAGCTGACTGCATGCAACCATAGTGCAGGGGTTTTCAACAGGTGGTCCGGGGACCACCAGTGGTCCCTGAGAGGATTCCAGGTGGTCCCCAGGCTAAAGGATGGAAATTTGGTTAACCAGATGTCGGGGTTGACAAAAGGGCCTTTCTGTGTGGAGTTTGCATGTTCTCCCCGTTATCCCCTAGGGTAGATACCCTCACAAAAACATGCTGTAATCCTGGACTCTAAACTGCCTCCCCCTGGCCAGCCGGGGCGCCTGATGGAGGGGACAGGAACTGGTTGGAATAACGTGTTCCTTCCACGCGCTATTCCAGCCAGGGAAACTCCCCCCTGTCAGGTGAAAAGAAGGCGGCGCGACTTCTCATGCATTGAAGGAAGCATGAGCCCAGTCTGCTGCCTCCCCAGGTTGGCGGAGGGTGTGTAGAGCCCAGGATCACATTAGGAATTGGCACTGGGTGAAAAAAATGGGTTGCAAAATCGTGGGATAAAAATTATAAAAAAAAAAAAAAAAAAAAAAAAACAGATGTAGATGTAACTCTTTGAGAGCGTGAACATGAAACCAAATGGACCCTTGCAGGTCCATTTGGTTTCATGTTTATGCTCTCAAGAGTTAAAATATTCATCAGGTGAATTAGCCCCAAGTCTACTAGAGAATGTAGAAGATAAATGCTCATTTTTGATCTGTATGTTTGACTGTTTTGTTTCCCAAATCCAGCCTGGAATTGTGGGCAAGAGCAAAAGAAATCTTTAATTTTGGGGTCTGTGGGGCTAAAATGTCGTCCAATAGTGGTCCGTGGCTCAAATTCTACATGAATAGTGGGCTCTGGTATGAAAAAGGTTGAAAACCACTGCCATAGTGTCATCATTACATGAGCTGTATAGCATTAGCCTCTTAGCATTGTGTCCCAGCTTACCCTGTTGGCAGGCAGACAGCAGTGGTCCATTCACTGCCAGCATCACAGACACAGACAGCAGCACGCTAATGTCGGCTCTTTCTGACTAAGAACGAACTATATATCCACGGATAACTGCTAGTATTAATGTCCTTGTAGGATTTCACTCATGACATTCTACCATACCGGCTTCAGTCACTGTATCCTGACCCTTCACCTTGACTGCTACTGCAGTCGTATATAGTGTCAGATTTGCGACATTGGGGGTTCAGACAGAAACTGTCTGAGCACTCGAGCTGCTGTTCAGGCAGGCTGAATAGGGACAACCTTTAGTTGGAAATACATTATTTTCAAGAACTATTTTAGGGATGTGTGCCAACATGACAAATGTTTTTAAAGTATTGTATTGTATAGTAACAAGTCTCTGTAATGTTTATGCTGTACTATTACGGCAACAAGCTAAAGTAAAGGCTTTTGTCGTCGTCCCCCGTTCCCAAATAGAAGTCTATGCAGAAGAGCCGCCATTGGACTGGCCCAGTGAAGTGAACGGAGTGTGCGTCACTCCGTCTATACTCTATGGCTCTGGTCGACTGCAGGAGCACGTCGTGTGAAAACAGCGACACCGTGTGGAGGAGGACCGAATGTTCAATGTGAAATGTCCATTCTGTAGCAATGGTTCCCAAACCTTTTCATCTCATTGTCAAGACTCCCACAAATTACACTCATTAGCCCCCCTTTCAACAAGATATAGTATGTCTAAACTTATGCCTGTAACAGGGGCCCCCAACCACCTAAGAGAAGTACATTGTATAGCCTATGTTCAGACATACTTGCATGTGATTAGATTACCACCACTTTACCACTATCCATCTAAGTCAGGGGTTTTCAACCTTTTCGACACCAAGGACCACCATTTATTCAGCATTTGAGCCACAGACCCCCATTTGATAACATTTTAGCCCCAAAGACCTAAAACTAAAGAATTCTCTTGGTTTTGTTCACAATTCCAGGCTGGATTTTGTCAACAAAACAGTGTAAACTTCTTAATTAAATAATGCTAATTCAGAATTTTTTAACTGTTGAGAGTGTGAAAATGAAACCAAATGGACCCGCAAGGGTCCATTTGGTTTCATTTTCACACTCTCAAGAGTTACATCTGGTTAACCAACTTTCCATCATTTAGCCTGGGGACCACCTGGAACCCTTTCAAGGACCATCGGTGGTCCCCGGACCACCTGTTGAAAACCCCTGATCTAAGTGGAATTATGCTGTATAATTATAGCAAGCTAGTAGATGGCATCATGCAACCCCCACACATACTTCTAGTAATCAGCGACTACAGGGCAGGGTTATCGTAACTTTTGTAATAAAGACATAACTTGAGCTTCAGATTTTCACAATATTTAATGGTTTTACATAATGAAAAGACAATTCTATAAAACAATCCCCATCACGCGCATTTGATATTCTAAATGTAGGCCTATTCATGGTTACCAAGGACATCTTTACTCATGTTCATATAGGACTGTTGGAGAACAGGTCTGTAAGGTTGGTAGGTTACTATATTGCACTGTCAGTACAGAATGTCATTGTAGTATTGAGTGTGAGAGCTTAAGTCGGAACAAAGACGTGTTACGTCCATAACTCAACAGTCGGGTGAAATTCAAATATAATTATGTCAAGTCATAATACCTGCACAAAACCACAAGCGAGTGTGACATAAACGTTAAATATTGGACAGGTAGATATTCAGAGCTTTGTTTTAGTATTAGGCCTATATACAGTATATGTAAACAAAATAAATGCATCAATACAACCAAGTAAGTACCTCAACAATGACAACACAACATCCCATTACAAAAAAAATGATCTTACAGCAGCGAGAACTTGGCCTATAGGCAAAATAATGTGAATACTAAAACATATTCAACACGCTGGTACCGCTATTAATGGCAGGTTCTCTGAGGATATATTGTTTAAAAAAACAGCACATTAAGTGTTTCCTGTATTTTTCTTCTGCATGTCTTAATAAAACAAATGTATTGCTTTGTGTTGGCACTTGAGTGTAGAATTAAGTACTGATAAGTTGATCTACAGCATTGAGTTGAGAGAATTAAAAAAAAGCATAAGGCAGACAGGACTTATACTTAACACTTTTGGTTTTGCTCCCATTTTTCATGAGATAGACTTAAAGATCTAAAATTTATTCCAGACACACAATATTACCATTTCGACAGCGTGTACCAGTTCCCACTAATATCCAGTAACTTTGCACAGCCATTGAAGAGGAGTGGACCCAACATTCCACAGGCCACAATTGACAATCTGATAAACTGTATGCGAAGATGTGTTGCACTGCATGAAGCAAATGGTGGTTACACCAGATATTGACTGGACCAAAAAAATGCACATTTCAGGGTGGCCTTTTGTTGTGGACAGTCTAATGCACACCTGTGCACTAGTCATGACATCAGAACTGCATCTTGATGTGGCAAAACTGTGAGGTGGGATGGATTATCTCAGCAAAGCAGAAGCACTCATTTTGACAGATTTGTGAACAATGTTTGAGAGAAATGGTAATAGTGTATCTGGAATGAATTTTAGATCTTTAAGTCCATGTCATGAAAATGGGAGCAAAAACAAGTGTTGTGTTTCTATTGTTTTATAAATAACATTTCTCATTGCATAACGTGTAATCGGGCAGCCTGCAGGCTTCTTTTGTTTAAAGTAGCAAATTTGGTATAGTCTTTTTTTGTGGCCTAAACTATTGTCTATATACAGTAGTGATGAATCCGCTTGCTGGTGATGTACTTTAAGTAATTGGGCGTTTTCTTTATTGGGGTTTCTTGTGAGGCCAATCTTTCCTGATGCTTTAAGCAGCATGTACTATCACATGTCAAAGTAGGCTTGGCTATTGGTTGGTTTTAGCCCAAGGAAGTGTTTTTGTTCAAAAAATAATGCATGGAATGGATTCAGAATCATGAAAAAAAAAGTTTTATATGTCACATCCTACTTAACAGACTAACATTTTTCTATTTTTGTTCTGCCATAGGATTACAAGTAGGGTCACAAGAAACCCCTAAAAGGAAAAGACTGCCCAATACCGACAGCCAGTGAGCAAGTGGATTCATGAATGTAGACAAATAATAACAGACTATATACCAAATGTTCCACCTGTACACCTGGGGCTGACAGACTAATGCCTATGGCTAAAACTTGGGAATGTTGGTAATGTTCTTCCCGCAGCTCACTAGAGGGCGCTCTCTTGCATTATGTGGATATTTGACTGGCTGTTGGGTGTCATTCAGACAATTTGCTCTGGAACACTAATCGCACCCCTCCAAGAAATTAATGTTTTAAGTATTGGCAGACAAAGCTAGGGAGATAACAAAATATTCAACAAAAATAAGACTTCACATTAAATGACACCACAATATTCATCGACACAAAATAATACAATCTGTATAGGCAACAATGTGTGTGTCAATGGGTCAATACTTACAAAGGTATTAACCCAGTGACTACAAGAGGGAGAAAATAGCCTCTTCTAGGCTGTTTCTCGCTCTTCTTTGATATGTGTATTAAATACAGCCTGAAAATCCACATTCTTTGCCCTTTTAAATTCATCGTATTACATATGCATGGAATAAAGCAAAAATACAATCTCAATACTGAAAATGTAATGACATTTTATGGGACCAATTATGTTGATGGAAGATGCTTCTAAAACTTGGTTTGATCGCCTCAAATACTGCTTCATCTTAATAATTACTAATGACTGAAAATAGCAAATCTACATGCTCACACGTCGCAGTGACTGAAATAATGGAAATGTAATAATGTTTTAGGATGACCATCTGAGGAAATCATGACATTTATAGGGACCAATCATGTTAATGGAAGATGCTTCTAAAACTTGATTTCACAATACTAATGACCCCCCCCCCCCAAAAAAAAAAAAATGCCACAGTGCAAGTGCAACATGCTTTCACATGAGACACGGCGGTTTTCTATGGAATCCATATGACCGCAAGCCTGCAGTCGATAACTTTAATCCATGCATACGTTTTTTGGACGTGACTTAAGTGCTTGAGAAAAACAAAAACATTGATAGTGTTATTTCACCTGATGGAGAATGAAGCCTTTCTCTCTCTGAAACTACAGCTGCTGAAGTGTCTCCTGGAGGTTTTCTTTTAGGTTTAAAGTTCTGCCCCGTCTGCGCTAGAGCTCCGTCCTGCCAGGTTTGTGTACAATCGGGTTGCAGGTGTCCTTCCTCTTGGGTTTGTACTGAAACAGGCGGCTGAAGTCGGTCAGGAGCCTCTCCCAGTAGCAGGAAACGTCTTCCATGCGCAGGTGGTCCAGGATGAACTTCTGGCCCCTGTGTGGGGGAGGAAGAGAGAAGGACATAGTGAAACAGACACAGTGCACTAGAGGCACTTCCAAAATGCACTAGAATGTGCTAGAGCAGTGTTTTTTCAACCATTTTCATACCAGGGCCCACTATTTAGTCTGCATTTTAGCCACGGAGGACCACCGTTTGTCTCTTGGACTAATTTAGAAGAGATAACTGTCAAAATGTTTGGTCAAAATAGCAATTCTTGTGCATTTTCTAAATGTGTAGAATAGATTCTTGAGAAGTAGGTAATTCAGAATTCATTAAATATAATTAACCTTTATAGATCTATAAGGGTCCATTTGGCTACCAATGGTCCTTTCTAGGAAGGAAGGAGGACGCTATCAAAGGAAGAAAAATGGTGAAAAACGAGGGTTCTATGGCGCCTGTCAACCAATTTCACCCAACTCACCAGCAAAAAAGCACTAGATTTTCCCCCAGGAGTTTTTCACTAATTTTGACGCTAGGGGGGTCTGGAAAACAGCAAAATACAGCCACAACTGCGCCAAATTGGCAACACTGCTCATTTGCATTTGTGTGTGCGCGCCCGTGTGTGTGAGAAGACATAATTATTCAATTTCAATTCAAAGAGCCTTTATTGGCATGAGAAAACTAACGTTTACATTGCCAAAGCAAATGCAGCAAATACAATGCAATGAAAACAGTTGAAAATGGGGACATGAAGTGTAAAACAAGCTACTGTACCTTATGGCAATTTCCTGTGCAATGGCATCATTCTCCTGGACAAACTGAAGCAGTTCCCTGAACAGAGCCAAGTAAGAAACATGATTAAACACGTCAGGCAGTTTTTAAAGACCTACTTAACATAGGTTAAGTAGGTCTTTCCTTTTGCCTACTGTGACAGTGTGTACAAGAGATGCCACGTTTATGCAGATGTGTGTCATAGTAAAATATTAGGCAATTTAAGGTGTCGCATTTTAGAACGGCACCCCTTACAGGAAGTACGGGTGCTATGACGCAATCACTGTAGCTGTCAAAATCATTAAGCACACAGCCCTCTGCAGCGGTGACGGGTTACCATGGTGACACGTCGATGCAGCGTGTGTCAAACAGGCGTTGTGGACACTACGTTAAAGTGTAGGTTCTGCCGTAGTAGGAACGGCTGCTACGGCAATCAGGTTTATCGATCGAGCACGGAACGAATTCCTGTTGCCATACTAGAGACTTGGCGTAGTACAGCTCCCTACTGTCTCTGATCACGTGGCACTGAACGAACTCATAAGAAAATACAAATAGATACAGGGACTCTATGGAAGACACAACCTCGTAGTGAGAGTTTGTGAGAACAAACGGCTGGTAAATGAAGTCACCTGACGTCAGAGAGGTCCTGTTTGACAGGGATGTAGTGGACCCAGGGCCGGAGCTGGGAGTAGAAGAACTCCTGCCACTCGTCCCCCACATGGAACACCAGAGAGCCGCACAGAAACAGGTGCTTGAGACGGAAACTGGCTGCTACGCCGCGGAAGTTGAACAAGTACCTGTCAAAGGTTGAAGACAGACGATTGAGTGCTATACATTTAAGATGCATTCCGTGAACAAAACGCACTGTGCACAATGCATGAAAAGCAAAAACAAAAATCTGGTGACTGAAATCAGTTTAGGATTTTTGTCAGTTTGGATCTGTGATTTGTGAGCAGCATGAACATTTCCAAATTTGTGAACAGCATGAACATTTCCAAAAATAGTAAACTATTTTTTCTAGATTGGGGCTTTCATTTTATAATGATATTATATGAAATCCAAGAGTATTAACGTAATGGGGTTAATAGCTGAGCTTGTAATATTTTGTGCAAACGGCACACAATTTGCACTTATTCTCTCCTTCTCACCATCTCCACTAAAGCATATTTTGTTCTGAAGATGACATGCTTACTTGAATTTACAGTGATCCACCAATGGTATCTCCTTAGCTGGAGGTCTCCCCAATGTGTCCTAAAAGACAAGAAAAAGACAAAAGGATTGACAATCTAGGATGTCATTTCCAAGTACAGCAACAATGTAATCTATGTACGTGTAGTCGTGTACAGTTGATAATAGTCCAATTATTATCAACTTGTTTTGATTGAGTATGGCAGAAAACAACATACCCAGGTAGATAGTTTTACAAAGAGAAGATAAGTACCGTTTACCACATTATACAAATACCTGGCAGAAGTGTTTAAAAGTTAAAGATTAAGCCAAAATGGAATGAATGCAGCTCTGGATGAATGAATTCCATAATGTCAATGTTGACATCAACCAGCTCTGGATGTATTATTAGTATTACATAAATAACTCAATGAACATGAGACAGACCCGATCAGACTTCCAGGCCTGGTTCTTGGTATACTCTGCGTCAACCAGTTCTGGAGCCTCTCTGGACAGCAGTATCAGAGGGTCCCGCTCTGGGCTGGTCCTACAGGGACAAATCAATAAGATTCACTTTTCAACGAACTTGTACCGTAAATACTGTACATTTATGTAGCATTTTAATAGAAGATGGTTGTGCTGCCTTTGAATGGCAGTTTGGTTAAAATGTCATTTCATAGTTATGTGCTTCTGTCATTCAAATAGCTTAATAAGACATTCAAGATCATTGTGACAGTTCTGTTTTAATGGCATCTAGGGGTGAATTAAACAGGACAATTAAAGTGAAACCTAACTCAAGTATATACAGCAGTGTCCTGTAATGTTTGTTTTTCTTCTCAAAACGTTTTTTGAGACATGATTAGTCTGTACTCTGTAAGTATATGCCGGTTGTTGTTAACCTGGTCAATGCTTAATATTTCATGATTAATGGATATTGCAACTTTGTTTTGTTTGCCCCTGAAGCAGAGCTGAATGGAGCAGAGACTAAAATATTAAGGTTCTCTCTGGGAGTAGCGGTGTTGGATAGGATCAGGAACGAGTACATCAGAGGAATGCGCCGTGCATATGTCATAGGTTGTGGACATAAGGACAGAGAGGCTGGACATGAAGTTAGTTTGTGAAAGGAGGAAGAGGAGAGGGTGAGGTGGCAGGCCCTGAACACCGGAAGGAAAAGAAGAGCAAAATGAATGAATGGAGTAAATACTTATTCTGTAATAACGTGCAATAGACTGACCTGGAGCCTCTAAAGAATCCTCTGGACTCTTTCCTCTTCCACGGCCACTGTGCTGCAGACCTAACAGAAATGACACACAAGAATCCCATAGTTGGATATATTATGGGTATGTGTTAACACAGTTCATCAAACACTGTCATTGAAAGTAAAACGTTTAGAGCAGGGGTTTTCAACCCGTAAAAATGAAACCAAATGGACCCTTGCAGGTCTATTTGGTTTCATGTATACACTCTCAAATGTTAAAATATTTACCATCTGAATTAGTCTACACAACTAGAGAATGTAGAAGATTAATGGTCATTTTGATCTGTATGTTTTGACTGTTTTGTTTCCCAAATCCAGCCTGGAATTGTGGACAAAAGCAAAATAAATATTTAGTTTTGGGGTCTATGGGGCTAAAATGTCATCAAATGGTGGTCCGTGGCTCAAATTCCGAATAAATAGTGGGCCCTGGTATGAAAAAGGTTGAAAACCACTGGTTTAGAGAACCGGTTACTGCCGTAAACTAAAAGAAAAAAAAAAAAAGTAAAGCTTACTTTTTCAGGTCGTCCCTCATCAGGTCCCACCTCCCCAGGCCGGTGGGGTAGATGGGCCACACCGCTGGGCCTCCCTCCCAGAAGGTCCATGCAGGGTACATGATGTCCTCGTAGTCAGCCGTCTGCAACGTCACACAGATCAATGAGTGAGTACCTCTATGGCAGGGGTGCCCACACTTTTTTGACTTGAGAGCTACTTTCAAAATGACCGGCTCAACAAGATCTACACATCATTAATGTGATTATTCCATGACTGAAAATCCATTTCAAGGCTCCCTAGAAAGTTTGAGCTTTGAAATAGTTGGTGATGGTGTTACTTACTGTTATAGTGTTTAAGAATAATGCACTTCTAATGAAAAATAGACGGAGAGAATGCTATTAATGACATTTTAATACTACTTGAGGGTTTGAGTTGACGGTTTGTGATGTTGAGTTTAGTTTCTTGCACCCAATACTAAGAACGTTCACGTTTTTGTCCCCAGTTGGGAAGGAGAACTGTCAAAATGTTGGTCAAAATAACAATTATTTTCCATTTTCTAATTGTGTGGACTCCGGAAATTACATAATTCAGATTTTTAAAATATAATTTTACTCTCAAGAGGGTTACAGATCTATAAGAGTCCAAGTGCTGTCATGTCATGTGATCTACCTGCGCGGTCTGTGTGATCTACTGGTAGATCACGATCTACGTTTTGGGCACCCCTGCTCTATGGTCTGTTGGGGGTGCTTGTGTGTGTGTGTGTGTGTGTGTACGTGGCGTGCGCGAGTGACAGTGCCTGACCTTACTGAAAGAGAAGACGGGCAGGATTGGCTGAACCCAGCCGGGGACCTGAGGGTAATCTCTAACGTTCACCACCATCTCTACGTCAGGCAGCCTGTCGATCACCTGCAAGATGAAATGTTCCACCCCGCTGCACCTGGAAGCAAGGGAACGCACGTCTATTCAGTCTATTAAAACAACTCGCAGCGTATGGCCTGCGCATTAAAGTTGAAAAGAATGCAGATTGGAAATATCCAAGGGGTTTTCTGGAAAATATATTAGTCTATTAAATAGAACTTTAGAGCAGTGGTTTTCAACAGGTGGTCCGGGGACCACCAGTGGTCCCTGAGAGGGTTCCAGGTGGTCCCCCGGCTAAGTTGGTTAACCAGATGTAACTCTTGAGAACGTAAAAATGAAACCAAATGGACCCACCAGGGTCCATTTGGTTTCATTTTTACACTCTCAAGAGTTAAAAAAATATTCATCATGTAAAATTAGCCCCAAGTCCACACAACTAGAAAATTAATGGACATGGACAAAAGCAAAAAAAAAAATCTTTTTTTTGTGGGTCTGTGGGGCCAAAATGTCCTCCAATGGTGGTCTGTGGCTCAATCCCAGGTGGGCCCTGGGAACAAAAAGGTTGAAAACCCCTGCTTTAGAGTCATCATAGTAGCTGGTTGATTTGCCCATCTCACCTGGCTGGGAACATGCAGTTTTGCTCCCTGTACAGTTTGTGTCCAATGATCTGGTAGTGGGTGCCAACCCCTCGGCCGATAGTGGCCTCCATGAGGTCCTGGGACACCCCGCCTTTGAACGGTCGCAGGTCATCCTGTAGGACACTAAAACACAGAGACAGAGCAATCACATGAAGTAAAGTCAGACCTTATGGACCGGTTATTTGTTTAGAAACATTGCGACTGGATGCATGGATGACGATTTCATCTAATCAATTCAATTCAAACAGATGTCCAAAACCTTTTATTGATTTAATACACAGAATCCAAGCCACCTTAGATGACAGCTGCAGTTGACTGGGCTACAAGCACGGTGCTCCTCCACAGCCTTGGAGATTTTGTCCTGATATCTCTGCCACTTTTTACCTGAAGAACACACAGTGTTGATTTTCATCCAGCAGTAACACACACACACACGGTTGCTGTTAAAAAAAAAAAAAAAAAAAAAAAAAAAAAAAAAAGCTATTTGCAGAGAGTTGTGACTCTGTGACTGTATATCTAACTGTCCCTACATGTAATGTAGTGGATGTAATTGTAAATTGTTATAATCTACTACAGGGGTGGCCAACCTGAGGCTCGCGAGCCTCATGCGGCTCTTCAGCTGGTTACATGCGGCTCTTAAGGGGCTTCCACATGAAGCTGTCAAAAACGCTTGGCCTCATGGCGCAGTCATTCATTCCCTATACCAGTGGTTTTCAACCTTTTTTTCTACCAGGGCCCACCATTTATTCAGAATTTGAGCCACAGACCACCATTTTAGCTCCATAGACCCCAAAGCTAAAGATTTCCTTTACTTGTGTCAACAATTCCAGGCTGAATTTCAGAGAAAACAAAACAGTGAAAGATACAGATCAAAATGACCATTAATCTTCCACATTCTCTAGCAGTGTAGACTTGGGCTAATTCACATGATGAATATTTTATCTCTTGAGAATGTCATATACTTTTTTGGATTGTAAACCCCGTTTCAAAATACATGTCTGTATGTTTCTATTTGCGACCGTGACGGCCGTCGCAGCGGTTTTCTAACCGTTGTGACCATTTGATGTGGCTCTTTGCCGTAACACAGTGAAAAACGTGGCTCTTAGTCTGCGACCGGTTGGCCACCCCTGATCTACTACATTTATTTAAATAGATGTGTGAGGGTTTTACTTTGCAGATTTAAAAGAACAAAGTATTGGGGTCCTTGCCGAAGTGTCAGGGGGTCCCCAGCTAAAATGATGAAAATGAACCCCTTGTGGGTCTGTAACTCTGAGTGTACAAATGGAGCCAAACGGCCCCATTAGGGTTCATATGAACACTCTCACAGATTAATTTATTAGCTACGATTATGTAGATTAGCAATATCATTAAACGGGGTTCCATATCATATCACACTCGGGGGTCCTTGAAAATAAACATCACTGCTAGAGAGTCTATCTCTGGTACATAAGTCTAATGTCTTCAGCAAAGGGTATGAGGACCGTGGACCAGAATCTTCTCTTTTGGGTCTTTTGGGTCCTTGGCTGGCATTACATATCTTTTTCAAAGAGGTTCCGCCGGATAATGAGTGTCATTTTGAGGGTCCTTGACATGACAAAGTTTGGGAACCCCTGCTTTAGCCATTAGCCATGCTAACAGTGTGATGAATGGCTTCATAATAAACTTTGGTATAATAAAACTCCACATGTAACTCCATAAACCAGATATGGCATTCATTCAGCAGCTATAATCCAATGTTCTTATAGCAGTTGTTGGTCCTACCTGAAGCCCTGATCACGCAGAAACAACACATTTGCAGCAACAGGAGGACAACAATCCACAACCTGAGACGCTCCATCTTTGCTCCCTTTCTCTGTGCTCTGCTAGTCAGGACCAGACTGGAGCATCATGGGAGTTGTAGTCTCCTCTCTGTTTCTATGTGCTCTGCAAAGAGCAGGGGTTTTCATTCCTTTTTGATACCAGGGCCCACTATTTATTCAGCATTTGAGCCAGGGACCACCATTTGAGGACATTTTTTAGCCCGACAGACCCCAAAACTAAAGATTTATTTTTTGCTTTTGTCCAAAGTACCAGGCTGGATTTGGGAAACAAAACAGTCAAACATACAGATCAAAATGACCATGTGCACATGATGAATATTTTAACTCTTGCTGGTCCATTTGGCTTCATTTTTATGCTCTCAAAGAGTTACATCTGGTTAACCAACTTTCTATCATTTAGCTGGGGACCACCTGGAACTCTCTCAAGGACCACCAGTTGAAAACCCCTGGCATAGAGTAGGGGTGCCAAACTCAAATACACAGAGTACACAGAATAGTATGTTCCCTCAGGTCTATGTTCACTCAAGGTTAGGGTTAGATTTGGGCAAAAAGGTAATTTTTCTTAAACTGGATGCATTAATATAAACTGAGAATTGATTATTAAAGATCCTCACCAAGCATTGCTTTGATAGTAACATCATGAGAAAGTAAAACAATTGAGTTATGTATAGTGATTATATCACCACAGGGTTGATTATAATGAAAAACAGAACCTTTATTTGATATCAATGAACTTTTTCTTTATTAAAATTCAACAGATACTGTATCATTTAGGTACACACAGATATTGTGTTATACTTTCAAAACATTACAGAAATATTTATACATTTAAAACATTCAGACTTACATACTAAATCATTGGAGTAACTTTTATACCAATGCTGAAACGGCTGAGTGCCATAAATAATAAATAAAAAAACAAGTTTTAACTTATAGATCAACAGTCTATGACTACAATATCCACAGTACACCTGAGTGAAGTCCAGTGTTGCCATGTGGACTTGAGAGACTTTCTGTGAATTTGTTTGTAAATATTGGTAGTTGCTGTTTAGCTGTTTCTAAAGTGTATATTCGCTTCTTTTTGTGCTTGTTTCCTAATGTCACTGATATTCTCACAAATATTGTGTGTGTGTGTGTGTGTGTGTGTGTGTGTGTGTGTGTGTGTGTGTGTGTGTGTGTGTGTGTGTGTGTGTGTGTGTGTGTGTGTGTGTGTGTGTGTGTGTGTGTGTGTGTGTGTGTGCGTCTTCTAGAGCTTGTTTCCTCATGACATTTCCTAATGTCATCGATTCGTCTTACACATATTGAACCTCCAAATAAATTGTCCAAATAAGGCCCCTACATCTACAGTACACATATATAGTTTTAAAGAGTATTTAAAGTTTTAAACTTTGAAGAAAATAAAACTGGAACACCACAAATACACTTAAAGAACGAGTGATAAGAACAAGAACCAATTCACTCCTGACCACCCAATGGATTCATCTTTAAAGTCACACAAGCTGAGCTGAGATTCACACTCCTTTTCAGTTCTTTACTTTACTCTGTGTGTGTGTGTGTGTGTGTGTGTGTGTGTGTGTGTGTGTGTGTGTGTGTGTGTGTGTGTGTGTGTGTGTGTGTGTGTGTGTGTGTGTGTGTGTGTGATTAGACATACAGTATATTTTCAAGTACTAAACGTTTTAAACGTTGAAGAAAGTGTGACACCACTAATACACTGTAATAATGATACAGTGTGATGAGAACAACAACCAAAGCACTCCTAGCAAACCAATGCATCCATCCTTAAAGTAATGAGGTGTGTGGCTGTGTGCGTGTGTGTGCGTGTGTGTGTGTGTGTGTCTGTGTGTGTGTGTCTGTCTGTCTGTCTTCCTGGAGCATGTTTCCTAATGACATGTACTAATGGCATTGAACGTAATGTCGTTTTAAAAATAAAAGTGGAACCCCAAAAATACACTGTAAGGATGATAGTGTTATAACAACAGCAATAAGAACCAATGGATCCATCCTTAAAATCATCATCCAACCTCAAGACTCTTCAGTTCAGTCTGCCAAAACTATTCACAACTGTGTGTGTGTGTGTGTGTGTGTGTGTGTGTGTGTGTGTGTGTGTGTGTGTGTGTGTGTGTGTGTGTGTGTGTGTGTGTGTGCGTGTGTGCGCGCGATTCCTATAGCTCGTTTCCTAATGTCATTGTCTCACACATGTTGGACTTCCAATGTACCAAACATCTAGACATACAGTATATTTTAAAGTATTAAACGCTTTAAAGGTTGAAGAAAGTGTGACACCACTAGTACACTGTAATAATGATACAGTGTGATACGAACAACCAAATCACTCCTAGCAAACCAATGCAACCATCCTTAAAGTCATGAGGGGTGTGTGTGTGTGTGTGTGTGTGTGTGTGTGTGTGTGTGTGTGTGTGTGTGTGTGTGTGTGTGTGCGTGCGTGCGTGCGCGTGCGTGCGTGCGTGCGCGTGTGTGAGAGAGAGAGAGAGCTTCACTCTCCAGCACTGATGCACTTATGAGTTTTTAAGCTTTTTTTCACAGCATAGAACTTTCCACATGCACCACACATAAACGGCTTCTCCCTGGTGTGGATCCTCCTGTGCATCACCAGGTTAGATGATTTAATGAAGCCTTTCCCACAGTAGTCGCAGGCGAACGGCCTATCTTCGCTGTGCGTGCTCTTGTGGGCCTTCAGGGTACACGACACGGCGAAGCTTGCCCCGCACTGATCGCAGCTGTACGGCCTCTCCCCGGTATGCCTCCTCTTGTGGTTCTTCAGGTTACGCCACGTAGTGAAGCTGTCCCCGCACTCCTCACAGATGTGCGGCCTTAATCCGGTGTGAAGCATCTCGTGCGCCATCAGGCTGGACTTCTGAGTGAAGCTTCCCCCACACAGACGACAGACGTACGGTTTCTCCCCGGTGTGCACCCTCTCGTGTTGAACCAAGCCACACCTTGTGACGAAGCATCGCCCGCATCGACCGCAGCCGTACGGCCTCTCGCCGGTGTGGATCCTCTGGTGCTGCTTCAGGGTGAACGGCACGGCGAAGCTTTTCCCGCACCGGTCACAAGCGAATGGCCTCTCGCCCGTGTGCATCCTCCTGTGTCTCCTCAAGTTAAAGCTTGTGATGAAGGCTCTCCCGCAGTCAACGCAGCTGTGAGGCCTCACTCCGCTGTGAATTCTCTGGTGCTGCTTCAGGGAAGACATCCGACTGAAGCTTTTTCCGCAGTGATCGCAGCTGTGAGGCCTCTCCCCAGTGTGCATCATTCTGTGTTTCTTCAGGCCAGACATGTGATCGAAGCTTTTTCCGCATTGATCGCAGCTGATAGGCCTCCTCTCTCCATTGTGAATCCTCTTCTTATGTCTCGTCAGAGCAAACATACTGATAAAGCTTTTCTCGCATTGGTCACAGCTGTGACGTCTGTTGCCGGCGTGAATGCCGCGTTGGTGGACTTTGAGCTTGTAAAACGAAGTAAAGCCTCTTCCACATTGTTCACAGTGGCAACGTGTTCGTATAGGTAACCTCTGGTGTGGACAGGTATCTGAGGCAGAAAACAAAGATCTGATTAGAGCAGTGGTTTTCAACATTTTTCATACCAGGGCCCGCTATTTATTCAGCTTTTGAGCCACCGACCACAATTTGGTCCCACTTTTGTTTTTGTACAGAATACCATGCTAGATTTCAGAAACAAAACATTCAAACATACAGATCATAATGACCATTACTGTAATCTTCCGCATTCTCTAGTTGTGTAGACTTGGGTTTCATTCTTACGCTCTCAAAGAGTTACATCTGGTTAACCAAGTTTCCATTTAGCTGGGGACCACCTGGAGTCCTCTCAGGGACCACTGGTGGTCCCCAGACAACCTGTTTAAAACCCCTGGATTAGAGGCACCTGTTGAAAACCCCTGCTCTACGGCAAGTTGCTTGGCAGCTTTTCTGTTGCTGGGATAACTCTAGCGATAAACAGAGTGGTCCTCCACTTTTTCATGCCAACTTTAGAAGGGACCCCCAAGTTGAAACCCTGAAAACAGTTGTGCTACTTAAAAACTCCAAAGATTACATTTTAAAGTGTTAATTTGTGCACCTGACATGACATCTAAGGTGTTGTGCAGTAATCCACCACAGGTAGACAGTAACATAGCAAAACATACCAATTCTGTGCAACTTGATGGTGGCCTGCATCACTGCTGATGTCCTCTTCTTGAGATGTTGAATTCTCTGGTGCTGCTTCAGGGAAGACATCCGACTGAAGCTTTTTCCGCAGTGATCGCAGCTGTGAGGCCTCTCCCCAGTGTGCATCACTCTGTGTTTCTTCAGGCCAGACATGTGATCGAAGCTTTTTCCGCATTGATCGCAGCTGATAGGCCTCCTCTCTCCATTGTGAATCCTCTTCTTATGTCTCGTCAGAGCAAACATACGGATAAAGCTTTTCTCGCATTGGTCACAGCTGTGAGGTCTGTTGCCGGCGTGAATGCCGCGTTGGTGGACTTTGAGCTTGTAAAACGAAGTAAAGCCTCTTCCACATTGTTCACAGTGGCAACGTGTTCGTATAGGTAACCTCTGGTGTGGACAGGTATCTGAGGCAGAAAACAAAGATCTGATTAGAGCAGTGGTTTTCAACCTTTTACATATCAGGGCCCACTATTTATTCATTATTTGGTCCCACCTTTGTTTTTGTACACAATACCAGGCTGGATTTCAGAAACAAAACAGTCAAACATACAGATCATAATGACCAATAATCTTCCACATTCTTTAGTTGTGTAGACTTGGATTTCATTTTTACGCTCTCAAAGAGTTACATCTGGTTAACCAAGTTTCCATTTAGCTAAGGACCACCTGGAGTCCTCTCAGGGACCACTGGTGGTCCCCAGACAACCTGTTTAAAACCCCTGGATTAGAGGCACCTGTTGAAAACCCCTGCTTTACGGCAAGTTGCTTGGCAGCCTTTCTGTTGCTGGGATAACTCTAGCGATAAACAGAGTGGTCCTCCACTTTTTCATGCCAAGTAGAAGGGACCCCCAAGTTGAAACCCTGAAAACAGTTGTGCTACTTAAAAACTCCAAAGATTACATTTTAAAGTGTTAATTTGTGCACCTGACATGACATCTAAGGTGTTGTGCAGTAATCCACCACAGGTAGACAGTAACATAGCAAAACATACCAATTCTGTGCAACTTGATGGTGGCCTGCATCACTGCTGATGTCCTCTTCTTGAGATGTTGATGATCCACACCTGCCAAGTGTTGCTTTCTGTCCCTGGAATCAAAACGAAATGCGTTTAGTTTATGCACCACCACATAACTGAAGAGAAAGGCACGTCCGCTGCTACCTTTATTCTCTAACAGGGGTAGGCAACCTTAGGCCCGGTTACTGACATTGGCACTTTAGCTTAGAGGATGACACATGTGTGAGAGAGACAGATGATTTTTCTTTTCAATTTAAATATATAAAAAGGTGTACAGTGAAATTCCATCTGTAGCCTATGCAAATTACATCCTGCCCATAACTCTACCTTCATTCAAACACACATTCATTGAACTCTGACTGGGAACAGTGGTTATAGTTCAGTCCAATAATCAATAATCAATAGTCTAATAATCAGTACGCACAGCAACCTTTGTGTGTGTGTGTGTGTGTGTGTGTGTGTGTGTGTGTGTGTGTGTGTGTGTGTGTGTGTGTGTGTGTGTGTGTGTGTGTGTGTGCGCGTGCGTGCGTGCGCGGCCAATGATGGCCAGATCATGGTTCTACTTTGTCATTTTAGCTGGGTCTGGGCACCACCTGCTGGAAGCTCCTCAAATACCACCGGTGGGGGACCACTGTTCTACATCTGATTCATTCATTCATAGCAAACAAATGGCACTAAAATGGAGAAAATGAATTGGGGGAACCAGGTAGTGTGTTCAGGGGTCTCTTCCCGCCCTCCATGGGTGGAATAAGAATTCCCCCATTTGATAGTAGGCCTACTTGGATTAAACATCCACCCACAAAGCCCACTTTACAAACTACAACATCTTTATTTTAAAACAATAATTAAGGCAATAATAGCATCCAGCATCGCTCATAACGTCTCACCTCGTTGTCTGTGATCGTGGTAGAGCTTAAAACACGGTAAAAGAGCAGGCTTGATCACTTGATCACTCAACAGCTGCAATATTGTGTTTTGACAGTTTTTACCGGTTTTTGCTGGACTACTCTGTGACTACAATACCCATCATACACCTCTGCATGACGTCACTCCTAACCAATCAATCGCACTATTTTAAAATATGTATAAAGATTTTTACTTTTAAAACTTTCACAGTTATACAAAATCATTCGAGTACCTTTTCCACCAGTGCTGAAAGGGAGCATCCCATGAAGGCGTAATATAATATTTTAAAAAGCCACAGATTTTAATTTGTAGGACACCAATCTGTGACTACAATGCCTCGGAGTGAAGTCCAGTGTTGCCATGTCCGTTTATAAGCGAGTTTGGGCTGGTTTAAGTTGTTTGTAAATATTGGTAGTTGTTGACCAGAGGCTCTGTTGTTGACTAGTTGTGGATGTCGGTTATTGTTTTGTTTTGTTTTGTTTTGTTTTGCTTTGTTGTTATGCCTTGTCTGTGATTCTCACACGTTTTCATAGGACCCCAAATTAGTATGGTATTTGTCTAAATAAGGACGATAATACTGGATCACATTCACCCAGACACAGATTATTTACCCCAGAAGAAAACATGCAAGGCAACTACTAGTTAGTACAACCACAACAGGAGCAACTACGGGTTTAGGGAATTAGTGCTCAAGGACACTCAATGAATGAATGTTCTCAACCAAATGGACCCTTATAGCCAAATTGAATATTATTAACCTGGGGCTTCTTGAAATTAAACAGGTTTAGAATTTCTGCTAGAGTATACAAATCTGTGTTCCCCTTGCACATATTTTCAAATGGTGGTCTGTGGGGCTAATTAGTGTCAATATGGGGGTCCTTGAAATCAATGGCCTACTACGCTATAGTTTAGTCAGTCAGTCAGAGACAGTAGGCTTCACATGTAATGTGGTGGGTCATACCAAAGGACAGGATAGGCCTATGGGTACGTTATTTTGCATCAATCCATTGATAATTGATCTACAGAACGAATATAATAAATTGTCATACATTTTCATTCATACATCCAAATTGTCATTCATCCATCCATCCATCCATCCTCAACCGCTTATCCATAATCGGGTCGCAGGGGAAACAGCTCCATCAGAGAGCTCCAGACTTCCCTCTCCATAGCAACATTATAGTGACTTCCTCCTGGGAACCCTGAGACGTTATGAAGCCAGTGAGTCGATGTAATCCCTCATGCACTGAGAGAAACATCTTGTATAGCTTCTTCAGGTATCAAAATCATTCTTGCATGTCTCCTGCTCACTAGCACTCTGAGAGATGGTGCATTCAGAATCAGACAAGGGTCATGTTCGTATTGTTTACTAAACATATTTTTAATTGAACTTAATTTTCTAAATTTGTCAGTATAGGCTACAGTAATATATTAAGGTGTTCTATGCAATTGTCTAGTTTCAAGTTATCTTTCCCCCTTTCTGTGTTCTGTGTCCTATAGCTGACAGAGAAAATGTGTGTAAATATGTTTAATGATAATGTCGAATAGTGCATCACAAATGAGGCCCATGCAGCACTGATTCACTGCGTGGCCCAACCTCAATGAGATGTCCCATTACGTTACTGCTGATTAGATGACAAACTCCCTAAGGTGGCCCTGTCCTCCTTTCCATGGTTATTTCAAGACGACGATGACAGGCTTTCTAAATGGTGTAGCAGTCACCTATAGGCTACTGTTGGTGGAAGACGGCGGGTGAGTCAGGGTGATCACCGTGGGCTTATTCTCACACAGAAGAAAGGGAAAAGGAGAGTAACCAAGAGGAAGAGAGAGAGAGAGAGAAAACCCACTGAAGTTATTAGGTTGACAGGGAACCAACCAATGGATGATGTGTTTCTGTACCCCAATTTCTGATAATTACACGGCACGTTGACCCCCATTTAGAATAGCTTTCTTGCATTCTGAAGTCTGCTGTGGTGTACGTCTCCTTTGCTTCATCTCTCTTGAGTTTCGGAACAGCGTTCAGACCCCTCTCTTCACTGCTGGTGGCCTGTCATCATCATGGTGGTGCTGCTGCGTCTGCGGCCGTTGTCCGTGGAGGTGCCCGGCGTCCTCCTCCTCCTCGTCCTCCTGCTGCCCATGCAGCTCCTCAAGGTCTCCTTCTGCCGGGCCGAGGAGGGCCTGGAGTTCCCCAACTTCGACGGCAAGGACCGGGTCCTGGACATCAGCGAGCGCAACTTCAAGAAGGCCCTGAAGAGGTACGACATGCTGTGCCTGTTCTACCACGAGCCGCTGCCCGCCAGCAAGGGCCTGCAGAAGCAGTTCCAGATGACAGAGCTGGTGCTGGAGGTAAGCAAGTCTGATAATACGGGAGGGCAGGGGCGTTTTTGCCTAATGGCAAAAACGCCCCTGCCTGCAAGATTTTCCCTGGGGGCTCCAGGGAAAATCTTGCCTGGGGCTCCAAATTGCTTAGAAACGCCACTGCATAAGGGCTTGGATTTCAATCATGAGAAGGTTCAAAATGTATGTGATTTTCGATTCTTGACTCGTACTGATGTGCTGGTATCATGACACCTGGATTTCGATAATATCAAAGCCAATTATTTATTTGGGATTTGAGCCAACAATATTTGAATTAAGTGAAATCACTTACTATACCTTTAAGTCCCGACTCATGAGAAAGCTATTGCCATTGTACATGAATGAATTAAGGCTGTGGACTTTGCAATGCATTGTAATTGTGTGGAAGTTCTTGAATCACAGCAGCCTAGGGTGCAGAGTGAGAATCCCCCACATGATCTGAAGGGGAACAAGGCATTATCCTTGATCAAAGCGGATCCACGGTTTGCTGGGATCTACCTGTCACGACTCACAGTGTCCTAATAGATTCAATGTCAGTGATAATGTAGTGTAAATGTCTCTGTGAGCTACTGCTTACATCCCCCGGGGGTAGTAAGGGGGGGCTATCGCCCCATTTTGTTCTTTCTCCAGCCTGTCATAACATGTCACTACACAGTCGAATCACCCTGGTTGGAAAACCTCATCCTGATGAATATTTCATGCTTCCTGTCTGGGAAGTGTATGAATCAATGTAACAAACCGTATATACTGTATATAGCCGATTCTTAGTCCCTTTTTGGAAAGATATAGATATCTAACACCAAGACCTTTTTACAACCAGATGAAATGTTCATTTCTACAATTTACAAAACAAATAAAAAAATGATTAATGAAAGATAAGAATACACAAGGGGAACTCGCTATAAACAGCTGCTAGTTTCTCCAAGAAAAACTAGCAGCTGAGAAACTTCACCCTTTGGGGCGGGGTTTGCTCACTGTCCAATTCCAATCCACATACTAATCCACAGGTCAAGCTTTCCTGGTCAAGCTTTCCCCTTCTAACGTGTCTATTGGACAAGGCAGGATTGGGGAGGGACTTGGCAAAGGACTTATTAGAAGCTTTCACCTTTATTTTTTTATAGAGGGGCATTATGCAGTAAAGGAAGTTGGGAGTGAAACTCTCAGCACTTTGCTAGACTGGATTAACACTCCATCCGGCCAAGGTGCCTGGACCACTGATCCACAGCGCTGGCAAGAAGGACAGCAGTGATTTTCAGACCGTTATGATGGCTGCACGCTCCTCTGGGTTTCAGGAATTGTTTCTAGGCCATTATGTTAATAATAGCTTGTTCCCATGATGCTTTCTTATCTGGCATTGAACCAGAAACACAATACATTCTTCCAGTCTGTACGGCTGTTGTTCATACTTGCATATACTTAACCTAGAGGCTAGTTCAAGGGCACACTGTTTAGGCAAACTACTAAAAACAACAATGATTGTACAGTATATTTAAATTATTCAATAATAATTTATTAAAATTGTAGACTCAAAAATTGCAAACTCAAAACCTCAATTCAAACCTGTATGCATATACTGTATATTATACCATGGAAATATATTTGGTGACTGACTACAAAAAATAATAATAATATTTGATTTGATAATATTTGATTTGTTGCAGCCCTGATACTGTTAGCCTATTAGGGCTGGTAGTATTGGAGAGGAGAGAGAATTTATTTTGCAATTCCCAAGAAATGCTTTGCGCATAACATTCCACGGCATCTCGATCCTCGGTTAACCCAACTTCCAGTTCTCACTGCTTTACATTCTCGTCGTGTCTATGCGTTGCACAAAGTCAGACGCGCTGATCAACCAGCAACAGCAGGAGGTAAATTGAGCCGACATTTCTCCAGTGTATACCGGTATTCGCAGCTCTTCTTCTTCTTGGGAAACACAATCTGAAAGGCAAGGCAGAGTTGATATGCACAGCAGCGCAGTGGCTTCTCTCTCAGACTGAGAAACTCCACAGGGGTCTCTGCATTCACACAGCCAAAGTAAAAGATTTATTGATAGAGAGAGACAGACCCAGTCGGCCGCAATAGAGTACAGTATGTGTGGATGCCTGTGTCTACTGACAGAGTGAATTAACCTGCTTCTGAATGCTCTTCTAGTGGTAATTCACCCCTCTTTAGAGCGCTGGCCTCACACGGTCACAGCAACATGGCCCTGGGTTCAAAGCACACTAGCTCTGGGACCGGGTATCTTCGCTTTCTTTCTCCCTCAGATATACAAACAGAATATAAGCCTGCCAGTGTCCTTGAGGCACTCCACGTCTGCCTTGGAGCTGGAGCGATAGGAGTCCTCAGGCCATCCGTGTGAATAAGAATGTATTCTTAAGTAAAGGGTGCATTTATACAGCGCTTTTTTATCCAAAGTGCTCCACATAGACCAGTGGTCCCTGAAAGGATTCCATGGTCCCCAGCTAAATGATGGACAGTTGGTAACCGAATGGACCCTTATAAATCTGTAACTCTAGAGAGCGTAAAATGAAACCAAATGGACCCTCCCGGGTCCATTTGGTTTCATTTTACGCTCTCAAGAGTTAAATTACATTTAAACATCTCGATCTGAAATACTTTTCAAGAATCTACACAATTAATCAATCACTCAATCACAAACTTGAAAATCCTTAGTTCTACCACTTTTTCGAGTGTGGTACAATCCTAGGTTTTAGGTCCGAGAGACTAGACTCAACATCAAATGGAGGTCCGTGGCTAAAATGCAGAATAAATAGTGGGCCCTGGTATGAAAAAGGTTGAAACCCCCTGACACAGATTGTGCATTGCATTCACCATACACTCACCAGGGGAAACCATGGCAAGGCTCCAACCTGCACATATAGGCACCAATTCAGACAGAGCCTTGCTCGAGGACACTTCGACACTAATACTGGGGGAGCCACTCCACCACTGAGCCACTGCCGCCCTGTGACATGAATGGTTATAAGGTTGAGTTCAATGAAAAGACAAATCACTAAACTTGCACAGAATGAGCTATGATAAAAAAAACATGATGTCTCACCCTATCTAAGTACGGTTACCTATATAATAGAACAGCGGTTCCCCACTGCGATTCCCCACCTCATCTGAGGTCCTGTGGTTAAAAATATCAGTAGCACTTAGATGGAGATGGGGGGTATATTGTGTTGACGATCAAGCTGATATCCACCTCAAAATTAAGATCACGTCAATCACATATCAAATAGGCTACATGGGAAATAATAAGCATCCTAGGCAGGCACTAGGCAGAAAGAAGATAATAAATTGGGTGATGGGGATGATGACGACTAAACAAGTATGTGTGTGTGATGGTGTTAAATGTCCAGCTTACAGCTCAGGTACTGGAGGACAGAGACATTGGATTTGGGATGGTGGATTCTCAGAAGGACGTCAAAGTGGCCAGAAAACTAGGTATTCTGCAGCGTCATCTCTCATCCATCCATCGTCACATCAGAAGATCATAATATGTTATTCATTTGTTACAGCATAGAGGTCTGACATGTGTATCGCCCCAACTAGGTCTGGAAGAGGTGGGCAGCTTGTACGTGTTCAAGGACGACCGCGTCATCGAGTTTGATGGCGAGCTCTCTGCAGACACACTGGTGGAGTTTCTCCTTGATGTGAGTGTGTGTGTGTGTGTGGGGGGGGGGCATTCGATATGCCAATATATCGCAATTCTTAATTATCAATATCGAATCGCCAGGTTCAAAATCGATTTTTTTTATATTCATGTAGGCCTATTCATTAATGTGTTCAGAAAGACTGACTGACATCATCAGACTGTATCTATTGTTTAAAATTGCTTTAAAATGTTCTACTTGATTGAACTAGTGGTGAAACACAACTTGATGACATCATCAAGTTGTGTTTGTTAATGATTTTTCTTTTAGGAAAATGCAATATATCGATATATCAAATCGAAACACACCATAATTAATAATGGCAATATAAATCGATTCAGAACCCTAAATATCGATAACGTATCGTGAGGTAAGTGAATCGTCCCACCCTTAATGTATTTTGTATTGGTGGAAAGTAAGTATTAACAAAATATTGCAGATACTTTACTTAAGTAAAATATGTGAGTACTATTTTCCACCACTTTATGGACTTGCGACTTGCTGACTTGCTTATGGACATTTTTCTGTTTTTATTTCAAACCAAACCCCAACACACACACACCAGATGGTTTCACTAATCAGCACGCCTATTCCACAAGACAGTCAGTAAACAAACCAATTTGTGAATTCACCAGTAAGTCTTGTTGGATTGGAATGGGAAAGAACCTGCATATAGATAGGCTCCATGGACACTCTCAATGGACATCCATAGCATAATGAAGCGCCGCCGCTCTCGCAATTAGCAGCTTTAGCTTCGTTAAGGTTGCTTGTAGATGATGTAATTCTCCAGCAATGCGAGACTAACTAAAAAGGAGTGGATTCCACCATGGATTCTGTGTTTCCCCCTCCCCCAGGGGACTTTCCTCCTGAAGGCCTGTTGAAATAGAGACAGTGCTATTTCTTAAAAGGTAGTAGGAGAACAAGAGAATGGAATATTTGGAGGTATACACTGCACTGCACACTGATTCTTCACAGTGCTGCCAACTTGGCGCATTTGCCGTTATATTTAGCTTTTTTCCAGACCAATAAAACCAAATAGAGACGTAATTTCATTTTACACTCTCAAGAGTTCAATTATATTTAAACATCCGAGTTACCTCATTTTCAGGAATCTACACATTTACAAAATATAAAGAATTGCTATTTTGACCTTTTGCCAGTTATTTCTACTAAATTAGTCTGAGAGACTAAACTCAACATCAAGTGGTGTTCCTCCGTGGCTAAAATGCAGAATAAATAGTGGGCCCTGGTATGAAAATAGTTGAAAACCACTGCTCTATCGCATTCTAGTGCATTTTGGATTTTGGCAGTGGGCAACACTCATTTTTCAAAGCTTTCCTAAAGCATGAAATGGTCAGGAAAAGGCGGTGCGTTATGCATGCAGCGGTGCGTTATGCATGTATTCTGTACATAAAACAACATGAAGGTCTTTGGTGCTGACCCTACAGGTGTTGGAGGACCCGGTGGAGCTCATCAGCAACGCCATGGAGCTGCGAGCGTTTGAGCGCATGGAAGAAGACATCCGCCTCATTGGATACTTCAAGGGGGAAGATTCATGTTAGCTAAGGGAGTCGTCTTCCATGTTTTATCATCCCACATCCATACATACGTACAGAAATGGAGTGCGTGTGTGTGTGTGTGTGTGGGGGGGGGGGGGGTGCGTGCGTGTGTGTGTGTGTTCGTGCATAAGGAGTGTAATGATTCATGCACCTGCATAATACATTAAGTACATGGGAAAGCTGTGTGTATGTGAAAAGGAATTGATTCCATGTGCGCCAAAACCATGGATGACCTCTGTGGACTGCAATTGTTTTCATTTATACTAGCGTAACATTTCCATTGGTTAACTTAATACTCCCTCCATTTATTAGGGAAAATAGTTTTTCAGACTAATATCACACGATTAATTACTGCATTTGTGTCACCCGCTGTTGCTGTGATTTTGTTCCGGAAAAAAAAATGTTTAGAAAAAACTCATTACGTTTTTAACTCAGATCTTTGCTTCTGGGCCTGGGATTGCTGGAACAACATATTTTCAGATGTGGGTACGCAGCCAAATAATACAGATAATTCTGGGAGTACTTGCCATGAAAACTGTTGTGCACCACTGACACAGAAACACTGTTCTGGTTGTTCGCAACCAGGTCGCGACCACTAGCGTACTAGTAGCGACTAGGTCGACTGGTCGCGTTTGAACTAGAGCTTCTGGACTTGTTTGGCTAGGGACCAGGTCACGACAAATTGTTTACTAGTCACGTACAGGTTGGGTTACATGCTCCATGCTTGTGGTTAAGTTTAGGCTTAGGGTCAGAGATAGGGTTAGTAATTTGGCACGACCTATTAACTAGTCGTGACCATTAGGCATTAGGCAAGCAGTCACGTCAGTTGCTTGTAGTCACGTCGAGTTGCTCACTCGCCACGACCACAAGCCACTGACATGAGTGGAAAGTGATTGCGACTAGTAAGCAAGTGGTCATTAACTGGTTGCGATGAGGTCGTTAGTCGCAGTAGTGGATCTTGCTGTCTCTTGCATTTTGAGGAAAAAAACACATAGATTCTTCATAGAATCAGGCCTCAATGTCTCCATGGGTTCAGCATATTCTCCACTGCTTCGCCAGGCATGCTAGATGAAAGCAGCCATGCTATGTGCTCTCCAGACACTATAGCCAGTGCTAGACTAATGGAGGCTGCGGTCGCAACTCGTCCACTAGTGCACATGAAGACCGGTCTCTCACAGGAGGAGATCCTTTAAATAGCTTCTGGTTCTACGCCTACGAGGTCAAACTGCAATTATAGCTCCGCAAGAAAAGGGAAAAAAGATAGAAAGAAACTAACTGGGGACCAGTGGGTGGAAAAAGGTACTCAAATATTTTAATATCAATACTGCAATTATGGAAATGCTATGTTGCAAGTTAAAAGTACAGAATTAAAAATGTACATGAGCACAAGAACACTATTTGGATCCAAGATGTAGTGGAGTACGAGTAAAAGTATTGGAAATACTCATGTTGTACTGAAGTACTTCACTCAAGTAAATCTACTCAGTTACAATCCACCACTGCTGGGGACAACGCAGCAGCAATATGACAGCGATGGGACATTTAATCACAGAACCCATCGCTGTCGTGGCGGCTTCTTGACCTCAAGTGACCCTGAGGGTCGTGACCTTAGCTGTGAGCATACTACAAGACCAATGCATCGCGTAGGCAGGGGGATTTCGTTCGTTGGATAAGGGCAGGGGGAACTCTGTCTGCGATACACTTTGCTTCCTTTTCACATCCCAGGTTTGAAACTTCTTTAAAACTTCCAACTCATTTGAGTTTGCACTTTCCTGATCCCTTGCAGCAGGGGTTTTCAACAGTTGGTCTGGGGACCACCAGTGGTCCCTGAGCGTAAAAATGAAACCAGATGGACCCTTGTGGGTCCATTTGGTTTCATGTTTACACTCTCGAGTTAAAATATATCATGTGAATTAGCCCAAGTCTACACAACTAGAAAACGTAGAAGATTAATGGTCATTTTGATCTGTATGTTTGATTGAATTGTTTCCCAAATCCAGACCAGTATTGTGGACAAAACCAAAACCAGGGGTCTGTGGGGCTAAAATGTCATAAAATGTTGGTCTGTGGCTCATATTCTGAATAAATAATGGTCCCTGGCATGAAAAAGGTTGACAACCACTGCCCTGCAGTCATCATTTATCCATTTGCAACTGCCGGAGTGTGCAGTCAACCTTGTTTTTTGTCTCTGCTTGTCATCCTGCTGCAAAATACACTCTCTCTGTCCCTTTCTATTATTTATTTATAGCCTCCTTCCATCCATTTAACGAAGCATTTGCATGTTTGACTAAATCATACATTTGCTTTGCTACGTGTTGTCTCTGTGGCTTCCCTAATCACTCTCTCTCCAACTCTCTCGCTCTCTCTCAGACTACAAAGCTTTCCTGGAAGCCTCGGAGCGTTTCCAACCCTACATCAAGTTCTTCGCCACATTTGACAAAGCAGTAAGTGTCACTGTCTCTCTACACTACGGTACAGGCAATGTGGGACTGCCGTGTTTGAATCAATGAGGCTGCTTACGTGTCAAACTAAACGGCACATGGTTATGAATTTCCTCACTCGAACCCACAGGTCTCCCACATCATGAAGGATCAAACATTTATATCTGCTTATCCAAGAGACAAGTCTAGATGCGAGTCTTCTTAAATACTGTAGACTCTTGGAACCAGGCAGATCTCAGAGCTCATGTTTCATGTATGCATTTGCACTACATTCAACCATTCACACACACATTCATACACTTATGGCGGATGAAACCATGCAATGTACGAACCAGCACATCAGGAGCGTTTTGGGGTTCAGCGTCTTGCTCAAGGACCCTTAGACACTGACTCCGGATTTGAACTGGCAACCTTGTGATTACCATCCGGTCCCTAATACCTGTAGTGAACATTAGCGCGGTGAAGAAAGTTACTTCCATTTGGTTCATTTGGTTCCATTTGTACGCTCTCAGAAAAAAGAAGCGTCTGAAGAAATCCATTAACATGGTGAAAATACATCTTGATGATGTCATCAAGATGTTTCACCATGTTAGTGGTTTTCTTCAGACCTCCATTTCTTGGGAACACAGAATGGGGGAACTTTTTTTAATCATGCCCACCCAGCACCTCTAGGGTATACTAATGACATATTAGAATGTTGAAAATGGGTGGACGCAGGGGTGGACTGACAGTCTGGCATACAGGGCATTTTCCCGGTGGGCCGACCCCCCCCCGGGGGCCGTTAATGTCGTGTTTTAATTTTAAAAAAAAAATCTGCACAAAACCGGCCCACGAATCAGTGCTGGCGGCCCTCTGTCCTCTTCAAATGAGACTGCCTATTGCAGGGTTTTTATAGTTAACTAAAACTAACTAACTAATTTTAGTTAGCCCGAGCCCCAGAGCCCCTTATGTCTTAAATTCTCATGGGGGCTCAGGCCCCGGAGCCCCCACAAAGATTCAGAGGGCCGCTCTGAGGGCCGCTCTGAGACAAAATTGCCCGGTACGTTTTGAGCTCCCAGTCCACCCCTGTGGACGTCCCCTTTAACTCTTACAAAAAGCGTGTGTGTGTGTGTGTGTGTGTGTGTGTGTGTGTGTGTGTGTGTGTGTGTGTGCGTGTGCGTGCGCGCGTGCGTGCACATGTGCGTGTGCGTTTGTGTGTGTGTGTTACAGGTAGCAAAGCACATGTCCCTGAAGATGAACGAGGTGAACCTGTATGAGCCGTTCATGGAGGAACCGGCCGTGCTGCCTGGCAGACCGCTGTCAGAGATGGACATCGTGGACTACGTCACCCAACACCGAAGGTCCGACATCATCACCACGGTGGCAACATGTCTAGAATGAAGACACATCGGGACAGAAATGTCACATCAGATGTGTGTCTCCATGCAGCGTCAACTTATCGTCTTTATTTGACAGACACATGGCCGTGCAAGTCATTCAAGCCTTAAAGGGGAACTCCACCCATTTTCAACATTTTAATATGTCATTAATATACCTTAGAGATGTTGTGTGGACATAATAAAAAAGTTCCCGCAATTCTGTATTTCCTAAAAAAAAAAACATTAACATGGTGAAATACATCTGATGACATCATCAAGATGTATTTCACCATGTTAATGATTTTTCTTTCAGACCCCTTTTTCCTGAGAGGGTACAAATGGAACCAAATGGACCCGCTAGGGTCCATTTGGTTCACATTTGTATCCTGCCAGGAAAATTTTGAAAATGGGTGGAATTCCCCTTTAATGTGAAAACAATGCAGGTTTCTGATGCCGTGGCGTGCATGGCTCCTATAACTATCAATTCCAGTTTTTACGGTGTGACATTATACTGAGGGAGGTTGGTTGTAGTACTCGAGTTCCTGACTCGTCTCAACTCCAGTTTCGAGTCCACATTTTGATTTACTCACCTTGGTCTTGCCCCTTCATTTGATTTGAACAGCTAGGGTATTGGTATTGGACCAAGGGACTCGAAACGTTCCACCAAGCAAGTCTCTACAATGCAAAGAAGCCAATCTTCTAGCTGCTCTCACTCTGTTTTCTGGGTTTTCTGGGGCAGAACTCTTTTAGTCAAATGGACCCTTACGGATTCATTCGGTTTCATTTTACACTCTCAAGGATTAAATTATATAGTCTGCACCATTAGAAAATGTAGAATTGTTATTTTGTTATTTTGCCAATTATCTCTGCTAAATTGTGGACAAAAACTTGAAAATCCTTAGTTTTGTGTTTGAGAGACTAAACTACAGTATATAACTTTTTTTTCCCACCAGGGGGGGCAAGTACCCTAGGGGCACCCACCTAAAATCGCCAATGCTCACACTCCTCCTTACTTTGCCTCGCTTTAGGTGGACTCCACTTATAACATTTTTACTGAACACATTGCTTAGATATACATGCATGCAGATTAAAGAAAAGGTGTTCTCCACAGGGCCACTCTGAGGAAGCTCCGTGCAGAGAATATGTTTGAGACATGGGTGAGTCCTTTTACCGTTTAGATGTTACTCCATTTGTCATACATACAGTACATGGTTTTATTCCCCCTGAAAGCATTTATCATTAAACATTGATATTTTTTTGGCTGGCTGCCTCTCAGTACATCTCTATTTTACTTTGATATCAAAGTGCCGTGGCAATATTATTGATTGAAACTCGGCTATAAAACCGAATGAGGGGGAAAAAAAGAGTAGACAGAAGCGCTGCTCTCATTCTGTACCGTGTGCGTGCGCGCGCACGTGCATGTGTGTGTGTGTGTGTGTGTGTGTGTGTGTGTGTGTGTGTGTGTGTGTGTGTGTGTGTGTGTGTGTGTGTGTGTGTGTATGTATGTGTTCGAGCACAATGTATGTTATAAACAGTAATAGGCCTATTGATATTCCCAGGAAGATGACATGGATGGAGTTCACATTGTTGCCTTTGCTGAGGAAGAGGATCCAGGTATGAGCATTTCAGGAATCAGGATTAATAAAATGAAGACAAACAGAAACAGATTGTTGTGGAGAAAGAGACAGAATAAAGAGAAACACTAAAAAAGATCATTAATGCAATAATGATATATATATGTATATCTGGGAGGTTGCTTCCTTGTTCAAGTGGTTAGAACAAGGATGCATTCTGAAATGGAAGCTCGGTTTTGGTTTGATTGCAAAGGCACAGTTTTTAAATGATTCTCCCTCACCAGACGGTTATGAGTTCCTAGAGATCCTCAAAGACGTGGCCAGAGACAACACCAACAACCCAGAGCTCAGCATCGTGTGGATCGACCCGGATGACTTCCCTCTGGTATACCCTGCAATCAATCAATCAATCAATCAATATATACAGTATATGATATATACTGTATATAACAATCAATGTTAATCCATCAGTGAAACCATTGGGATTTAGAATCTGTCAATTTTGTGTTGTTTGGGGAATGTGCAGCAGATTGACTTCATTCCATTGGCAGAATATTAATGCTCTGGCTCTCATCCATGCAGCTGACCACCTACTGGGAGAAGACCTTTAAACTGGACCTGTTCAGACCACAGATTGGAGTGGTCAACGTCACAGATGTAAGTAAGACTTCTGGCTCCATTTGATTAATGTTGTAAAGCAGCTGTAAGCAATGAGTAAAATACTCCCCAAAAAAGAAATTAGTCTCAGTGACACATCAGCTTTGGCGTTGGTCAAAAAACAAACAACATTAAACATCAAAAGTGGTTAACCAATCTGGAATTAGCTTCTCGGAAATTCTGTAAATGCAAATCGCAGGCCCTAGATGTGTCATAGAGACTACATTTTGGGGGGGTTCACTGCCGGCTGTCTTAACACCAAAAGAAGAAAAAAAGTTGACATTATTACATATAGCAACTTGAAGCATTACTAAAAAAAAATATCACCACTACAGAGATAAGCTATTCCTTTCAAACGTGTTCATTTTCAGCTACTGCATATAATTATTACCTAAAATAGAGACATCAGGGTTATAAAAGTGCTTGATTGTGCCACCGGGCATGAATTAACAATGACGACGCCGGGGCAGGGGCGAAATTCATTGGTTCCCCTGGAGGTGAACGTGATGCAACCATCCAAGCATGGCCGCCTTGTGGTTGGGGCTATAAATACTCTCCATATCAATATCACAGTAAAGAAGAGAGGAGGCATCACTCTGTCCTGAGGCAACACCATGTAGCCTTGTGTGTTGTACCTCCTCCTCTCCAAGGGACAGGGAAAGCCTGAGGCTGTGCACTGTGGCTACAGTCTTCTAGTGCAGGTTGCAGAGCTGTATATACTGTAGCCCCCCCTGCTCAAGGGCACATCTGTAGTCACCCCCATCCCCTCAGGTCTTCTACGATTATGAAATATTTATATCCGTCTATCTATGAAGGCACCAGCAAGTCTCTGTCTGTCTGTACCTCTGTGTGTAATCCAGGGACGGATCTAGAGGGGGGCAGGGGTGTGCAGAGACCACCCAAACGTGTATCCTGGCCACCTACTTAAAGGTTATGGGAGTCTTCTTCTCCAATATAAAAGTATCACAAAATATGCGTACTATTTATCATTTCTGATTAGGCGGGAATCACTGCTAGAGCCGTACAAATCTTCTCTTATGGAGAGTCACTGCCATATCTCTTCAAATATAGTGATAATATAGGGATAACATAGTGTCAATTTGGGGATTCTTCATCGGAAGGATCCTGCTGTTTTGAGCTTGGTGAACATAGATAAGCTATTCTTTGCTAATCTTTATATTTGAATTGAAATCTCTTCTGTCCCTCAAATCATCAGGTTGGATGTGGTCACCCTATTGGGGCTTGTATTTCCAACGTGCATATTTTTAATATTTAATTATATTTAATTATTAGTGACAATCAGCTATTTAATAAAGATGTTTTGGACTGTGCGTCAGGCGGACAGCGTGTGGCTGGACATGTCCAACGATGAGGACCTGCCCACGGCGGAGGACCTAGAGGACTGGATCGACGACGTGCTGACAGGCAGGGTGAACACGGAGGACGACGACCAGTCGGCCGACCAGCGGGACGACCGAGACGGAGACAGAGACGCCCCCGACGACAGCTACAGGGACGGTCGCTATGGCGACGACGACGATGACAACAACGAATATTAACCCCTGAAGGGCGCTCTCCAGGGGTGTAGTGGAGGGGGGACGCGGGGGGACGGTGTCCCCTCACTTCTCACATCTAAAATATTTTTGGGGCAAAAGTAGGCCTTACTTTTATGGATACAATTAGGCATTGTAAACAATCATGCTCAATATGCTATACTTACTACAAATGCAAGTGTGCATGCACGTGTCTTAAAGGGGAATTCCACTTATTTTCAATATTTTACATTAATATACCTTAGAGATGTTGTGTGGACATAATAAAAAAAAGTTCCCCCATTCTGTGTTTCCTAGAAATGGAGGTCTGAAAAAATCATTAGCATGGTGAAATACATTTCACCATGTTCATGAATTTCCTTTTTTCTGAGAGTGTACAAATGTGAACCAAATGGACCCTAACGTGTCCATTTGGTTCACATTTGTACACTTAAGAATTCCCCTTAAGAGGCGTCCCCCCCACTTCTAAAAGTCCCACTACAACACTGGCGCTCTCACATGTCGACCATTTTACTCTCATGTCGTATTATAGGCTACTGTCTTTGTGATGGGTTTCCACACCGACAAGATGAATTGGTTCTCCATGGTTGTCATAAATGTCGTAATCCGGGTAAAACTATGCCTGAACCTGACCGTATTCCTGTACAGTGCCGGATCTAGGCATGGGCATGGAGGGGCAATGCCCCCCTAAATGCCCTGACTGCCCCACCAAACATGATGGCATGCAAAACAACCCAAATTTCAAAAAACGTGTTTATAAAATAATTATTTGAAACACTACTACTGCTGCTAACTAACTACAATTGGCACCACTAAACCAACACCTCAAATTTAAAACAGAAAACTCTCTGAGTCAGACCTTTAGCTTTATGCATGCTGCATGTCTGTTGCAACTTCAACAACAAATGATGTTGTTATTGATGCTTACTTCCCTAATATAAGTCCTGTAACCGAAAATGGTATGGGTGCGACTTCATCACAGGTCCTGAAGGCGCACCCATACCATTTTCGCCTGCACCCCCAATTGGGAAATGTTACATCCGGGCCTGTTCCCGTAACCCCAGTAAAACAAATACAGGAAGCTACAACAAACACTTGGGGGAAAGATCTGCAAAAAATATGGGCAAAGTGTGTTTTGTGGTGAGCCTTCCAGTTACCAGAGAGTGTACAAACAGCATATCCAAACGTAAGTAAAACTATACCTAAACCAAATGGATCTGTCAGGGCCTAAAACCAACAGTATGCCCAAACTGGAGCCTTGATGAGCAGTGATGTGAGGTGAAATGATCACTGTGTGAATGTGCTCAAATACTGGTGAATAATTATTCTGTATTGCACACCTGCTGCAAAAAAAGGATTTTAATGCAATTACAAGTGAGAATGTCCTTTTCTTCTGCTGGTGGACCCCCAACAGAGCAACTACTTTAGTCACTAGGGCCTCACATCGAATGGATGTTAATGATCGTCTATCAGTTTGTTTTTGTGACCTCTTTAAATGCATATGATCTGACCAGATGCTTGGTCAGATTTCTCTTCCACATTACCGGTCACATTACAACAAAATAAGTATACAAAACATCCAATTAGCTGCTTATTCAGACCATAGAAACAGCATAAAAATGTGAATGACCTGCAAATAAACGGTGCCTGTCGTTTATGTTTCGTAAGTGCATCTGTGTGTGTGTGTGTGTGTGTGTGTGTGTGTGTGTGTGTGTGTGTGTGTGTGTGTGTGTGTGTGTGTGTGTGTGTGTGTGTGTGTGTGTGTGTGCGTGCGTGCGTGTGTGTGCGCGCGCGCGTGTGTGTGCACGCTTCAGGGTTCTCCCTCATTAGCTAAGTCCAATCTCACTCAAGTTCAGGACAATGGGGCCTATGATGCATTTTCACCTTGAATTATTCAAACAGAGTTGAATTATTCAGTGCAGTCATGACTCCTAATGGAAGGGGTGGGGGGACTGACTGACCATCAGTGCACAACAACAGCATACAGAGCCAATTGACCACTCTCTGGTCCGACTTATGTATCACTGACCATGAAATAATGACGAGGAGGCTTTTGCAAAAGAAAGCATGGAAGTAATCCCTCTCCAGACGGATCTGTAAAGTGAAGTGTGTGACAACGTTAGTGAATTATTATCTGTGCCACTCCATCACTCTGTTGCCAGCGTGATGGAGAGAAATAAGCAAGGGCAAAAAGAAGCAACTATTAAAGGAGCTATTCATTGATTTGGGTGATTTGGAAACCTCCCTGTCCCAAGAAGTGTACATGCATATCTGGGCTGGGAACGTCTTGAATATTATTAAAGCAATTTATCAACCAATCTGGTCCCTGCAACAACATATTTTCGATAGGCAAAAAAGAAAAGAAAAAAAGGCCTACATATTAACCTCGGGGTCCTTCAAATCGAAATGTCTGAGATTTTGAAATTTAGACAACTTTAGTAACATGTTAAAAACAAGTCAGTATGTACAGTATGTATACACTGTAGACTATAAGCCAAATTACAGAAAAACAAGCCCAGCGTTGCTTAACAAGCAAACATGGCAACACTGTACTGTGTATGTGTGTGTGTGTGTGTGTGTGTGTGTGTGTGTGTGTGTGTGTGTGTGTATCCTGAGGCGAGAACACATTGGATGTTGTTTCTCTCCAGGGGGTAAAATGGTGTCACGGTGTGTGTGAGGGGTGTGCGTGCGTGTGTGCGTGTGTGTGTGTGTGTGTGTGTGTGTGTGTGTGCGCGTGTGCGTGTGCATCTCCGTTGAGTGTTTAGGTTACATCACCTGGGTGACTGTCTGTCACATGTGATGATGTTTAACATGAGGTCCTGGCCGTAGGGAGCGCAGCAGGGCTCTGACCGCAGCTCTCTCTCTCTTTCACTCCCTCGCCATGGTGATGAAACCTCCAGGAAAGACAACATGACAGTGGATGAGATCGAGTAGATTCACTAACTCACACTTCACCATTACCCTGCAGGGGCGGATCTAGGCATAGGCATGGGGGGCAATAACCCCTAAATGCCCAGTCTGCCCCACCAAACATGATGGCATGCAAAAAAACAAAGAAGATATTTCAGTGCTTATATTTAAAAGTATTTGAAACACTACTGAAAATGGTAAGGGGGGCGGCGATGCAGCCGCCCCCTTACCATTTTCTTCTGCCGCCCCAATTGGGAAATGTTACATCCGCCCCTTTTACCTTGTGTCATGTCACCAATATATGCAATGTCAGAACAGGAAGGATGGGCCCCTAGTGGTATAGTGCAGTGGTTTTCAAACTTTTTCATACCAGGGCCCACTATTTATTCCGAATTTGAGCCACGGACCATTTGATGACATTTTAGCCCCACAGACACCAAAACTAAAGATTTCTTTTGCTTCTGTCCACAATCATAGGCTGGGCACTGTGGCATCCGAGAGCGCCCAGAGTCCCTTCCCGGGCGGTCCCCAGCTAAAAGATTGATAGTCAGGAAACAATTGAACCCTTTAGGTTCTGAATCTGTCAGTGTGAATGGAAGCAAAAGGTTCCATTCGATCCGTTCCAACACTCTCTGATATTAAATGAACACTGAACACTTGTAGATTGGGACAGGAAAATATCGTTATCAATTGGGGATCCATCCTGGCCTGATGCATATCATATATAATTTCATGTCCTTGAAATTAAAAGGCTTTGCGAATCACTGGTGTACATAGCATTGTGTTTGTTTTCTCCTCTCTGCAGGGCTCAGGTTTCTTATGAAACAAGATAGAATCAAATCCATCCAGCACTGGAGCCAACCCCAGCATATCATACCAAAAAGATCAGGGACCTCTCTGTACAGCCATACAATGATACACACTGTGGAGGGCCAAAACAATGTGTGACTGTGGAATGGCTAAACGCTAGTGATTTCCTGTTGGTGGCCCAGTCCTGACACATAACCAAAGTCATTACAAACCAAATAGAGAACGGGAAGAATAGAAAGGGAGAGAGAGAGAGGGGAGGGGAAAAACATATTCCATTTAGATGCAAATGTTCCTCTCCAGCTGGATTTCCTCCCTCTCTATCTCCGCCATCCGTCCCAGACAGTGCTGCGCGGAGCGGCGGTAGTGAGTGGAGGGGATTAAGCCATTGTGCCCTGATCAGATTCTAGTTTCTGATGCTAGATTCTAGTTCCTAATGCCAGATTCTAGTACTCCACGGTAGATTCTAGTTCCTCTCAGTAGACTGTATTTTTCGAAGTTAGATTACGTTTTTGACACTAGATTCTAGTTCTAGTTTTTTTCTGGAAAAATCTCTTTCTGTGTCAGTGATGCTTGACATATTTCATAGGAAGGACCTCCAGAAATATCTATTATTTAGCTGCAGAACCTCATCTAAAAACATGTTGTTCTAGGGATCCCCCAGAAGCAAAGATTTGAGTTAAAAACGTTTGCTTCCGAAATAATGTATTCAAAGATTTGCACCACATTTTCACAATTTTTCAAAAATAGCAGAACTACAAGCTCACATCGCGCCACTCGGTGGCGCGATATGAGCTTGTAGATCTGCTATTTTTCAACAGCTAAAACACCAAAACGCGTTCACTAGGCCTACACAAAGGATTAAGCCGCCGACAGATGAGTTCCGACAAGCCCCGCGTCGTGCCGCCGCCTGCCGCCGTGCTCTCGCGTGGATGAGGTCATTCGTTTTTCGGGCGCTGGACATTGACGCCGACATTCATTTACCCGCAACGGCCCCCGGCTGCGCCCCGTCTCTGACAGGCTGACAGCAAGCCAATTACCACCCCAGCATCCGTGGGAGAGCGGGGGGAAAAAAAACAGGGCCCCAAAATAACCAGCCTGCCCCACCTACCGCCACCTCCACCTCCCCACCCCCAAAAAAGGCAGGCATTTTGCCATGGTTTCTCAAAGAAACAAATAAATACACATACAACTTCTTAATGGGATTTGACAGCATGCAGCCAGGGGTGAGGCCGTGAGAAACTGGCGGTGCATATTATGGAGATTTTGGACAAATTGGACAGCCGACCAGTTAAGTGTAAGTAACAGCAGGATGGTTGCACTTTCCGGTGAAAGATTTGCACTTGTGAATTTCCAAGAGTTATTGATATCTTACTAGAAGCTGGCATGGAAGTGTCTGTTCGGGAAAAGATGGGATTATTCACTGGGGTCATACCAAAGACTCTAAAATGGGACCCATAGCCCTCCCTGCTTGGCCCTCAGCATCAAGGGTTGGATTGGGGGTCACGTAATAGACTCCTGGCTTGTGGCTCACAAGGAAGCTGGAACATTATTTTTAATAAAACTTTTGAAACAGTCTGCATCAGACAGCATATTAGTTAACCATGTGTATCTTCATACTGCAGCAAACATTCTGAGAAAATAGCATATACAAGCTCTCCCACAATGCGATGCAATTGTGATTATAGGCTTAAATGCAATATACTGTATTATTACCGGTAATACTAATACTCTCTGCGGAATTTGAAAGTGGTCATCCTAAGTGGTCATCCTAAAGTTAATGGCAGGGTATAGTAACTACATTGTAGCTTTCTGATTGTATTAAAGAACATCAAATTCACCACAAATTCACATTGCTGTTCTTTGCAAAAGGCTTGAATCATCGTCTTCGGCTTGTTACATAACAATCCACTGTACACATTATGTCATGAGCTATTCCCTATATTTGCAGGTGATTATAGCGTAAACATGATTGCGGGTCTATTTGGTTTCATGTTTACACTCTCAAGAGTTATAATATTCATCATCTGGATTAGCTCAAGTCTACAAAACTAGAGAATGTAGAAGATTAAGGGCCATTTCTATCTGTATGTTTGACTCCCAAATCCCAAATGTTTTGTTTCCCAAATCCAGCCTGGAATTGTGGACAAAAGCAAAAGAAATCTTAGTTAGTTGTGGGGTCTGTGGGGCTAAAATGTCATCAAATGGTGGTCCGTGGCTCAAATGCTGAATAGACAGTGGGCCCTGGTATCAAAAAGGTTGAAAACCCCTGCACTACATGGCCGCGGTCTGCATAAAGTCAATAGGAACACCTACTACTGGTTGACTGAAGCAGAAGCTCAAGAATGCAAGATCTCACGTAGACACATGGTGATTCCCTCTTGGAGGATTGGTGGGTTACCCCAGTATGGCCCCAGGGTTCAAAGCCTGCATGGGTAGGAGTAGGATATATAGGAGTTATGAATTGCAGCTTCAATCAAATTAGACCTGATAGGCGCATTCTAAAGTCTTCTGAAAAAGTACGTTTTCTGAAAACCCATATTGGCGCACAACATTTTTCATGAGGTTTTTCATTTCACTTGAAAAACGTGTTGTTCCAGCCAAGGACCGTCCAGAATCAAGCATTTGAGTGATAAACATTCAAAAGAATATATGATATATTCAAGGATTTGTGACACATTTTCACAATATTTCTAAATAGCTGATCTGGTTGTAGATCTGTTATCTTTCAACAGCTTAAAGTTAAAACACCAAAATGGGGTTACTGTCTTGGAGCTCTGCACATTAATCATCACACGAGGCTCACAGAACACCCGCCATCTGCACATGGCAAATATAATCCGAACTGACACGGGCGCTTGATGATCCATCCAGGAGTTATTTTAATATAAAATTATGCATACTTCATAACAAAGTTCATCGACAGCGGCAGCTGCGTGTCAGTCATTCATCTTAATGAACCGATGTCTCCACTCATCATCGCTCGCTGCAATAACACTGCTACTGTAAAGCGGCATTTACAAATGGTCATTAAAAAAGTTTTATTCCATACAAATACTTGAAGTTACCGTGAAAGTTGAAACAATGTGTGAGTGTGTGCGTGTGTGTGTGTAGACAGCGAGATCCAACAACGACTATAGACAAGGTCTCCATCAGGTCAGGCGACCAGTTTCCTACTGGTCGCGAGTCGACTACTTTACTGGTTTATACTGTAGGTTGGGATTACTAAACCTATCTCTAACCTTAACATTAACCATAGCCACAACGTAAGCATGGAGCAGTGCAGATATTAACCCTAGCCCTAAACATAACCACAAGCACGGCAAAGTTCCCCGTCCTCCGCTCTACCCTCACGCATCTAGCTATAGTATAGTCCAAGCGCGACAAGCTGCGACCTTGTCTATAGCCGTTAGTGGATCTCGCCCTTCCTGTGGCCGCGTGTGCGTGTGTGTGTGTGTGTGTGTGTGTGTAAACCGAACCTTGGGGATGGGGGGGGCTTGAACCTGGCAATACAAGTGACAGATGGAGATGGAGAAAGAGTGGAGAGGAGAGGTGCATGTGAACTGGAATGGCATACATACTCACATACTGGTTTACATAAAAACACATACAGTGTAGAAACAGGAGGCACAGTGACGTTGGGAGCTTATATTTCGTACAAAGTTCACCCATCAATAGGTACAAAACATGACCCGTGGCCGGGAACGGCATGTTGCACTGTAGATCATATTCATAAAAAAGAGGTTCTCAAGTTACAGTGGCGTAAAAAGGGTTTTACATGTTTACATCATGTGTGTTGAAAATGGAGAACTCGATGACACAGCATTCCAGCCGGGCTCCTGAAAAGTGATATATGTGTTTCAAAAAGAAAAAGAAAGTGTTCCGTTTCAGGGTCTGGGTAAACATGCCTGGAGGCACAGCTGCTGCTAACAATGACAGATTCAACAGCCAGGGGGCAGTGGTGGGCAATACTGATCTGAGACATACAAACATAGAACTTGGGTTTTTGTTTATCATAGAGTTTTATCATACTTCATTTATAGAATGACTACTGGATTATTTTTCGGGGCAGTTAAAGAGAGGGCTACTTAGTATTTCAGACACAACATCAATAAGTCTCCTCTGAGTCTGCAAAACAGGCCAAGAATTGGTCAGGCATTGTCCTCTATAGTCTTGTTTGATGACAGAGGGTAGTTTCATTGTCATTGCCACTTAAGGACAGTGTTATTCAACACCATTTCCTCAAAGGGAACAGTGGTGGCCTAGATTAGTTTAAAGCCCTAACCACACCAAAGGGTCACCATGCAACTCCTTGGGTCCAAACGCCAAACGGTTGCATGGAGTTAGCCACAAGACTGTCTCAATCCTTTGGTGTGGTTAGGGGCTTTAGACAATGGTTCCCCAGTACTTCAGGTCACAGACTTTCAATGTCAAGGACCCCCATATCGACACTAATTATTAGCCCACGGAACACGTTTGAAAAGATATACCAGGGCTCCCTTTTTAAGAGAAGATTTGTCTCTAGCAGTGATTCTCAATCTGATTAAATCTTTTACTATGTTATTAATATACCTTAGAGATGTTGTGTGGAAATAATACAAATCCCCCCCCCCCTCCACTTTGTGGGAGGGAGAACTGGAGGCCTGAATACTCAAGTACAAATACTTGCAAAAAAACGCACTAAATTAAATGTACTTAAGTTACTTTGCACCACTGAATACAGTTGCCCTCGGGGGATAAGAGTGCGTCTGCCAACTAACCACAACCAACCAACCAACACATGTTTTGTTTGTCTGACAGCAGAGGTGAGGCTACAGCTACGTAGTGTTCACAGTGTTCAAGAACCAGACGGTCCAGTTAGGAAGGAAGAGGCGGCTCCGCCCTGATACAGCGTTTTCTCTCTCTTTTTTATGACCCAGGAAAATGCCTGCACTGAATCATCCACCTCCTCCCTCCCCCGTGATTCACTCACAGCTCAAATTATGAGTGGAACTCTTAAAAGGGGAATTCCACCAATTTTCAAAATTTTCCTGAGAGGGTACAAATGTGAACCAAGCGGGTCCATTTGGTTCCATTTGCACCCTCTCAGGAAAAAGGGCTCTGAAAGAAAAATCATTAAAATAGTGAAATACATCTTGATGATGTCATCAGATGTATTTCACCATGTTAATGATTTTTTTTCAGACCTCCATTTTTGGAAATACAGAATAGGGGGAACTTTTTCATCATGTCCACACAACATCTCTATATATCTCTATATATTAATCACATATTAAAATGTTGAAAATAGGTGGAGTTCGCCTTTAAGTAGTATGTAACCGGCACAGAACACACAGCACAGAAAGAGTGTAAACTTGGCGTTGAAATCTCTTGCTGATAGTGTTTTTTACAAAGAAACCCAGGAAGAGCGAGATCCACTAGCGACCAACGACCTGTTCGCAACCCAGTCACGACTAGATGAGCATGCACTGCTCTGTGCTTCTGTTTAAGCTTAGGGTCTTCCCTGACCTATGAACTAGTCGTGACCATTAGCAAGTAGTCGTGACCAAGTCGCAGCTAGTTGCTCACTAGTCACAGAGCAGAGACCATAGTGGTCGCGTCTCGTAAGCAAGTGGTCGTGACCTGGTTGGTTGTTGGTTGTTACTGGATCTCTCTGTCTCTCTAGAAATAAATCAGTAGCAGTAGTAGTACTAGTAGACTAGTACTGAATATATACATAATCATGAACAACTCTCTTCACCATACCATACTGTCCATGTGCTGGTTTTGGTTTCCATAGCAATGTGGCCATGAGGTCGGTTTTGAACACTGGCAGTGTAAAGTCACTTATGACCCCTCCATACTGTGATATCTAAATTTATATGTGTTGTATAGGCCATGTACTCACTGGGCCCCGTTCCAAATCAGTCGTGGTGCAATCTCCACTAATCTCCTCTCTCTCCGACTGCACTCCCCACCAGGCAGATTCAGCAAAGGCTGCAGTTCAAAAGCCCTGAGACTCGGCAGACAAAGGTACTGTTAAATAGGGTAAACATTTTGGGGGGCATTTCTTCTTTTCGGTCCTAGTCCAATGATTTTGTTCTTCAAGCAACGATCCCTAACATTCCTGTCCTGCCTTTACTGAGACATCGAACACCATCCAGGTTGCCTGCTTAAATGCTTGCTGTAGTATTTCCACAGCCAAGCTAATACTGTTTGATATGGAGAATATGTTGTGCAAGTGAAATACAATGCAATGCCCATTAGTGGGGGTCCCTGGCACAAAATATCTTAAGATGGGGGTTTGTGGCAAAATACATACTAATCGGGGGGAGTTGTTCACATAAAAAATGCACAGAAGCACTGTTTTACCATACAGATTGTAACCAAAAATAATATTTACTTGCTTCAAAAGGATCCCTGGCAAATAAGACAAATATACCTTAAAGGTAGGGGAAGTGATTTCACTTTTGTCAGATATCACCCAAAAAATATTTTTTTCTGTTAAAATGCTCTATTATAAGGTGTGGAAACCACATATGGAGTTTCCCCCTCCCCCACGTTAGCAGAGGAGCTAATAAAAGTTCCCCAGGTCACCACAATTCTCCTCCAATCAGGAGAGAGCAGCAGGTTCACATAGTGTAGCTACTTTTGGGGGCCCCTAGTGCACCAGGCTGGTACTACACCATGAATTTCAAATCACTTCCCCTACCTTTAAAACACTATACTTGGCCTTTATAACTAACAACAAAAACACCACCAATATTTTATTTCTTTCTTGTTGTTCTGTCAGATGTTGATGATGTCATATGTGAATGTGTGGTCCAGCCCTATGGAATGTATGGATGTCTTTGATGCTGATGTTTTAACCTTAGGAAGTATGAAGCGACACCTGGACATGATACGACATCATCAACTTGCAACAGGAGCAGTCCCTGTGGACTGAAAGAAATATGAAAGAAATAAAATATTGATGTTTTTATGTGTAATTTTAGTTATGGAGGGCAAATATAATGGTTTAAGGCATGTTTGTCTTATTATTCAATAGGTCTTTCTGAGGTTCCTTTGAAGCGAGTTGTCACCACTTTTGCCCCTGTAGTGCCAAGACTAAAGGTAACGTGTGTGTATGTGTTGCTCCACCACTGGAGTGTACAGTATATATTTCACCTGGAGGGGCATTGTGTGCCAGAGCAAACGCAACACATCCCCACATTTTGGCTTCTAAATATAGACCCTGACCTGTGGTCGAACCCCAGGAGGCCCAGGGGTGCAGATCCCTAGGGGTGTATGAGCAATCAACTGGAAATATACCCAAACCAACTGTCACTTCGAGCAGTGGTTCCCAGACCAGTCTGTGAACTAAAAGAGAGATTAGATGTTGGTGCAGGATGATTTGTTTTTTCTTTTATGGGGGTATTACTTTTGATTTTCTTTATATATTTACTGTAAAACAAAATGTAGGAGAGTAAAACAAAATAAAGAGACACATAAAAATATTTCAGGGAGCAAACGTTGGGTCCGGAGCCAGTGTTTGGGAACCAGTGATTTAGAACCACTAACTGACTGAATAGCTATCATGGCAGATTCAACAAATTCAGTCAGTTCACCCAGCCCTACTAGGCTGGAATCTAATTGTTCTATTCAAACAGATCAGAAGTGGTGTAAAAAAGTACTCCATTGCAAGTAAATGTCCATACAAAAGTACTGGTATGACAATGTAGTCAAAATACCAACAGTAAAGTAAAGTTCAAGTTTTCAATGTATACAAATCTCTTGAAAGTAGAAGATCTACAGGACAAGCTCACAATCCATTGCATAGCACCAACTACAGTTTTCAAATAAATGCACTAGAGTAAAAGTGCAATAGCTGGGTCTGTTATGTAGTGGAGTAGAAGCAAACGTATTTAAAATTGGAAATACTTACCTAAGTAAAGTACAAATGCCTAAAAAAACCTGCACTTAAGTAGATTAACTTTACTTCACCACTGCAGAGCGGTCACTAAATCAGAGGTCCAGAAACACTGGCTGTGTAGGGGCTGGTCATTATGCAAGCACCAATCCTGTGTTCAGAAATCATAATATTTAGGCGTAGAGTCATTCAACGTACAGTACACATCGTCATTAGCAAGCTTGTTGTGCATTTAATGCAAGATTCTGATTGATGATATTGAAGATTTTTCTCTCTTTCTTTAGGGTCAAATGCATTTAACAAAGGTTGCTCGCAATAGGGGAAGGTTAATAATCCTTGGGGGGAAGAGTGGGGGGGGGGGGGGGGGGACACAGAAAGTGGGATGATCTTCTGCGACACAGAATAAGAAAAGAAAATATCCTGCTGCAGAATGCAAAATATCCTGATGACGCCTGGACTCGGAAGTGATGAGAGATCCATCCATGCTTGGATAGCCAACAGGTATCCATTAAAGTCGTCCAAACACCGTCATATTAAGTCCAGTGGTTCTCAAAAAGCGGGGTCCGCCCCGGGGACCCCTCAGTGTGTCACTCTCCAGGGGGCTTCCAAATGGACACTTCGGTCCGTGAACTCTGTGAGCTTTACAAATTGAACCCAACGGACCCGTACGGGTCCGTTGGGTTCAATTTGTAAAGCTCACGGAGTTACAGAGATGCAGGTGGGGGGTACGAGTGGGTCCTCGAAACGTAAAAGTCTGGGAGAAACCAGGTCCACTAGACTTAGTGGTTCGTCCGACTGTCCGTCCAGTGGGAGAGAAACGACGTCGGTCAGTCGCCGCGGCAACATCAGGTGTCCAGACAAGGACACTGCGCTTTTCCTGGTGCGAGGAAACCCCGAAAATTGGTTCCTGCTTTGCTTGGCTTCGCTGTCTCGAGAGGGGGGAAGAGAGGCGACCGACTGAACACATACATACATACGCACAAGTGGTCAATGTGCACGATTCCCAAGTGTCACATCTCACGTCAGACGCCGCTGTGCATAATAAACCCACGGGAGGAGTCCTCTCACTTGTTTTGTTTTTTTCCTCTCGTTTTCTTTTTCATCCAAATCTGACAAAAACATCAATATATTCAACTGTGTGTGTAATATATAGATTCATATATATATATAATATAATATATATAAAAATCAGACAAATTCATAATAAAAAAAGAAAAAAACTGCAAACCCAAAATAAAAAAATAATCAACCGACAAAAGGAAGGTGAGGGATTTGAAAAAAAAAAAAAAAAAAAAAAGAAACAAATCGCAATCAGTTTTGTTTGTTTGTTTGTGTTTTTTTTCCCTACACGGACGTCTCAGACTGTAACCGCAGAACGAACTTGTGCGACTTGGGGTCGATGTACTCCTCAGACATCTGGATGTAAGGGATCTTCTTGGCGGTGACCACCAGGCTGAAGTCTATGCAGCGGAGCAGGAAGACGGCTCCGTCCTTGAGGCCGCTGGTGACGGCCGCCTCGCTGACCAGCGTCCACTGGCGGGCCAGCCAGCGCTCACGGCCGTACTGCAGGGTGGGCCCCGGGGTCAGGTAGCTCTCCAGGAACGCCTGAGGTAGGGAGGGGGAGAGGGAGACACAAGGGGCATGTTTAATGCTTTTTTTTGCTTCATTCATTCGCACTTCCTCTACACCAGGGGTTGTCGACATTTTTGATACCAGGGCTGACTATTTATTCAAAATTTGAGCCACAGACCACCCCAAAACTAAAGATTTATTTTGTTTTTGACCAAAATTCCAGGCTGGATTTGGGAAAGAAAACAGGAAAACATACAGATCAAAATGAACATCAATCTTCTACAATCTCGAGTTGTGTAGACTTGGGCTAATTCAGATGGTGAATATTTTAACTCTTGAAAGTGTATACATGAAACCAAATGGCGGAGTGGCACAGCCTGACCAGAGCCTTTCGTGGTGTTTCTGGACAACAGTGTGTGCCACAGACTTGATGCCGGACACTGCACTCCCTGTGAGGGTGCGGAACACTTGTCGAATTTGAAGTCGCGAACGGGTCTTGAGTTACACGTATTACAATCGCACACATGTACGCAGAGACGTGGCTCATTACTCTTAGATGTTCAGTGATTACAGTATACAGTATAATCCTCCCTACTATATAGTACAGTGTACTAACCATAGAACACTCCCTGGCCCAGGGGCCAGGGAGTTCCTCCCTGGCCCCTGGGGTCACTTGGGACAGAGGACTAAGAACAAATATGCACCTTTAAAAATCCCAGACTCATACAGTGTGTATGTTTCGTGTGTGTGCCTGTGGATAATCGCGCAAAGCACCAACAAATTCTGATCAGCATCGGATTTCTTGCGCGCACGGCCAACAGAGCGAGGAATTCAATCCATGAATATCTTTCTAATCCGCCAAGGAACAACTGTTTCTTTACATGAATTTACTGTCTCACCCACACCACAGGCATACAGTATACACTATAGTGTAAGGACAGTCTGGAGCCATAAGTACTAAGAGCCTGATATCATATCGATGAGGTCAGCATATTCACAAGCGTGTGTAGAGGTGTCCAGTAACAGATAGTAGCTACAGATTCCATAGGGCAGAGATTCTCACACTTTTTCAGTTGAACAATTCTCCCCCCATAACTATAAGAGTAACTACTTTCATAGTAATCAGACATGATTACTATGAAAGCCCCGCCTCAACAACCCCAAGGTGTACCTGGACCCCATGTTGATAACCAGTGCCATAGGGAAGCAATGCCAATAATATGTTGGATTTATTTGTTAGCAAAATAACGGATGGTTGGATTTTAATTACAAATGGAACACTCAGAAGGCTTCTCTGAAGAGAACTTTCACAGTCAAGGGCAACGTAATATAATAATCACTGATATCCCACGGTGGAATTTTACTTTATCACTATAAATGAATCAATTCCAATCCATCAAAACATAAAGGACTAAAAATAAAAAATCCATGCATAAATAAAGAAGAGACACGTCCATGTTGTCAGACTAGCATCTCTCTGTATTCGCTGCATTCATATCCCAGCAACATTGCACCAAAAGCAAAAATGCTAATATATCCCTTTGAAGATTTCAAGCCTTTGATGTCAACACCATCCACACAGTAAAATCTACCGTGTTGATTTATCCAGGTGTAAGTCTTGAGAGTCTACAAATGAAGGGGTTACATTCATACAGTCAGAGTTAAAGGTGCAATCAAGTTAAATTATTCTCATGAATAAGACCTAATTTTAATAGATTATAACTAGCACATCTGCAGCGGGAGGCTGTTGTCTCCTTTCTCTTCCTTTGAGAAATGTTGCCAGGTAGGACAGCTACCGGTTGACAAACAGTAGCCTCTGATGTGCACAGGCACAGAACCTCTCATTGGCTAAGCCAAGATTCCCACCTAATATAAGAGCGGCAGACGTTTGGTCTGCCATGCAGACCAAACGTCAAAACCAGATATGAATCTGGTTTTGATTCCAATTGGAAGTTGTAAATTACACATTGCAGCTCTAAATGAGAAGAGTGATTAGAGTGAGATTCGTATAAAATCAAACGCCGAGCACCAGTAGGTTACTTATCAGTCAAAATGCAGTCAAGCCAGCAGGCTCGCCTCGAGCTTTGAAACACGGAGATGAGGAGGCATCAGATGTGGTGCTTGCCATGCTGTGCGACTACTAACTCATATCAATCATAACTGCAACCGGCCATGTAAGTCAGTTTGATGATGTTAAAAGTCAGTTTGAAAGCTTGATGCTGAAAGTCAGTTTGAAATTTGAAAGTTTTGATGTTGGAAGTCAGTTTGATTTTTTTTTGGAAAGTCAGTTTGATGATGTTTTTGATTCAATGGCAGTCATTTCTGTGGTCTGTCAGCCGATACCCCCCTGGCGTGCCATCGTTGGCACGCGTGCCTAGGGTTGCCAACCCTTGTTCTAGTTCATTTTGGACACACTGCCTTGGTGTTAAGAGGCTGTATACCTTGGGCGTCATGTTGTTGGTGATGCAGAAGGCCAGGTGCTGCTGGATGCTCTCCATGCTGTGGCAGTGCTGCTGCTTGGTGGTGCGGAGGTACTTCTGCAGAGCGCGCGCCATGGAGGGGAAGATGGCCTGGGCCGCCTCGCGGGGGTCCATCACGTCGCCCGCCGCCGCCCCACCGCCGCCGCCGGGCGCCTTCTTCTGCTCCTCCTCCTGCATGCGCTTGATGTGGGTGAACGCCTCCTCTACCGCCACCACCAGCCTGGGAGGTGAAGAGGACATTATGGCGGGGCGGATATAACATTTCCGATTGGGGGGGCAAGAGAAAATGGTATGGGGGCGGCTTCATCGTCGCCCCCTTCATCGTCGCCCCCAAGTCGCCCCCATACCATTTTCGGTTACAGGACTTGTATGGCCAAGTAAAACATCAAGTTGCAACAGACACGCAGCATACATAAAGCTAAAGATCTGACTCAGAGAGTTTTCTGTTTTCAATGATGAAATGCTATTGGTTTTATTGGTGCCACAACTGTAGTTAGTAGCAGTAGTAGTGTTTCAAAATCATTTTAAATATTAGCACTTTAATTTGAAATATTTTGGATTGTTTTGCATCAGCAGGAAAAAGACCTATGCACACCTACTGCGACAGGTGCGTAGGATAGGGAAAAAAATCCCAACATCAAAAGTAAAAAAAAAACACCCGCACACTGTCCTCAGTTGCAGTGAAATTTATTAAGGGAGCAGCAACGTTTCGGCCTATGCGGCCATCATCAGGCTGTATCTTTTTGGCCAGATAATGGCTGCATAGGCCGAAATTTCACTGCAACTGAGGGCAAGTGTGCGGGTGTTTTTTTACTTTTGGGTTGTTTTGCATGCCATCATGTGTACTGGGGCAGATTGGGCATTTAGGGGGGCACTGCCCCCCCTATGCCCATACCTAGATCCGCCCCTGCCCACATATAACCACTATGTGAGAGTAATTCGGTCTCACCGCGCTTTCCTCTTGCGCACGCGCCTCTCGTGCTCCGCCTCCTCGTAGTACAGCTCGTTGTGGCTGGTGTCTCTCCGCCTAGCGGCCGCGGCGATCATGGCTCTGGACTGGGAGTGAGCCAGTCCTGATGCCGCGTTGTTACCACCGGGACCTGAGACACACACAGACATAGAGACAGGTTTTTGGGGGGAAATCTGTCAGGATTTAGAACATTTAGTAGAATGTGGTCTCATATCTCAATAGGTTATCATATAGCCCTGCAGCCTACAATACAGTGGGACCCACGGAGGCATGTAGGCTCATTGGCTGCCTCAGCAGGGGTCCGTGTGTGATCCTCTCTACTTCATCCCACATAAGGCATTAATATTCAAATAATATTCCTATTAACTCTGTGCCTCTGGGCGGCGATGAACATACATAGCATTCAATTAGGAGCCAAGATCAAACTTATAAGTACTTGAACTCTAACCATGAATGTTCCAGGGCGGGCAACATTAGCAAGAAAAAAAAGGCTTGTAGATTAGCTATATTATGCCATACAGTAGCAACTCAGGTCCATTTTTACAACAGCTAGGGAGGGTTTAAGACTGATTTTAAAAAAAATAAAGTGATGAGTTTTATTCAGGGTTAATGCAGGTTAAGAGAGAGGTGCTATACACTGGTGAATTATCGACCCAGAAAGGGTTCGCGCTAGCGGGGACGGAGTAGAATAATCCATGGATGCGTTGTACGGGAGAACACAGAAGCATTTTCCGCTGAAACAAACAAAAAGGCAAAAAGCAAACAAAAACAAACGTATCTTGCCACAGAAATAGACATTATTACTCAACAAAAAAAAACACACACACGGTAGTACATACACAACAACACACACAGCCTGGTGGAGGTCAGGAACGTGCTAAAGCATGGGTTTTCAACAGGTGGTCCGGGGACCACCAGTGGTTCCTAAGAGGATTCCAGGTGGTCCCCAGGCTAAATGATGGAAAGTTGGTTAACCAGATGTCACTCTTTGAGAGCACAAACATGAAACCAAATGGACCCTTGCGGGTCCAAGAAATCTCTATTTTGGGGGTCTGTAGGGGCTAAAAATGACATCAAATAGTGGTCCATGGCACAAATGCTGAATAAATAGTGGACCCTGCCTGGTATGATAAAGGTTGAAAACCACTGTGCTAAAGCAACCTCAAACCTAAAAGCGGGAGGGAGGCTGAGGTTTGTTTACGAGTGGCTTTACTTTATAGGAGGGTAAACTGCAGAGGGCTGGGTCTACTTAGAGCCTGAGACACCAGGGTTATTGGGCGAGAGAGAGAGTGGTGGATGGGGGGACTGTAGGAGGGATGGGGGGGCAGTTCTCTAATCTCTTGTAGCCTATTTTCATTTCCCCGAGAGGCCAGGCTCAGAAAATAGCAGGAGGGGGCACACAAGCCGTAATAGCCCCGGCAGGCAGGTTCCCCAAGACTGGGAAAATGGACTGAAGCCGCGTTGAGTCACGGCGCAGTGTTTACTGCGGCGTACGTTAACGACCGCTCTGAGATCTGGGCCGCGTCTCCGCTCTTTAATAAAGCACAGATGAGTGACTCTCCTCGACTCGTACAGTCACTTTTACTGTGGAGAGAGAGAGAGACAGAAAGAAAGCGAGGAAAATCCAGATTGAGAGAGCGAAAGAGAGAGAGAGCAGTATATCTCCAGAGAGAAATAACTATTGATTTAGCAGCCGTTCTCCACAAGTGGAGAAGGGAGAGGATAAAGGAAATGAGCGATGGGAGAGCAGAGGAGAGAGGTGGAGGTGGAAGTGTGGGGGAAAAGAAATAGAAGCGCACAACTGGGAGAGAGCGGGGAGGTTTAGTGCACTTATACATGCACCTGGAGTACACTTAAGGGAGAGCGGCGACTAGAGTGGCGAGTGATGAATGTATACTGGAACATGCTTGCCTGCTGTGTTGTGAGTTTAACCTCACGGCGAAGTATATAGCTTACACCTGTCTATATAAACACGCATGGTGGTCGGAGTGGAGGATAGGGGTCTTGTGTTGCCACAAGTCCACGCTTCAAGTGTGCTAGTAAACTGGGGAATGCCGCCGGCTCTTTTTTTACAGTGTGGTGGTGGGTAGCCTGGTAGGGTGACATCACTCTGCACACACACGCACGCACGCACGCACACACATCCTCCATCCATACTACAACTAAGGAAATGTCTGAATAAATGAATGTCTGAAACCGCCGTAACTCCTCCTCATTGCCTGCACCAATCACTCTGACTTTGTCCATTGCACTCCACAGGTTGACAGAGTGTAAAGTGCATGATAACATTAGATAATTGACACTGATAAACTGGTTACAAAATTATGGGATTAAAAAAATCATGGAAGAAAAAACCCTTGTAACATGCTGTTACATGGCAAAATTCTTCCCAAGAATACTTCCTTTTCTTATGCAGTGGGTTCAGTGGCCTCCTAGACAGTATACAGAGCCGACCAACTTCTCATGCTGACAGCCTTAAGTCTCTTTCGTACTCCACGGTGAAGTGCGTTTATAGGTGAAGAGTTTTTAATGCGGGTTGAAGCATTATAAAAACACTACACCGCGGTGAAAACCCTCCACCCAAACTCAGTTCACCCTGGAGCATGTAAGAGCCCACTTGACCACAGAAGGCCGTAGGCGTACCTTAACCCAATAAAACAACTCACCGTCAACGTTGTACACCTTGAGTCCCGCCAGGTGCTTGGCGGCGCGGGACTTGGAGGCCGTGAGGAGGGCAGGGTTGTGGACCGGGAAGTCTGTGTAGTAGTTCTCCAAGACGACCAGTGCTGCCCGCTGGATACTGCACAACACAAAGAAAGAAACAACATTAGCTCTCTGCTGCCATCTCCTGGTGACAGCATGGAACTTTGTGGTACCATTTTTTTGGTGCTACCACTTTCCTACCACGGTGGTACCACCAGTGACAGGTGCTTTTAACAAATATTAATAGATTACTGGAAAACATGCAAGGCACCAACATACACTTCACCTGGCCTCTCCCACTTAGACACCTCCACCCCGACACTGGTGGGGCTGCTGGTTAATGCTGGCCTACCGTATGCACTGCAAAAATATGTGCAAGGCATTTCTGCTTTAAAACAGTGTTTTATCATATAGGAAAAATACTGGTGGAGAGGTTTGTATATCACCTGTTATGCGTAGCTAGCTAGTTAGTTATGCATTGGACCATAGCAGTTTGGGCAGGGGCTTTTATATAGGTCAGAGGTTTTCAACCAGTGGTCCAGGGACCACTAGTGGTCCTTGAGATGGTTCTATGTGGTCCCCAGTAAAATGATGGATAGTTGGTTAACCAGATGTAACTCTTTGAAAGCGTAAAAATGAAACCAAATGCATCCTTGCGGGTCCACTTGGTTTCACATTTACACTCTCAAGAGTTACATTTTTCATCATTTGAATTAACCCAAGCCTACTGAACTAGAGAAAGTAGATGAAACAATGGTCATAATTTGGTCTGTATGTTTGGCTGTTTTGTTTCCGAAATGCAGGATGGAATTGTGGACAGAAGCAAAAGAAATCTTTAGTTTTGGGGTCTGTGGGGCTAGAATGTCCTCAAATGGTGATCCGTGGCTCAAATGTGGAATAAATAGTGGGCCCTGGTGTCAGAAAGGTTGAAAACCACTGCTATAGGTCAATGAGAGTCTTGCTCAAGGACACTTCGACACCAACTGCGGGGGATCGAACCGGGAAACCTTGCAGCTCCCATCCGGCTCCGGCTGCTCTGCCCTCTGAGTCACCGCCTCGCCTCGGCCCCCAAAATACACTCACACGGTCAAAAGAGAGTTTGTCGCTTCATTATTTATAGATTGTTGTTGGTTTTTCCCTCCTCTTTTTTCTGTCTTTTAAGTCCCTGGAGTCATCTCCATCGTGGCTGATATAGTGCTGCTGCTCGCCTGCCAAATTCAGAGCTGAGGTCGTCAAAGTGTTGGAGGGGGAGAAGGCTCCCCCGTCCCCCTCCCACCCTGCCAAAAGACACAACTGCTTTGATGAGCTCTTTTGCTTTGTGTATTTTCCAAAATTCTTACTGTTATAGCAAAGAGTGCTGATTTAACTGGGAGTGTACCCATTAGTGGTGTAAGGTAACTCTGTACATTTACTTAAGTACTGTACTTAATTACAATTTTGAAGTATTTATGCTTTACACTTTAGCCCTGTATCATACTCGTTCATACTCAAAATAGGACATTCTCCTGCAGTGAGTGAGTACTAGTGTATGTACTCTACTTTCAGTATTATGTTAATGCCAATAGTTCTCCACTTTTACTCAAATACATTTTGAATTCAAGGCACGGAGTAGTTTTGTAATGTTGTAGAATTGAATGCCTTTTACAGTACCTAAGTAATACAATAGAGTACTATTTCCATAATCTGAGTTGCAAACAGAAAGAATTACCACCACCGAGGATTTCAGAGTGCAGTGAACCCCCCAACCAGCCAAAAAAAAATGGAAAAGAAGAAAAGAATGATAAACACAACAATAAAGTACGACCTCAGGGTGTCAAATCAATACTGAAACGTGAATAATGGAAATGAAAGATGAGAGGAAATCGATCGCTGGGTCTAGAATCTAGAATCCACCAAGAAAAATGAATAAATAAACATGGTGAAGACAGCTAGCTCATCAGTTAACACACAGATACCTTGTCATCCCAGAACACTACTGCATTATATGGCTTACAGTACAGTACAGTACAGTACAGTACAGTACAGTACAGTACAGTACAGTACAGTACAGTACAGTACAGTACAGTACAGTACAGTAGAGCACCACCCATTTCAACCGGTCAGATTTTCAGTTGTAAAACGTCCATGAATGGTCAAGTCAAGTCCACTCAATTAATTTACAAACGTGTTTGAAGCGTGTTGAAAAACACATCAGACAATAGCAGTGAGCGACGTGGTCATAAGACGAAGAATGAGAATGTGTGTGTGTGTGTGTGTGTGTGTATGTGCTGTGTCAATGACAGTGTAAGGGCAGATTGAGGTCAGAGATTGCTCAGACCGTGGGAGACAGACAAGGGAGACGATTCAGTGTCTGCGTACTGTACTGCATTGTGCTGCAGGCTGCAGACAATGTGACATGATGGCGGCCAAATGCATGAGGCCCTCTGCATGTGAGCATTGTTTATTTCCCCTGCAGCAAGTGGCAACAAACACATGCAAAAATGCCACCAAGAAGACCCAGTGATTTGCCTTGATTGAACGAGCTCTTGCTTATGGCAGTAAGCGGCCACTCCTCTGGGGACAGTTGTGGACATTTGGGGAGTTCGACTGGGGCGCTACACCTGTTCAAACGGCCGGGCTCAGGGAGGACAGAAACCTCCCGTGGAGCAGAAGGGCAAAAGGGCAAGGACCAAGAGCTCTAGCAGTGATTAACCAATCTATCGAGACAGTCTCGCCTTTTCTGAACAAGAACGGGTGAAGTATGGATGTGATCAGTGATGTCTATGACTCTGCAAACGATGGGGGATCATGTGTGTACTTCATACGCAGATCATATAAAGTTTGTATTTAGAAAAGAAGCAGAGGTAGATGAATCTGTCAGAATATATGCATCTGTTAGAATGGTTGGAGAGAAGGGGCAGAAGACGAGGGCAAGATACATGGGGGTAAAGGATGAGATAAAATCGTAAGGAGGCGTGTCATGGGGGGATAAGGGGGAAGTCGTCTTGGGGACTGACCGAGGAAAGACACGTGACGGGGAGTCATACATAAGTACAATTTGAGCTATCAGTTACCATGCAGAGTGTGCGTGCGTGTGTGTGGTTGTCATGCGAGCAGGAGGAGTTGCTATCGGTTACCATGGCATTTGATCGAGGCGTGATACCAGAGGAGCGAACCGAGAATAGAGCATGCGAGTAGAGCAGTGGTTTTCAACCTTTTTCATACCAGGGCCCACTATTTATTCAGCATTTGAGCATAGTTTGATGACATTTTTGCTCCACAGACCCCAAAACTAAAGATTTCTTTTGCTCTAGATCCAGCCCTAATGTACAAAATCCACGCAGGCCGACAACGCAGGCTAAAAGGCGGCGTACTGGGAGCAGCGTTTATCAGCGGTAGGGCGTTGGCCGTGGTGCACAGCAGCGGTCAACAGCTGCTGGGCTGCTGTCACTCGGCCAAGGCAGTTGAAGGCACAGGTCACAGTGGGGGACATCATGGCCTTTCATTACTCAGCCCAGCAATGGGGGATCGAAGGAAGAAGCCGCAAGCGTTTGCTTGGTTACATGCATACACGTTGAGGCATACATCAACGTTGAAGATTCTACATCGCGTGTAATTCTTTTATTGTTGTTGTTGTTTTTTGCATATAAGTTTTAGCAGATATTTGAACAATCTGGGAACCAAGACATTTATTCACCAATGTGTTTTTAATGGTGTCCAGTATCATACTAAAATGTTTACATTCAACTCCCATGGGAAAACTCTAAAACACTAACCTACAGTATACTGTAGAAGGCAAAACATGCAAAATTTCATCATTTTATGTAGCATGAGATATGTTGAAGTAGGGGGTTCTCATCATGCCGAATGATGACAAATCACGCACGCACGCACGCACGCACGCACGCACGCACGCACGCACGCACGCACGCACGCACGCACGCACGCACGCACGCACGCACGCACGCACGCACGCACGCACGCACGCACGCACGCACGCACGCACGCACGCACGCACGCACGCACGCACGCACGCACGCACGCACGCACGCACGCACGCACGCACGCACGCACGCACGCACGCACGCACGCACGCACGCACGCACGCACGCACGCACGCACGCACACACACACACACCACACACACACACACACACACACACACACACACACACACACACACACACACACACACACACACACGGATTTTCAACAGGTGGTCCGGGGACCACCAGTGGTCCCTGAGAGGATTCCAGGCTAAATGGAAAGTTGGTTAACCAGATGTAACTCTTCATGTTCACACTTTCAAGAGTTAAAATATTCATCATCTGAATTAGACCAAGTCTACACAACTAGAGAATGTAGAAGAATAATGGTTATTTTGATCTGTATGTTTTACTGTTTTTTTTTTCCCCAAATCCAGCCTGGAATTGTGGACAAAAGCAAAAATAAATCTTTAGTTTTCGGGCCTGTGGGGCTAAAATGTCATCAAATGGTGGTCTGTGGATCAAATGCTGAATAAATAGTGGGCCCTCTAGAGAGATAGAGAGCTGGACAGACGGGTAGGCAGGCAGGCAGGCAGGCAGGCAGACACACAGACTGATTTATGGGGTATAACATGTGAAAACACCTCACCTTGTGTAATATTGGTTTTGGTGGAGGTGTGTTCCAGCAGACAAGACATGGCATGCAGTGTGATTGTCAGGGACACTGTAGTGTGTGTATGCAGTAGCGACTGCAGATGTTTGTGCGGCTCTGGGTATCTCTCTAGTTTCCATCACATTGCAGCTATAGCCTCGACACCCAGGCTTTCATTTACGTCTGTGTTGCGCAGAAAAAAGGAAAGCCTGGACTCGTTTGTTAGCCACGATGGCCTAGAAGTGGGAGTCAACTTTTCGGATTGGGCGTTGCTCCAAATGACATGACGTAGCACAGCGATGGAGGGGCGCTAGGGAGAAGCACATTGGAACCAATTAGGAGGAGTGGACAGAGTTCAATGCCTTGCTCAGAGACACTGCCAGGAGGAGGCGGAGGAGGAGGAGCCGGGGTTGAACCTGGAACCTTTCCGAACTCAAGGCCAAAGAGTTCCAAAGTTTGAATCCCTATGTTAGAATGGATCAGATGTACAATATATGTCTGTATACAGTATGTTGTATACTGTATGTCCCTCAAGCTTAGTCACCACTCTTTCTGGGCTTGGAAAGCAGTTAAGCTGCAGTACCACAATGTCCTGAGGTGGCTGATATGCACATTATTTTATATTTGAGTCATGTTGAGTCAATACTGATGCTAGATAAAACCAGGCTTGTTCCATTCAATGGCAGCTTGGAAAAACAACAATAGCGGACAAAGTAGAACTGAAGACTGAAGAAGAGGATGAATTACACAAAGCAGGGTGCATTGATGACATCATCATGAGGCCAAGCTACAGTATATGAAAGCCTCAATGATCAAACTTGTTTTTTTTGTGGGGATAGAAAACACACATGGGACCACTAAAACCACACTTATTTATTATTTATTTATTTATTATTCTTGTTTATTTATTTTATAATGTTTTTGAGATCGGACATCAAAGGACATCATCAATCACCGTCCATGGCTTATGCATTAATGATCTGGCATTCTGTTGTTTTATAGTTGCCAATGTACAGATATTCTACTGTTAAGACTGGTCATAGGTTCTTGTTTCACCTATCCTCCGACGACTATTCACTGCATGTACAGTATATACCTTGTGTTGTTCTTGCTTACTGTCAATCAATCTGGTCTAAATTGCAAATAGTAATCACAGTCCTGCGTGTCCCACCTCAAAATCCGAAATCTCATCTGATTATAATATAAGGCAGTGGTTTTCAACCAGCGCTCTGGGGACCACCAGTGGTCCTTGAGATGGTTCCAGGTGGTCCCCAGCTAAGTGGGTTAACCAGATGTAACTCTTGAGAGCGTAAGAATGAAACCAAATGGACCCGCAAGGGACCATTTGGTTTCATGATGATGAACAAAAATGATGATGATTAAAAATAGTCATCATCTGAACTAGCCAAAGTCTACACAACTAGAAGATTAATGCTCATTTCGATCTGTACGTTTGACTGTTTTGTTTCCCAAATCCCTATTGCGGACAAAAGAAATGTCCTCAGATGATGGTCCATGGCTCAAATGCTGAATAAATAGTGGGCCCTGGCATCAAAAAGGTTGAAAATCCCTGATATAAAGGGACTCAAAGTTTTGAACTCTTCAGGCCTTCAGACAACAATAATGAAAAGTGGGGCTATCACAGTGACATTCTTCAGGGCCATGCAGACACCCGGCTTTAACTAGATATACACCAACAACAGCTCATGTTTGCAGCCCCGGCCGGCAGCCATGTGCTTCCCATTTCCACCCGGAGATAGATGTAACAGCACCACCTCTGTCCTGCCTATGAAAGGCCCACACTCAGGAGTGTTCCTGTTCTGGCAGGGTACTGAGCTCTGGGAGCTTGTAGTCTGCCCTCCCTGCCTCCCTCTCCCCTCGGCAGACAGACAGACGTGGTGCTGGGAGAGGTGACAGAAATTGGCCACGGGACGAGGACACCTCCCTACAGGGCCGGATCTAGAAATGGTCTTGGGGGGGGTGGGGGGCTTATTGAAAAATATCAGACCTACAAGCTCATAGCGTGCCACGGAGTGGCCCGCTATGAGCTTGTAGTTCCGATATTTTTGAAAATGGTTCATATTTGGCGCAAATCTTTGAACCTCCCACCAAACTTGATGGAATGTAAAACAACTCAGATATTTCAAAATAAAGTGCTTATAGTTAATGATTTGAAACACTACTACTAATAACTAACTGCAATTGTCGCACCACTAAACCAACACCATTTCACCATTCAAAACAGAAAAATCAGTCAGGCCTTTAGCTTTTGCATTCTTTGTCTGTTGCAACTTCAACAACAACTGATATTATTGATGTTTAATTGCCTAATATAAGTTCTGGAACCAAAAATGGTATTGCCCATGGTGCAAAGCGACAATGGGCAATTAAGCCGCCCCCCATGCCATTTTCGCCTGCCCCCCCCCCCTATTGGGAAATGTTACATCCGGGCCTGCCTCCCTCTCTCCCCACCAGACTGCATGGCCGTCTGGGTTCAGATGGTGTGTGCCAGATGATGTGTACCGAATCAATGCCAAAGGACACTGGCACAGGTCACTAGACAGCTTTCATACACACATGCAAAAAGGTATTTATAGATGTTTGTAGCCCCGGACACGTTTCCATATTGATATTAATGTTGTATTAATGTATACTGTCATCATATTCATATTCAAAACTTGTACAGACAAGCGTTGGAAAATAATTCCCAAAGTTAGTTTTCTGAACCTATGAGGTACAGTATATACTAAGTTAACAGTCAAGCCAGTTTACTTAACTAGAGCATGTTTACAAGAAAAGTTGACCAAGAGAATCATTAACAATCACCAACAAAGGCAAAGAGAAATCCTATGAATGCAAATAGCTCTAGATTCATTTCCAAGCCATTATAATGGCTCTGATGTCCCTTTGGGATTCTAAGAAACATGCACACGCCTTCACACAATCTGTTCAATTCCACACTCACATGATGTCCACTTTCAAACACAGGACGACAACACAAAGGCAAAGATAGAGAGTCATGCAGCCATAATCCCAGTCAAACAGTCATCAACCACTACCGCTTCACATGCGTCAGTCCCTATGACTTCACAAGTCATAATAGACGAACATTCGGCAGACAAAAGCAGGCAAACATTTGGCTATAGACCCGGATGTTGATGATGTAGGTCAAATGTGTTTTTTTCCACAATCATAATTATTATTTGTTCACCAAAGACGGAGTTGAAGTATACGGTGCTAAAGCTTTCAATAATCATCCAAATCTACAAATTAACTCAAGTTTTCAAATACGAGAAATGTAATGGAGGTAGTGGAGTAGAAGAAAAGTCCTAGTGCCTGGTTTTTCAACCTTTATCATCCCAGGGACCAGCGTTTATTCAGGATTTGAGCCACAGACCACCATTTGAGGATATTTTAGCCCCACAGACCCCAAATCTAAAGATTTGTTTTGCTTGTCCACAATTCGAGGCTGGATTTGGGGAAACAAAACAAGCAAAACATACATTCCAAAATGGCTAACTCAGATGATGAATATTTAAACTGTTGAGAGTGTAAAAATGAAACCAAATGGACCCGCAAAGGTCCATTTGGTTTCATTTTTACGTTCTCAAGAGTTACATCTGTTTAACCAACTTAGCCGGGGACCAGCTGGAAGCCTCTCAAGGACCACTGGTGGTCCCCGGACCACCTGTTGAAAACCTCTGTCCTAGTGGAAGTTGTAGTGCTGCACTTGAGCTTGTGTAGATCTGCTATTTTTTGAGCATTTTTTTTTAATATGCTGTGTTCTTTCAGAGTGCATATTTTAAAATCTTTGCATGGGAGGTCCCTGGCACAACATAATAATTCTGAGCTCCACTCAAAAGCCAAATACAGATAATTCTGGGGGTCCCTGACATGAAAAAGCACCACTGCCATATAAAACGCAGGATTTTTCAGAAAACTGTCTGGATTTAGAAGACATTGGTCCTTTAAGACTGGCACAACGCCATGAGGTAGATAACACATGCTGCGCTGCAAGAACACAGACTTTACAGACAGGCCAGTTATTCAACTGTAGCAGGAGGAGGAGGAGGAGGAGGGAAGTGCTGCTGTGACTAGACAGTGACAGCATTCTAAAGAAAAACACATCAGTGCACTTGGCCGGGAAAAACTTGTCTCGCATTTTAAGTAATCAGCAGTGCGCTGTAATCGGGGGCCATTGTTTCATAGCGGTGGTGGTAGATACGATTTAAGTGCTGTGTCAGTGTCTCTATAGCTGCCACCTCACGGCTGTGATCATGAATTATTAAATGACATGAGCGTACTTGTAGAGCCAGACAAATATAAACTCAACCGCCAGAGTGAGTGGCCTAGAGCAAGCAGGTCCTCTCTCTTTCTGTGTGTGTGTGTGTGCGTGTGCGTGTGCGTGTGCGTGTGTGTGTGTGCGTGTGTGCGCGCGCACACATGCATGCGTGTGGAAGGAATGCAAGGATAAACACAGTACCACAAAATCTCAAAAACGGGGAACGGTGGTACAGTGGTTAGTGCTGTCACCTCACAACTAGAAAGTACTGGGTTCGATTCCCGCATGGGATGCATCATCAGTGCCCATACCCGAGGTGGGGTTGGCGAAAGGACCTTTCTGTGTGGAGTTTGCATGTTCTCCATGTGTCAAAGGGGGGATAGACTCACAAAAACATGCAGTAGTCTTGGGCTCTAAACTGCCTCCCCCTGGCCACGTGCTACGTGCTACATCCAACCAGGGAAACTCCCCCGTCAGGTGAAAAGAAGGTAGCTTGAACTCCTCATGCATTGAAGGAAGCATGAGTCCAGTCTGCTGCCTCCCCAGGTTGGTGGAGGGTGTGTAGAGCCCAGGATCACATTAGGAATTGGCACTGGGTGAAAAATGGGTTACAAAATCTCAGGAAATAGATTCTTACATTAGAAGCTAAAAATCTCCTACCTATGATTCTTGAGATGAAATGGTTGTTCAGCTCTCAAACCTGAACCCACCCACAATACAACAACATCCAATCGCCAATCGTATAGCATTTCAAGCATGTCCGCTGCTGCGAGTACAAGGGAGGAGAGAAAAGTAGAAATTTGCAAAGAGCATGAACGAAAGGTATTTATTGCCCCGCCAATGAAACAACTCTCTTTGGGCCACCACTGTATCTTGTAATGTAGTATTCTTTAATCGACCCGACACTTTGATCTTAGGCTGAACGATTAATCGTTTTTAAACCGAAATCGCGATTTGAAAAAATGCGATTTGTGAATCGCAAGGGCCGCGATTTTTCGATTTTTAATGTTTCTATTAGAGATCAGCGGACGCACATTGTTGATCCGTCCGCATCCTTCCGCATTATTTAATCGCCTTGCGACGCTGCAACGCGCCGTGAACGCTGCTATTTATTTACCAGTACGTTCATCACTCACCCCTATCCAGTGACAGCGTCCACGTGCAGCCTTGGTTGTAATGTGTATATTCCGTTGCCATAGAAACCCGTACTCATCGTCCATTGAATCACATTCTCACATTGCAACGAGCGAACGTCTTTTCTTGCAATGCATCCAGCGCTCACTGATTACCATGCAGTTGCATACCGAGTCCCATGACACACGTTTATTCATCTCCTCTGTTTTAGCTGGTTTCTTTCAGCTTTTAAACTTTACTAGCGCTAAAGGCTGCGGGAGCGACATTATGAACCCCACCGCAGTTCTAGGAACGCTCCCCACGCTGTGATTGCCAGTAATGGCTAACAACTGCGGTGGGATTCATAACACCACGCTGCGGGGATGATGTGGGGTCCTTTCCACTATAGGCGCCCGTTTACTGTATGGTGCCTGTCCATAAATGGGCGAATCCAGAGCATCTAGAAATACTTTTATTATAGGCTACGGATGTTGATGTTGGCAAGCTAAATAGTTTTTCAGAAAACAGTTTAAAGACACTTAAAGAATCGGCCTCAGGTCTTATTGAGTTTAGAAGATCTGCAGTATCTACCTGGCTATTCTGATATTTCTTGATAAATTTCAAAATATTTTGTTCAGTAAGAAAAGAAGTTGTAGGCTACTTCCACAGGTTGTTCAGAAACAGAACATGCACCTGTTGATTTCCAATTCCAGACAGTGTGTTGTGAAGAATGTACTTGGAAAATAAATATGATGCCTGTTGGAAGCAATTAATATCTTTTATCCTTATTCAGAGAAGTAAATGACTGTCTTTTGGTATTGGTAATGTTAAAATACGTTTTTAATGGACATGGTAAAGATTTAAACCGAAACTGAACTCTTTTAAAAAATAATCGCAAATTAATCGCAATCGCAATATTGCTCAAAATAATCGCAATTAGATTTTTTCCCAAAATCGTTCAGCCCTACTTTGATCACTTTAATTTGCCCACAGACTGGCATCAAAGGAGAGGCAGAGCGCAGTCAAGTAAGTCCCTCTGACCCAGAAAGCAACTAAAGTACATTTACAATACCTCATTTTGAGGTATTGGTACTTTGCTTGTGCAGTGTTTCCAGTATTTTTACCTCTATTCCAATGGTTTTCAACCAGTGGTTTTCATCCCTGGTGGTCCCCGGGACTCTCTCAAGTTAACCAGATGTAACTCTTTGAGAGCGTAAAAATGAAACCAAATGGACCCTTGCGGGTCCATTTTACACTCTCAAGAGTTAAATATTCATCATCAGAATCATTGTGTAGACTCATTTCATCTGTACGTTTGCTTGTTTTGTTTGCGAAATCCAGCCTGGAATTGTAGACAAAACCAAAACAAATCTTTAGTTTGAAAATAGTGTGTGCACTGTGTGTTTCCATGTGTGTGTGTGTGTGTGTGTGTGTGTGTGTGTGTGTGTTTGTGTGTATGGGCTGACCAGATGCTGTGTGCCAGGCCTGTAGGGAGGCCTAATTAGTCGTTTTGTTTACAGTCACAGGCGGACGGCCCAGCGTGCTACGGCTGCACGGCCAAGCCATGTGTGTGTGTGTGTGTGTGTGTGTGTGTGTGTGTGTGTGTGTGTGTGTGTGCGTGCGTGCACACACGTGCATGTGCTGGCCAAGCAGCCATGATGAGCAGCAGCACTTAACACAAGACAACACCCCCGGGCAGCCTGCACGCACGCACACACACACACGCACGCACGCACAAATCGCTCGCGCACGCACACACACAGTCGCACACTCGTGCACAGACTCATGCACATTTCTGCCGTGATGAAATCAAAAGAATAAATCCCAGCAGATCTGGTGCAGAGCTATAGCCTCTGCAGTGAGTTTTAAGTGAGTTCCTGTTGAGTATTTTGGAAGGCGAGGCTTTGATGTGTGAATAAGGAATGAAGAGAATGTAATCTGGGCCTGAGATTAGGCGTGTCACTGCCATGAGGGTTATCGAGTGGCTCGCATTAACACAGATCACAGCTGTTGGAAAGGGATCTGCCAGGCCTAGGTCCCACAAGATCAATAGCAGCCTGGTGGAAACCAATGGTTCTCAAACCCTGGATGATGCCTGGTGCACCAGCACCACACCCTGATCACATGCACCGGGCACCCTACATAGCTAAATGCTAGTTGCGAAGGCATTGAGCCATATGCGGAATGGAATATGGAAGCCATGCAGGCAGAAATGTCTGAGTGAGTAAGTTAGTGTGTGAGTGTGTGAGTGAGTGCAGCAGGGGCGAAATCCAAAAGCGACCTCGCCCGCGGGCGCCCGTTTTCAAAAGCGGGCGCCCGCTTTCACAAAAACGGGCGCCCGGTTTCACAAAAACGGGCGCCCGTTTTCAAAAGCGGGCGCCCGTTTTCACAAACGGGCGCCCTTTTCAAAAGGTTATGGTTAGGGTTAGGTTAGGTTTAGGCATAGGTTTACTGAGGTTAAGTTTAGGGTTAGAGTTAGGTTTAGGCATAGCCTAGTTTGTGAAAACGGGCGCCCGTTTTTGTGAAACGGGCGCCCGTTTTTGTGAAACGGGCGCCCGTTTTTGTGAAAACGGGCGCCCGGTTTTGAAAACGGGCGCCCGCGGGCGAGGGCTCAAATGGATTTCGCTAGCTCTCAGTGAGTGAGTGAGTGAGTGAGTGAGTGAGTGAGTGAGTGAGTGAGTGAGTGAGTGAGTGAGTGAGTGAGTGAGTGAGTCAGTGAGTGAGTGTGTGAGTGAGTGGGCATGCCCAAATATCCCTGACATATCCCTGGCATATCTTTTCAAATGTGGGAATATGCACCATCAATTTTGATCTGATCATCAGCTGGCCTCTTTACCGACGAAAGCAGTGGTTTTCAACAGGTGGTCTGGGGACCACCAGTAGTCCCTGAGAGGATTCCAGGTGGTCCCCAGACCAGGCTAAATGATGGAAAGTTTGTTAACCAGATGTAACTCTTTGAGAGTGTAAAAATGAAACCAAATGGACCTGCAAGGGTTTACGCCCTCAATAGTTAAAAATATTCATCATGTGAATTAGCTACACAACCAGAGAATGTAGAAGAGTAATGGTCATTTTGATCTGTATGCCTTTAGATCTTTAGTTTTGGGGGTCTGTGGGGGCTAAAATATCCTCAAATGGTGGTCCGTGGCTCAAACTCTGAATAAATAGTGGGCCCTGGTATGAAAAAGGTTGAAAACCCCTTGACTAAAGCAACATCTGCATCATGTGTCCAATCCATCTCCGCTTTGTCTTCCTAGTTTGTAGGTCAATGCAATCCCGGTCATCTCATTCTTCTCCACAGGTCCCACACACATCGACATCGTCTCTCTACCAGATGTTTGGTATATTCTCTTGAGGCAGATGCTAATGGGCGTTTGGCAGCTGTTTTTTGTTGTTCACAAGCATGCATGTCTCCGATCAACTCAGCCGCACCTGTTTCACATTCAAGTGAAAGACGTGCGTTGATTTGAGATGTTTTTAAATGAAATGCTTGAATGTGTACCGCATTATAATGTGATAATGGCATCGCGCTGCTGCGGTGTGTTAGAAGGGAGGCTAATGTGAAGCGCATTGCGAAGCTCATTTCACGCGGCTGCCCGTCGATTAGCGAAGTAAGCTATGCCGGGCCTGAGCCATATGTATCTCCTTTCTCTTTCTATAGTGTGAGACGGCTTTATGTACAAGTACACCCCCACCCCCTGGACATGATAATAGTAAATACTTTGACACCCAAGAATGAGTTAAACGAGTTTGTTACACTGGTTTTACCCAAAATTGTCCAGAAACCTGTACTAAATGCTCCAGGGACCCCCTAGAGCACATTGAAGCAATTATTTGCATTGGAATTAGAATCTGTGCTTAAAGTAAGGGCTACAGTGGTGTGGTGCATTATTGCAGTGGGTCAATGAGACAATGTTTGTGGATAGACATACAGTAAGTAACAGGATAAAAAAAACACCATTGAAGCTTTTTTAAAGGTTTTTATGTTTAATTTAAAATACTGAATTATAGTAATCGACTTTCACTTGGCCCTTTCATGAGGGCGAAGCAGGGAGGCGTACTGTGGCCTCATTTTTATAGTCTTGTTTTGGTATGGCAACGTAACGTATTAGAAAAGCCAGCACAGTGTATTGCACTGCAATCCACTTACACTGCGCTGACCCCACCTGGACACACAAACAGGTCAAAACCCTTCAAACACGGCCGTGGGATTACCATTACAGTATAAACAATCGTTTGATCCGGTGCCTGACCCAGAAAGCTACGGCCAGCAGCCGTACACAACAAACAGAGCTATCATGTTTAACCCCTTAAGCCCTGATATACTTTGCGGTATGCCAAATAGGCCCAGCAAAAAAAATAGTCTGCAAGGTCACAGCAACGACCACTAGTTAATACACAGTACAAGAGCTTTGGATGTTTTTCCTCAGTATGTTGTGAAGTGCGCGTGAACACACACCCACACACACATGCGCAGCCAAGCACACACTTTCCTGAATTGCCTGTTCTCTCCACTCTCATTCCTCCAAGGTGCCTCTACACCTTGTTTTTGGCAGAGCTGTGACGTCACGCCTTGCTTTTTTTTAATGGGTTTCAATGGGCACTTCCAGCTTGGTCCAGTTTGCATTTTCGGCCGCGGGAAGCTTGCAGGAAAAGCCTCCAGTTGCCGAAAACAAAGCCGGAAGTGTCGTTGCCACCCAATCTAAAAGAAGCAGGATGTGATGTGATGTGATAGCTCGGCAAAAAACACAGGTAACGCTTCACTTTCTCTGCACTTTGTCTTCTTCACCGTTTCTCAATCTCAGTCGCTCTGTGCAGTCTCACACCCCCCTTCCCTTTTTCAATGACCCTCTGTCTGTCTTGTCTGTCTGTCTGTCTGTCTGATTATCCTCTCCCTTTCCACTCTGTTTTTCTTTCTTTCTCACTACCTAATTTCCTCTGTTCCCTCATTGGTTCCACTTCCTGTTGTTCACCCATTGTTTCCTTCACCATGACTGTCTCCTATCTGCCGTGGGTTCGACTCCTAAGTCCTTCGCCGCGTGCCACCCCCCCCCCCCCCCACACACACACACACACACACACCCCACGTCCTTTTTCTGTTCCCTATCAATCAACATGGCAAAGAAAAAACACAAAATCTTTAAAAAATAACAACAACACATTTTCTGTAATCCAAGTGTGAATCTCATTCAACAATGGCATGCAAGGTACCGACCAGCACGTCAGGAGCAATTAGTTGTTAGGTGTCTTGCTCAGGGTCACATCGACACTAACTCTGGGGGAACCTGGGTTCAAACCGGCAACCTTGTGGTGATTACCATCCAGCCAACCGACCCCTGAGCGCCCCAGTAGCACACGGCGGTGGTGGTGGTGGAGGTGGTGTCTTTCTCACCTGAGCTGTCCCAGGTTGTAGTGGCGCGTCTCTCCGTCGGTGGAGCGCGTCACACCCACAGAGTAGCAGGGCTGCAGCTGGCGCAGCTCCAGCAGCACGATGGCCAGGTAGTGGATGAAGAGCAGCGCGTCCACCAGCGACACAGCGTACTGCACGATGCCCTGGTAGTTCTCATCCTGGTGGTGGGGAGGACGGGAGAGAGAGATACAGGCTTTAGTTTAGACATAGTGGGTTCCACTGTCATTGGACGGACAACCTACCTCAAACAGTAACCTATCGTCATTCAGGATTCACAGAACCATAGTTACATACGTAACTTTTTTTTTACACAGACACGTAATGGTCCATTTGGTTCTATCTGTAAATGCACTCTGTGTGTGTTTTAAAGTTCTTATAGCCAGGATCTGCACACAACCATGATGGCACGGTCAAACAGATTACACAATGTAAATCTTTCATGTATGAGCACATCGCCATGAGTGTAAACGCACACGCACACGCACACGCACACGCACACGCACACGCACACACACACACACCATGCAAAACAACTTTCATAACCTCTCCTCACAGACCGAAATGGAAAAGAATACAGTGGATGAAGATCATGCCATTAATTAGCTATACGGTATTTCAAACAAGATATTCTGTGTGTGTGTGTGTGTGTGTGTGTGTGTGTGTGTGTGTGTGTGTGTGTGTGTGTGTGTGTGTGTGTGTGTGTGTGTGCGCGTGCGCGTGCGTGCGATTGAATGTGCATCTCATCGAGGTTTCCCTTGAGCATTCTAGACGGGAAAAGTGCGATTACTAAGATTACACGTGGTGCCGTATACATCACACAGCCACCGTGGAACGCAAACATGTCCCTCCGAGCTCTGAAAGGCGATCCCGGGGATACCGATGACTTTTAGCCGAGACACCAAAAACACATGACAAACGCAGACTAATTGTGTACCAAGACCTATATTTAGTATGTTACACGGACAGCTACATTTATCTCACATAGTTTCACACGCTGCCAAAAACAACAACACCACCGCAGCCTCCTTCCCCTCCGAGACTGTTACGGTCGCCAACATGTGACAGTATACTGTATACACTACTACTGTACAGGATATGTTCTGTTTTGTTTGGGTTTTTTCCTGTTGGTTTTGTGAACTGAGTACCAACCAGGGACCTCCCACAGGCAAAGATTTGAGTTAACCCATCTGATCAGATTCTAGTTTCTGATGCTAGATTCTAGTTCACAGCGCTAGATTCTAGTTTCCGACGCTAGATTCTAGTTCCTCATGGTAGATTCTAGTTCCTCTCAGTAGATTGTAGTTAGATTCCAGTTTCTGACACTAGAGTCTAGTTCCCGACACTAGATTCTAGTTTGGGACACTAAATTCTAGTCCCTGGCGTGAGGTTCTAGTTTTTCTGGAAAAATCTCTTTCTTTGTCAAATGACCCCCCAGAAATATCTATTATGCAGAACCTCATCTAAAAACATGTTGTTCTAGGGATCCCCCAGAAGCAAAGATTAAAAATGTTTGCTTCCGAAATAATGTATGCAAAGTTTTGCACCACATTTTCACAATTTTTCAAAAAATAGCAGAACTACAAGCTCATATCGCGCCACTTGGTGGCGCGATATGAGCTTGTAGATCTGCTATTTTTCAACAGCTAAAACACCAAAAAACGTGTTCAGTACAGAAAGGCTTAATAACGTTCGCTCTGAACGAAGTACACAGAGATGAGCCCTGTGCTTTTGTGATTTTTCAAAAATAGCAGACCTAGGTCTGTTATTTTTCAATAGCTGATGCTTTCAAAAGCTAAAGCTAATGCTGGCTAATGCTTAAAACACCAAAAGTACAAAATGTTCACAAAAAGTCTGAACATGAATAAATACTGAGGAGAGATGTAGACAGGTTGATTGGCAGCGCTTCCCAAACTATTTCAGCTTGAGAAATCAAACTATCTATGCCCTATTAGGCTGATTTCAAGGCCAAAATACACAACACGTGTTTGTGTTAAAGTCACAACATATCTTGGACAGCTTGGACTATTTTTGAACGTCTCTGTAATTGTTTAACACTTTAACTATTGCTTTAAATCTAATCAAATAAGCCTATACTCAGACTGCTAGGATTGTGTAATTACCTTTAGAGCAAGCTCTCTAAGGTGATTGCACTTTTGATCCATGAAAATCGCTAGAAAACACATCGTTCATTTGTTTATGAGCTGACAGAAGTGCCACACCGTTGATCTGTGGCTCACACAAATAGCATAGCCCTTTAAAGGGGAATTCCACCCATTTTCAAAATTTTCCTGAGAGGATACAAATGTGAACCAAATGGAACCTAGCGGGTCCATTTGGTTCCATTTGTACCCTCTCAGGAAAATTGGGACTGAGGGGTCTGAAAGCAAAATCATTAACCCTTTGATGGCCACGCCCTAATTATTCAATTACCTTATCAGGCCATCTCAATCAATACATAATCTAAATATTTGAATATCTATAGAATAATGTGTGATATGACCAAAACTTAACAAAATGTCTCATTTGAAAGGTACAGGTCTCCAGTTTACACAGAAAAAAAATTTATCACTCTAGCATGTACCGTTATTTACTTATGAGCATTCTAATACCTGGTTGGTTAGACCAGAAAATGCCCTGCTGAGAGGTCATTCTGAGATACAGCTGTCTTTAGTTTTTTTTTCTTTCTCTGCCCATAGGACACTGTGGGAATGGTCTACATTATCACACAATACCTTATTTGAAAGCTGCATCTGTCTACTTTACTCTGAAAAAGGAATCATGTTTATACCATGTTGCATTCATCTTTGGGGGGGCTTACAATACACCATACACTGACTAAAAAAGGCTTTTTTCAGGTCCCACAAAAAAGTTGTGACATGTATACAGTATCAAGCCAGGAATCATCATCATCATCATGCTCCATGCTTTGAGTTGCATACACCATGGTTTGGGAAAATAATATTTTTATATAAAATGTATCTTTTTATATCCCAGTACATGCACCAATTGCCTCTAGAACAGGGGTTTTCAACCTTTTTCATCCCAGGGCCCACCATTTATTCAGCATTTGAGCCACGGACCACCATTTGAGGACATTTTAGCCCCACAGCCCCCCCCCCCAAACTAAAGATTTCCTTTGCTTCTGTCCATGATTGTATAGATTAGGACTACTGTAATTCACATGATGAATACTTTAACTCTTGAGGGTGTAAAAATGAAACCAAATGGACCCTGAAACCAAATGGACCCGCCAGGGTCCATTTGGTTTCAGGGTCCATTTGGTTTCATTTCTACATTCTCAAGAGTTACATCTGGGTAAACAATTTAGCTGGGGACCACCTGGAACCCTCTCAGGGACCACTGGTGGTCCCCGGACCACCGGTTGAAAACCCCTGCTCTAGAATCTAGTCTATAAACTTGATTTGCCATTCAAACCTATTGTCTGTTCACTTCAAGGGGCCAGTCCAATGGTGGCTCTTGTACATAGACTTCTATTGAATGGGGACAAAACTTTTTTGACCCCTGAATATCCCTGCTAGATGTCACAATGTCGCATGAATTTCTCTTCACAGTGTTGCCAACTTGGCACATTTGTCACTATATTTAGTTATTTTTTCCAGACCCCCCTAGCGCCAAAATTATTGAAAAACTCATGGAGGAAAATCTAGTGCTTTTTTGCTGGTGAGTTGGGCTAAAAACCACTGCTCTAGCATGCATTTTGCATGCATTTTGGAAGTGCCACTAGTGCATTTTGGAGTTGGCAACACTTCCCCTCAAAATGGATACTTGAATGGACACATTGGGAAGACGAAGCCAGATCACTGCGCAGTTGTTTTTCTGTTTGGAACAAAGGAACGGGCCGGAACGCACGCGCAAAATGGAATCGCTGTAGTACCACCTTTTTGATACCAGGGACCACCATTTATTCGGCATTTGAGCCACGGACCACCATCTGATGACATTTTAGTCCCACAGACCCAAAACTCTCTGTTTTTATCTACAATTCTAGCCTGCATTTCGGAAACATGACAGGCAAACCTAGATTTCTAGTCGTGTAGATTTGGGCTGATTCAGATGATGAATATTTTAACTCTTGAGAGCGTAAAAATGAAACCAAATGGACCCGCAAGGATCCATTTGGTTTCATGTTTACACTCTCAAAGAGTTACACCTGGTTAGCCAACGTTACATCATTTAGTCTGGGGACCACCTGGAACTCTCTCAAGGACCACTGGTGGTCCCCGGACCCCAGCTGAAGTAGTGGATGATGATGAATGAGTGGCCAGGACAGCAGGAGGCCAGGAGCACGAACCAGGCTGTGATTTATTTTTTGGGAAATGGGAATCATGTCTCCACGGACCACGGAGTTGCTTTAACCCTGGCATGGTGTTCAAACACGGACAAACAAACGGATTGCTTAGTCTGGACAACAGGACTGCAGAACGGTGAGAAAAGAACACCCCATTTTATATGCGATGGCTTGTTTTGGTTTTCTGTGATTCTTGGGCGTTGTTTATCAACTCTGAGTGCTTGTTTTGCCTTGCCTATACCTCCGTAGACAAAAACAAGTTGTTGTTTTTTTCTATTTGATGTGATGTGCAAAAAAAACATCTACATTTTATCTGTGTTTTGGATTGTGAGGCTTTCCGGGAAACATGCAACTAAGCCCCCACCACCAGCATATATTGTGCTCTTATGGCGTTTTGTTATGGTATTGTGGAGGTGTTGTGGGGGGGTCCCTCAGTTGTGGGGGGTCCCTGTGCTGTGGGGGGGGGGTCCCCAGGGTTGTTTTGTTTCTCTTTTTGGCTTGGCTTTGTTATGTTATTGTGGAGGTGTTGTGGGGGGGGGGACCCTGTGTTGTGGGGGGGGGGGTCCCCGGGGGTCCCCGGGGGTCCCCTGTGTTGTTTTGTTTTCTCTGTTGGCTTGAGAAGTGATTAGCATTCAGGACATTCTGATACAAAGCAAGGGAGGTGTGTAAGGCTGAACGATGCTTGCCACAGTCCATGGAGGCCAGACGATCGTGTTTTAGCACTAGTGTTTAAAAGACAGATAGATCTCTCTCTATTTTGGGTAACTTTGGGTAACTTTTTTGTACTGTAGTGGGCTATATGATAAATTTTGAGCAAACCCATGATGGCAGCTACATGGATCTTTGTGACAAGCTAGCTTAGGGTCCCCTCTAGCCTAAGCACCAATAAAAACAGAATTACGTTTATTACGTTTGCAGCTGGCATCTCAAAATGAATAAATTACGCTTTAGTCGTCTACAGCCTTCATAGGGTTAACATGGTGAAATACATCTTGGTGATGTCATCAGTTGTATTTCACCATGTTAATGATTTTTTCAGACCTCCATTTTAGGAAATACAGAATTGGGGGAACTTTTTATCATGTCCACACAACATCTCTAAGGTATATTAATGACAAATTCAAATGTTGAAAATGGGTGGAGTTCCCCTTTAATAAGCGAGTTGTATGCCCTGGTTCAAATTGCATGAAGGGACTCAGTTTCCCAGAAGCCCTAGCAACCAGGGGCATGGTTGATTTCCTGTTACGTCATCATAACGCCTCATCCTCACCACACTGTCCACAGCAGATCTGGATTATTACCAAAATATGCATTCAACAGCAAAATATAAAAACAACATAAAACAATATTGAAGCAACTCGTCAGCGACAATTACACTGTTTTACAATGATTATTTTTTTGTAACTTGTGATCTAGTTAGATAGAGTCCCGATTAATGAACCAATCTATCCCAATGAAAATGGCAGGTCTGCCGAAAAAGCGGACACAGAGGGGTACAATCTGAGATAATGCTATTCGAATGCATTGCATTGACTCAATGTTTCTTCAAAATCATCCCATTTGGTCCCAAATGAAATGCGACAAAATGATTGTTCAGATCAAAAGATGGATTAAAGAATGTAATCAATTAATGTACGCATTCACTGTATGTGACACGGAGAACAGGTAATTATATTTAGCCCAGCTCAGCTCAGTCTTTTTTTTTTTTTTTTCATTTTTATGAAAAATAAATGCATTTTTATTGCATTTTTCCAGTTACAGCAATTATAGAAAAAGCACCCCATAAGAACTAACCCACAACCCATCTTGACCTACTGTACAGAAGAACACACAGCTGCTGCAGGAGCGGATGTAACATTTCCCAATGGAGGGGGGGGGTGGTATGGGGGCAGATGGTGCCCCAACTGTAGCTAGTTTGTAGCAGTAGTAGTGTTTCATATCATTTTAAATATAAGCAGTTTAATTTTAAATATCTTGGGTTATTTTGCATATTTGGTGGGGCAAACTGGGCATTTAGGGGGGCATTGCCCCCCATGCCCATGCCTAGATCCACCCCTGAGCTGCTGTACAATCATAGTGATTAATGGTGTGTGATAATATAGCCCTTCCTTGTAGGCTGGTATGTGCTGGTGCTTGGTGTGCACCTTTGTGTTGTACTGCACTGTACCGCTTTGCCTCTTAGCTACTGTAACACTTGTACTGTATTTCCCCCTCAGGGGATCAGTGAAAAATGAAAGTGAAATCAAATCTAATCTAATCTGTTACCCACCCCAACACCCCCCACTGTTGGCCCATCATGCACTCCTCCGGAAACGCTGTGAGCATTTTGGCTTCTCCCGGACATGTTTTAGCAGATCAGGGCGTCGTTGTGTTTTTAGCCACTATAAAAACGATATCCCCGTTGCACGACCTCTCATCTTCGCTGGCAATGCTGGCGCAACGGGGTCGTGAAAACGATGTATTTTCAACTCCAGTTTGTCCCTATTCAGCACGATCAGTTTCTACCCCACAATGCCGCAGGCCCGCAACTATGATTTTACCCAGAGAAGATGTAAGCCTGGAGTATAGACAGAGTAACGCAAACACCGTTCACGTCATGGGGCCAGGGGCACAACAAACGGCTGCATTTTAGGCTACTCACCTCAGCACGGCGTGCTGCCTTACAAGCCATGCATCCGCCCGTATCGGGCAATAGAAAACGGCTCTGCTATCATTATTTATCAAACCTGGACCGAACGCAGTCCATGCGCTCCCCATTGCCCGTGCCGAGATCCGCCCCTGGACAGCACCCACTTCTCCTGATAGTTAACAACTCACCTGCGAGTCGAGGATCCTCACGCCGTAGAACAGCCAGTAGGAGACGACGAACAGCAGCACCAGCACGGCCAGCAGCGCGCGGAACACGAAGACGCGCGGCAGGCCAGCGGAGCGCGGCGGCCGGAAGAACAGCGCCCACACGGCCAGCAGCAGGATGAGCAGCTTGAACGCCACGGAGATGAAGAGGCCCTCGCACGCCGTGCCACACGGCTGAGAAAACACAGATAAGAGGGTTTTTTAATGTATACAGCAGGGGTTTTCAACCTTTTCGCTACCAGGGCCCACTATTTATCCAGCATTTGAGCCACGGACCACCATTTGATGTCATTTTTAGCCCCCACAGACCCTGAAAACTAAAAGATTTCTTTTGCTTTTGTCCACCAGACTGGATTTGGGAAACCAAACAGTCAAACATACAGATCAAAATGACCATTAATCTTTTACATTCTCTAGTTGTGTAGACTTAAGCGAATTCAGATGATGAATATTTCAACTCTTGAGAGTGTAAACATGAAACCAAATGGACTCCTCCGGGTCCATTTGGTTTCATTTTTACGCTCTCAAAGACTTAGTACATCAGTACATCTGGTTAACCAACTTTCCATCATTTAGCCTGGGGACCACCTGGAACTCTCTCAGGGACAACTGATGGTCCCCGGACAACCTGTTGAAAACCCCTGGTATACAGTATTAAGGTGCCCTACAGTACAGCAGGTGTTCTCAAAGTACAAGCCCATTTGCACAGACAGTACATGCATTAGTCTATGGATAGCCGTTTTTGGGCTTTTTCCGATGAAATAACAGAACTACAATTGAGTTGATCGCGTTTGTAGATCATGTAGAAATGGCGTGCAAATTATATTAAGGGGGTCCCTGAAACAATATATTTCCAGATGGGGTCGGCGGCAGATTACATATAATTTCCGGGGGTGAAAATGATTGAGAACGACTGTCATAGAGACTTGAGTTTCATGATGCCATAAAAGACATTTTGTGGACTTGTGCCTGGCTCTTAGAGGTTGCATGACATTCATTTTAATGTATTTATTTATTTAGTTTAGGTTTTATGTCCTCAATTACACCCAAAACAACCTGAACTTTGAACATTCGGTGGCTTTTCTGTGGTCTGTGGTCTTGGAAGCCTGTTTGGAGCTGCAATGAAAGCAGGCAAAATAGTAAAGCAGTGACATTGGCTGGCAAATTCCATGGACTTGCTGGCTCCTACATCACAGACAGCATGAAGATCTTAGCCAGGAAACCCCCAGAACCCACAGAAAATCTGCTGTATGTTAAAAGTTCAGGTTTTAAAAGTTTTAAGAGTTGTAGTTAACCTGCAGCAGGGCTGGATGTAACATTTCCCAATTGGGGGGGGGGGGGGGGGGGGGGCAGGCAAAATTGCTATAGGGGGCGGCTTCATCGCCATCATTTGAAATGTAAGCAAAGGCTAAAGGTCAAAAGTTACAAATCATCCAAAATTGCACTAAGTCCAGAGATTAATTGAACAGGCTAATTGCAGCCTCTGTGGGGGTATTGTTAGCAAATATCATGACCAATTTCAATGAAATTCTAAACAACCTCAACCACGGTATATATATTTATGTGAAAAAATATCAAAAAAATAATGATAACATTTTTTAAAATAATTAAAGGGTTAATGTTGCTAAAAAAGCAACACTGGGCCTTCTAGGGTTAATTTGAAATATCTTTGAAATGTGGGTTGTTTTGCATGCCATCATGTTTGGTGGGGGCAGTCAGGGCATTTAGGAGGGCATTAACCCCCCCATGCACATGCCTATATATCCGGCCCTGACCTGCAGTTTGTCGGGCCACAGTACGTGTGGCAGCACCAGGAAGGCCAGCGGCGTGAGGAACACCAGCGCCCCCAGCAGGGCGGCCAGCGTCAGGGTGAAGTAACGGCGACACTCCAGACCCACGCTGTCCTCCAGGTCCTTGGTGATGCGTACGATGTCCTCCTGGGAGAGGCTGTGCTCCGACGTGCCTGTGACGGCCGTGGTGGTCTCACCCCAGTTGTCATCCTGGTGGTAGGGGAAGAGAAGGAAGGAAGGAGAAGTTAGATTACCGTGTGCAATTTATTTACAATTTTTTTAAAACAAACAAAAGGGTACGCACATCCAAAAGAACTAAATACCAGGTGCTGGGCCGAAAGACAAACTAGAAAAAATAAATAAGGTCCGCACACTGGACTGAAGCTCCAAGTTAAAGGTGTTTATTTCACCATGGTGAAATAAACACCTTTAACTTGGAGATTCAGTCCAGTGTGCTGACCTTATTTATTTTTTCCAATTTATAGTTGAATCCATTTTTGCCGGGAAGCCTATTGAAAAATATCAGAAGCCTATTGAAAAATATTAGACCTACAAGCTCATAGCGGGCCACGGAGTGGCGCGCTATGAGCTTGTAGGTCTGATATTTTTGAAAATGGTTAAAAAATCACACGCAAATCTGGTGCAAATCTTTGAACAATTTTTCACTTCAGAAATTGCTTAAAAATGTACAATTACAATTCACCTTGGACCAACTTGGGACAATTTCCAGCCGTTCATGAAATACTGGTTCTTTTTTTTTTTTTAATCCAACCTTCAAAAATCTTTTCCAAATCCATCAACAAGGCCTGCCATATGCACTGGAAGAACACGGTATGTGTGTGACATTTCTTTTTTTTTTAAAACAATGTTTTATCATATAGGAAAGCTATTTCTGGACTATTGGATCCGTAGATTCAATATTAAATCCACATCATGATATTAAGACTGGATATTGTCCTGTGGTTTGAAATATTATATTGTAATATAAAAAATGATATGTTCTATAGAAATATGAATCTCGGACCAGGGAAAATCTGTATTGACAGGTACTCAAAATCAAATCATAGGAATTGGATCGGAAGGAAGAAAATTCTAAATAGGGACATCCCTACTTAGAATGCAGTGAAGGGCAGAGACAGTCAGTAGGGAAATTTCCTCTGTCAACTTGGGAATAATTGTTTTTTTTTTTTAGTGATTGATAATCATTTAACCACTTAAACCCTAGAACTGTATAGTTCATTGACTGGGGCACCTCTCGTTTTTTTCCCCTCTACACCAAAAAGAGCCTAATCTAAACAGATTTGGTTATTATTATTCAGTGCAATGTTTATTTTTTGACATGCCCAGAGTAGAGATGCAAGAGTTTAAGTGGCAGTGCAACAGTGCAGGAATACATAAAACCAGTATAGAAACGAGGGGAGATTTATTTTGTGTGTGTGCGTGTGTGCGTGTGTGTGATTTGTTCATCTAAGAAACCCCTCCAGACAAGGCATTAATCACACATTTGGGCGGGTGGGGTGGTGCAGCAGATATGCTTTGGGTCAGAAAGGGCCACTCTGCTCAAGGGTACATTCATAAGGAGATGCTATCAGAGAGGGCGAGGCACACACACACAGAAAGTGAAACAGATAAGATGTGTCTCTCTTTTTCCCGCTCCATCTGATAGTCCCTGACAGACAGCTGAATAAAGGAATATTTAGTTTGTTTTATTTTTATCTGATCGTATAGCTCCGAGCGGAATCTCTGAATAAAGAACCCTAAGTGAACGTTTATCAACAGGTGGTTCAGGACCGCGAGGTTGAGAAGGAAGGATACATCTTTTTTAGCCCATTTTGTCCTCGATTCGAGTTTCTGACACCAGATTATACAGTAGTTCCTTACACCAGATATAGCTGCAGCAACATTCTAGCTTTTGATGCTAGACAGTAGTTTCCAACACTAGATTCTAGTTATTGGCCCTAAATTATAGTTCTGATGCTAGGATCTACTTTTGACACTAGAATCTAGTTTCTGATGCTATAATCAACACTCAACACTAGTCTATAGTTTCTGACACTGGATTATAGTTTTCTGAAAATCTGTGTCCTGTGTCAGTGATGCTAACATTTCAAGCGAAGGACCACCAGAATTATCCATATTTGCTGCAGACCCCATCTGAAAACATGTTGTTCTAGGGATCCTCCAGCAAAAATTTGAGTTAAAAACAAATAACACATTCAGAGATTTGCACAACATTTTCACAATTTTTCAAACAGATAAAACACAAAACACGTTACACAAAGGGATACATCTTTTTTAAGGGTCACGCACAAAGAACAACTCGAGTGAAACATGCTGGCATTCGGATATATATCAGAGTTGAGACGTCTTGGCACGGACGATAAACACATTTGGAACACACAAACGGTTTATATAAACTAGCAAGTCAAGCTGGGGCTCCAACAAACACTTATCCATGCCAAACAGTCACGGACTCTGGCTGCTTTCCCACTATTTGGAAATGGATTTTTTTACAAATAAATTAAAAAATAGAATAACGTTTCAATCCAACCAGCTGAACTAGAATTCTAGATCATAACATTGTCCCAAAAAGTTTCCTGATTAAGGTTCCACCCAGAGATGTCACACAACATCACACCCTATTGCTGTTTCCACTGAAATTTCAACCCAAAGATGGAGAGAGAGAGAGAAGCAGGGCCGGATCTAGAGGGGGGCAGGGGTGGGCAGAGCCCACCCAAATGTGCATCCTACCCACCCAATGAAAGGTAATATCAGTGGTTTTCATCAGTGGTCCGGGGACCACCAGTGGTTGAGAGAGGTCCAGGTGGTCCCCAGCTAAATGGTGGAAAGTTGGTTAACCAGATGTAACTCTTTGAGAGTGTAAAAATGAAACCAAATGGACCCTTGCGGATCCATTTGGTTTCATTTTACACTCTCAAGAGTCTACACAACTAAAGAATGTAGAAGATTAATGGTCATTTTGATCTGTATGTTTTCACTGTTTTGTTTCCCAAATGCAGCCTGGAATTGTGGACAAAAGGAAAAGAAATCTTTATGTGGTTTTGGGGTCTGAGGGGCTAAAATGTCTTCAAATGGTGGTCCGTGGCTCAAATGCCGAACAAATAGTGGGCCTTGGTGTCCAAAAGTTTGAAAACCACTGCTTCATATGAAAAACTTTGGAGTTGCCCACGCTGCCATTCTTCCAGCCCACCCTAGTAGGGCTGGCTAAATCCGGCCCTGGAGAGAGAGATAGAGAGAATGGAGAGAACAGGGGTGGATGTAACATGTCCCATTTGGGGGGGGGGGGGCAAGAGAACCTGTTGGAGGGGCAAGAGAAAATGGCATGGGGGCGGCTTCATCATTTTTAGTTACAGGACTTTTATTAGTCAAGTAAAGCATCAATTATAACAACAGTTGCTGTTGAAGTTAGAACAGACACGAAGCATGCATAAAGCTAAAGGTCTGACTGGCACCGTGTTTGGGGGGGGCATTGCCCCCCCATGCCCATGCCTAGATCCGCCCCTGGGAGAGAAGGGAAGGGAGAAAAGGAACAGCGAATGGAAAAAGTAAACATTGTGTCCTGCCAACTGGGCCAATGCTGACTAGTGTGTTTGACTGCATCCGCAGATAATGAAGGTCGCCGGTGTCACAGCAAAGCCTTTACAACAACAGAGAGAAGAGCTCCTTTTTCTCCTCCTACGCAGCCAGGGCAGTCGTGATGACCATCAGTCCTCATGCAGCAGCTAATGGAACTCAATACAGCACAGCAAAATGCAACGCGCCACAGACACATCAGTGTCTATTCAAGGGCTTATGTTTATGTAGCTCAGCATTGGTTAGGCTGACCAGAAGATCCAAGCTGTACATTAGAGGGACAGAGGTTTTCCTCGACTTGAAAGTCAGTAAACCATTTTAATACATTTTTTAAGAATCTGTTCTAAATGGGATAATGAATGCCCATTAACATTTGTATTTAATAAGTTTGATAGGCTAATGTAGCCGGTGTTAAGTTCACCATGAGACTGACAGATCTTGTATTCATGTTTTTGGCTCTTTTGACATTAAAGGTTTGCTACTCCTGGGCTAAACCTGGGCTAAATACA
>CM076988.1:14237738-14305238 GCA_039105355.1 Benthosema pterotum
ATCGCTGCTGCTTCTCGCCGCTTGTAACACAGACCTCATCGCTCACTGCTCTGGTTTCAAACTGCACTATTTCCTGAGGATCATCTTGACCACAATGACCCATGTAGTAATGTGTGTGGGATTGGGGGAGGAAGGGCAAACATTCACCGATCTACAAGCACAGGCAGACCTTTGGGGTACCTCGCCTAGATCAACAAATCATAATGGCTTTCATTTGCTCTCCAGGCACGTCTCGCACCTTCCTACCTACACGACTGCTTGCCTAAATATCCCAAGCCAGGCTGCTGGGCTGTTTGCTGCGCATTAAAAAAAGGCAACTAAAAACATGGTGACGCAGCTTTGTGTCTACAGGCCAAAGGCGTGAGACAAACTGTCTACTGTACAGTCTTGCTTTTAGTTCAGTAGTTTTCAACCTTTTTGATCCCAGGACCCACTATTTATTCAGAATTTGAGCCACGTACCACTATTTGATGACATTTTAGCCCCACAGATCACAAAACTGAAGATTTTGTTTTGCTTTTCTCCACAAGGCCAGGCTGGATTTGGGAAACAAAACCGTCAAACATACAGATCAAAATGACCATTAATCTTCTACATTCTCTAGTTGTGTAGGTTTGGCCTAATTCAGATGGTGAATATTTTAACTCTTGGGAAGGGTCCATTTGGTTTCATTTTTACACTTTCAAGAGTTACATCTGGTTAACCAAATCATCTGGTTAGCCACGTTGCTGCTATTATTTTAACGTTATGCCTTGCTTTTTACTGCTTTTCTCCATTGCTGTGTGAAAACAGCATAGTTTGAGAAAGACAACAGATAGTGTAAGTTGAGAAAAAAAAAAACTTATGAAACCAGACTGGAAGCACATCTCCTCATTATCTGTCACTGGGCAATTATGGGCCTATGAATATTAATATATGCAAATATCACCAGGCAAGGCCACCACTATACTGCTCAAAGCAAAGCAATTTCAGATTTGGTATAGAGTAGCTTCTCACCTCCAGTGGAAGAATGCTATGAAAAGTATGGTCTGATGATGAGAGCTGGTAGATCTGCTATTTTCACTATTTTTGTGCAGCATTCTTGTATGATGAAACTGGGATACTTCAAAGACTTCAAGGCTTCTGCCTGAGAGCAACAATATACGCATGCCTCCAAGAACGTTTTACCTTTAAAAAGAACAGCTTTTTGACTAGAGGGGTACTTTGAAGTTATCCTGCTCAAAAGTAAAAAACAAAGCAAAAAAACACACACATTTGCATAATATTTAACGTGACATTTAAACTCTCAGAAGTGCTAGGCATCAAGGGAGGAGAGGGAGAAGGGAATGACAGTGAAGGTTGCTGGGGTACAAGGTGCAAACTCAACTAAGGCACGCACACATTTACTTTACTATAGACGCACACACGCGCACATGCGTGCACACCCGCACACACAATTTAAGCTGTTGAAAAATAGCAGATCTACAAGCTCATAGCGCGCCACCGAGTGGCGCGCTATGAGCTTGTATCTCTGCTATTTTTGAAAAATCGTGAAAACGTGGTGCAAATCTTTGGATATTATGTTATTCAGAAACTAGAAATCTAGGGGGTTAAAAGGGGTTTGGGACAATGATTTCGTTAAAGGGGAGAGGGAGGGATTCCCATTGTGTCTTCCTCTCTGCCTTGCAATATGGGTAAGAAGAAAAAACGTCACCCAGTGACCCACATTTCCTCCAGGGAACTGACCCATCTCCAGAACCTGATCTAGTTCTGCCTCAGACTCTCCAGTACTGTCTGGCCGTCTGCGCTGCCTAGCAACCCCCAGCTCCATTTATCACCAGGCTTTAGTATAGAGACAGACAGAGATACAATAAAGAAGAGATCAGGAACAGATTGCTTATTAATAAACCTTAGCTTAATAGCTTAATAGCTTCCCTATTTGGCAATTTGAAACAGCAGACTTGCAACGTTGACGCTTGCGCTTCGTGCCGGCGATGAAGCCGCCCCCATACCATTTTTTCCTGCCCCCCCCCCAATAGGGAAATGTTATATCCGGACCTGATTAGCCCACAGACCCACCTTTTGAAAATATACAGCAAGATTTTTACAGCTCTAACAGCGATTCTCACATAATTTCAACGACTACCAGTTTGACATCAATTAGTCTACGGACCCTATATTTAAAGGCATTTCTATCTCAAAAAAATGAAAGTGTACACATGCTACAAACTATGTTCGAACTACAATAATATAGTTTGTACAATGATATTGTCATTTTGCTGGGGTAGCCCTTCAACTCCCTCAAGGAGCCCTGGGGGTCCTCGGACCTCACTTTGTGAACCGGTGACCCAGACTGGGTTGGGTTCAACTGAGAACACGTGAACACTCAGGGCTATTTCACTGTGTTAAGTCAGTGATGCGCGAGTTCAAACACCTACGGCTCAGTACAAACAAGGAATTATTCCCGAAGGGAAATTCACAAGTACTTTTTCTGTCGATGCCCACCGGCTCAGTAGTCTTGCGGTGTCTGCCCTGTAGATTAGAAGGTCAGGGTTCAAGCCCCAGGGTCCGCTCATACCAATGGCTATTAAGAAAATAAGAGCCAGGGATCGAGGCAGTGACATACAGTATACTTAGTGCAATGTCCAGGAGCGTGTACTTTACTTGTAGCATCATGGCTGGAGGGGTGGGTGTATTGTGCGTTGTGTACATTATTAAGTCGCCTCACGCTATAGAAACAGGCGACAGGCTTCTATACCCCTATTTGTCGGATAACGTTGGTTCCCCCGAGGCTACTTTACTTTATTCCTGCTGCCCTCGGTAAAGAGGACGCAGAGGAAGGAAGGGCGCTGGGGGCTAGTCTACTAAAAAGACCCACATTACTGAAGCATCCGATATGACATGTTCTCTCGCCGCCACAACCGCTACGATCACAGACGGAGGGGAGAGAGAGGGGAGGGGAGGAGAGACTGAGGAGAGGAGAGGGTTGGAGGAGAGAGGAAAGGAGAGCTGAGGGGAGGTAGGAGAGGAGAGGAGAGGAGAGGAGAGGAGAGGAGAGGAGAGGAGAGGAGAGGAGAGGAGAGGAGAGGAGAGGAGAGGAGAGGAGAGGAGAGGAGAGGAGAGGAGAGGAGAGGTGAGAGGGGCGAGTGTTGCGTCTCCATGGCGATGGCTTATCGTGTGAAATCCGAGCAGACATAAACAAAGCAGAGGCAGGATGTGGCGTGCCGCACAGTGCCACGCTTCTCCTGGGAAAACCTCCTGCGTATGATAAGCAAATGCAAAAAGAGCAGGAAAAAAAAAGAGTACTCGATTGTTTGTCCAAGTAAAAGTATCCACGAAGCCCATGTAGAAGTACTGTTCTATTTATCTGCTACGAGTAAAATCCGAAAATCCAAAATGTACTTGAGTAAAAACTACAAAAGTATTGGTGTCAAAATGTACTTAAAAGTATACACAAGAAAAAGTAATCATTATGCAGAATGGCCCAAACCACAAGTTTGCAAATGTTATAAATACAAATGACTGATTTTCATGTGCCAAAATGTGAGATGTATGTAGTGGCGATTCAGGGCTGGAGCCGCACTAATGTAGTGGAGTACAAGTGCTGTAAATTGCAAACACTCAAGTAAAAGTACAAATACCTGTCATTCATACCAGGACTTAAGTACATGTACTGTAGTTGCCTTCCAACCACGGCTCCTGGGAGCTTTCTGCGTTATGATAAGTAGCTCACATTAGTGCCTTAAAGTCCCCGGTGTACACTCAGCCATCCATCACAGACCACCACAGACCCCACCACAGACACCCATTATGTTTTCTTCGCACAAGTTCGCAGACGACATGCCGACGTTCGGCTCGCCGTGGTGTAGTGCCAAATCCTAAACGAATCAACTGTCACCTGGCTGATTCCATTAATCACCTACACCAGGGGTCGGCAACCCAAGATGTTGAAAGAGCCATTTTCGACCCAAAATTAAATTCAAAATCTGTCTGGAGCCGCATTTTATTATTTTTTTCCTGAGAGTGTGCAAATGTGAACCAAATGGACCCTGGTGGGTCCATTTGGTTCCATTTGCACACTCTCAGAAAAAAGGTCCTCAAAGAAAAATCATTAACATGGTGAAACACAACCTTTCTTCAGAAATGGGGTTTCTAAAAAAAAATAAAGGAGTTTTACAGAGTTTTTTCTAGTCCACACAACATCTCTAAGGTATATTAATGACATAGTAAACTGAGTAAACCTTTGAAAATGGGTGGTTCAGATTGAAAGCTCCACCTCTGATAACTGCTAGGCTTTTTTGACATGGCCAAGTGCTACTTTAACTGGCAACTGACGGAAATGTTTATTATTTTGGTGTGGATCATCCCAGTGTGTATGTAATAATGCTACAGCCACTGAGCCACTAGGGCTGTGTTCTAGAGCCCCAGTGTGTATGTAATAATGCTACAGCCACTGAGCCACTAGGGCTGTGTTCTAGAGCCCCAGTGTGTATGTAATAATGCTACAGCCACTGAGCCACTAGGGCTGTGTTCTGGAGCCGCATGCGGCTCCTGAGCCGCAGGTTGCTGACCCCTGACCTATACTTTCTCCTCCTTTCTCACTTTTAATAATAATTTGTACGAACATAATACATTGTGCACTATTTTATGTAGGCTATACTATTACGTAAAATAGTACGGCAGTGGCTCAGAGGTTGGATGGTAACCACAATGTTGCCAGTTCAAACCTGGGCTACCCCACAGTTGGTGTGTCGATGTGTGTCAGAAAAGGCTGGTTGCCATGCACTGTTCTGGTCCATTCTCTCTAGCATTCTGTCCAATTGAATCCACACAGACGTGGTGGAGGTGTGTGGAAAAAAAGCTGGGCCTCACAGGAAGAAAACTAAACATAAAGCATTATACTAATCTCCTGTCCTGAATGATTCTCTGCTCCGTTTCTCAGGCGCCTGCTGTGTATGGGTGTCGCGGGGTTGACCCCCAGCCCCGCTTCCTCCCATTGAAAAACCAGAACAGAGCCATAAGGGCTGCGTGGAAACGATCCGATCGGCCAGATAAAAACACACACAAAAAAATCCAAGAAGGATAGTTCTTCTTGTGTGTGTACGTTTCACCCTCGCACTCGCACGACTTTTGCTCTAATGTCCGTCGCTGTGCACTTGCAACCTTTTTTCGTGGGAACCGTTCCTCCGTAAATAACTCCCATTGTCTCTTAACAGTAAAGCCCGGCGTCCGTTAAAAGCCTCTGGGCACGCGCTCAGCGTGGCCAAAGTGGTGCTACTCAACTCAAAGAACGGAGCCAAATGGACCCTGCCTATAGTATAGCAGGTCCATTTGAAGAATCTTCATGGAGTTAAATTAGGACTTCAGCGTGTGTACGGTAAAACAAAGCACCCTTCACTCTCCGTGGGGCAGAACTAAACACTCTCCCAACTGAGACACACTCCTGGGCCTCGTACACACGTAGGGAGCAAAAGTTCTGTGCTCTGTACGTGATTGACGGTCGTCGGAATGCTTTTCTAAATGGCCGCCACATGGTTTGACACGGTTTGTGGGAGGTGTGGGCACAACACAGTCCTTAAACAAAAATGTCAAACCACGTGACTTCCAATGGAAAAGCATCGAGGCCGGCGGTCATCAAGCACAGGCAAAGCACAGAACATTTGTTCGTTATGTGTGTATGAGGCCTCAGAGTGTGCTTCTTTGTGCGAGCACGGATGCACAGACAATGGACGCATCCCCACCACAAGGGAAACATCTTTTTGTGCACTCACTGTATAATGCATACTGCATATGCACTGTGTACGTACTGTACATGTTTTGTTTGTGTTAAGTTAAAAAAAAAAAACAGCCTGCATGCATTCCTAAGGGCTTTTTTCACAAGCATTTTGAAGAAATCTACCCTTACTGGCTTCTGGAGTGCGGACACACATACACAGTACACACAGGACGAGCGAGCAGCTGCCAAAAGGCTTGTCGTAACACGGGGAGGCCTAATCACTTTTAAGCAATGTTTTTCTCTCCCAGAAACACGCACGACGTGGGATGAGAGGAGACAGAGACGGGGGAAGACAATGGAGGGAGGGCTAAGAAGAATCAGGCCTGCATGTACAGTATGCAGAGTGGAAAGGAGTTTAGAATAATTATAGGACACAGAGAAAGAGATTATTCACGCTTCAAAGTATTACAGCCATTCGGAGGGAAGGGAGAAACGTCCCTGGAATCTGGCCGGGGACAGTGTCCCCTGCGCCAGTTCAAATAGGTTGTAATCACTTGAATGTTATGCAGTTAAAGGGGAATTCCACCCATTTTCAATGTTTTTTTCTGAGAGCGTACAAATGCAACCAAATGAACCCTAACGGCTTAATTTGGTTCCATTTGTACGCTCTCAGAAAAACAAAAAACAACAAAAAGACATTAACATGGTGAAAATACATCTTGATGATGTCATCAAGGTGTTTCGCCATGTTAATGGTTTTCTTCAGACCTCCATTTCTTGCAAACACAGAATGGGGGAAGTTTTTTTTATCATATCTACCAGACACCTTTAAGGTACATCAATGACATAGTAAAATATTGAAAATGGGTGGAGTTTTTGTTGTATATCTTTTAGTGAGCAAAACACTCTTTTGACTTCTGTCAACAACTACACTAATTACAGACAGTAACTAACAAAAAAAAACAGTGGGAGTAATTTCGAGTCGGAGCAGATCAGGAGTCATACTACAGGAGTGGGACAGGATGGGATATTATTTTAAACTCTGGTCCAGGATTGGGACAGGACAGGATTTTTTTCTGTATGGGAGTGGGATGGGACAGAAGTGGAAATCCTGTGTCTATTGAACACTGATTCATCCATCCAAAGTGATGATACTGTAATGCACTGGGTTTCTTTCTTACTGTGGTTTTCAACGTGCGTCCGGTGACCCCCAGGGGTCCATGACTGGTTTCCAGGGAGTTGGCAGCTAACATACATTTATACAAGAACAGACAGTACATAGTGTACATTCTGAAGTCTATGACCGACTACTAGTATATTGGTTCGATCAATAAAACTCTTCTCAGATTCGGGTCCCAAAGATAAAAAACTAAAAATACTAAAAAAACTATAAAAGGTCATATCAACTAGGCGTCCATGACATAATCAATGTATATCAATGTATTAGTTCAATGAAAAGGTTGGGAAGCAACGATGTTAACGACGTAATTGCAAAACTGGTCAAGAGTCAAAGAGACTGTGGTTTTCCGCTGTGAAAGCAGAGAACCAGATGCCGCCACAGCAGCACAACAACAAAACATTGTGTCCTGCTGCTAAATTTAACATTCCTGTGTCCAAACAAGCGTCCGTGCCCAGGCACAAACACAATCAAATCCTGAGCGTTCCTTTGACCCTGAGAGCGTGCCAAACGGACCCGAAAGGGTCCGTTTCGCACACTCTCAGGGTCAAATGAACACTCATTTGATTTTAATTGCATCTCCCTCACACACACAGTTCCTGGTGCACTAGGCCTCGCCTCCTAAGTCACATGAATAAAAAAGAAGAAACTGAATTTAGTTGACATTTCAACCGCAAGAAACCTCAGATGACTCCCTCACCACCCCAAGAGAAATAACCTGCATTCATTCACTTTATGACAACGATCACTGCGTAAATCAGACAATAACTTCAGTAAATGTGGCGTTGTTGAGACTTCAAGCCAAGCTGTCTAACCATAACCATGTTAGCTATAAATAAAGGTAGTTTTTTTGGAATCTGCTTTGAACTGAAGCCTCATTAAAATTCACCCCAGTCCCAAACATGTGGTCCAGTTGTTGTTATATTGTGGGGAAAAAAATCCTAATTTGTTGTTTTCCCCACGATAAGCTTCAAATGAGGTGTTGTTCAAATTCACCTAGACTTTCAATCACACTTTCGGTAGAGCCATAAACTTGTGATATGGCTGAAACACGGCTGAACAAAAAAACAAAAACAAATAAGGAGTATGTTTTTCCACAAAATAACAACTTGGATACTTTATTTGGAAACAAATCAACTGCAAATAAAGACTAAGAAAGCCTTCTGGGGTGGAATTTTCTTTTAGGTCCAGCACTCACACCAGCTGATGTGTGATGTCTTTGATCATCAAACCATGAGAGAGTTTGGGGCGGGAGGGAGGAGGAAGGGAGGGTTGTCAGTCAAGTCAGCCCTAGTCAATTAGCCAAATTAGCCTTACCTGGGCTGACTTTATAGTCCCCACCGGGCCGGGACTGCTGAGCTCGCGTGGCGAGTTAGTGTTGGAGACCGAGTCTTGTTCTTCTATGTTGGCGGCGGCGGAGGAGGTGGCAGCAGCGATAACCACGTCCTTATTCGAGTCCTCCTCGGAGGGCTCGCACAACACAAACACTTCCAACATCTCGTCGGTCTCCACCACCGCCACGGGATCCATCGCCTCCACCTCCACACACTACCTGGACCACAACGTAGAGCTAAATCCTAAACCTCACAGTGTTTTGTACTTCTTTTTCTTTGCTACGGCAGGGCCACGCGCAAAACAACAGCTCCATCATCATCACCGCCATGAGAACGGTGTTTCCAGCTTAGCAGCATCCCTCCAACCTCGACTGTGTGTGTGTATGTGTGTGTGAGTGTGAGTGTGTCTGACCTCTGCCTCTGCTGAGCTGCAAGCCCGCCCGCCCGCCACTCACCCACACCCACTCCCCCCCACCTCGCTTTATCCGTCCTTATATAGAAATATCTCCCATCATGCCTGAGGAGCTATTGTATGGGACTCGCCACTCACTCCGCTGCGCTTTAATGCGAGTGGCTTTGTGGAGAAAAGACGGAGTGAGAGAAAGAGAGAGAGAGAGAGAGAGAGAGAGAGAGAGAGAGAGAGAGAGAGAGAGAAAGGGAGTGAATGCAGAGTTAACATTAGAGGTCCTGACAGCAGGACAGCGGGGGGGGGGCAACTTGGATGGAGAGAAATAAGGAGGATTGTCCATTAAACAAACAGCCGAGAGAGAGACAGAGAGAGAGGTAGGTAAACAAAATAACACACCAATCAGCTGCAGGAGGGACTTACCAGAGACTGACTCTCTCTCTCCCTGTCTCTCTTTCTGTCTCTCTGTCTTTCTCTCTGTCTCTCTCTCTCTCATTTCCTCCAATCTGTTCTTCTCATTTCTCTCCTTTCCCTCCCTCCTACCTAAAGGGAAAAGACAAATAAGCCTTAAAACCTATACTCGCTTTCTACAACCAAAACGTAAGGATGAAAACACGTGGTAATATCTTCTTTCTAAACGGAATTGCTCCTGTCCTGATGTTTGGTGATGTCATTACTGTATGTCCATGAGTGGTCCAGCTATATGGAAAATGGCATGAAGTCATTTTTCATTATGACATCATCAACCTGCGACAGGATCTGTCCCGATTGAATGAGATTCGCTGTTTATTAAAGAAATAAAACAATGAAGGTGTTTTTATTTGTTTATTGGGGGCAAATATAATGTATAATTATAGGCATATTTGTCTCTATACCCTTCTTTTACAGGAGAATTTCTCAGACTATAAGGCTTTCCTAGAAGGCTTTCGTTTGGTCCCCAACTCCACCTTCCATATGCCCCCATTGGGGCGTCGGATTTTGTGCCAACTCGCTGATTTCCATCAAAAATAAGTAGTAACGTGTGTCGCTTGGGATACTGTTTACATTATGAGGAGAGGATGTACAAAAAAGAAAATGGATTTTTTGAGCAGTGGAAATAAATGAATTAGCAGTATGCCCATTCCCCCGATACAATTCAACTCGATTGAGGCCATTGAATGCTTACGGTAGGGGAAATAGCCAATAATGATTTTATTTGAACAAAAAAACACCTGGACCTTGTGAGAACATATGAGGCTGGATCTAACATCTCCCAATTTGGGGGGCATTGGGGGGGGGGCGTGCCCCCATGCCCGTGCCCCCATGCCTAGATCCGACATATCCGACTAAGGTAAGAGAACCTTCTAGTCTGAATCTCTCCTTTAGATCCTCTGACTGCCTTGAGGCGACCTCTCTCTCCCTCTCACCCTCCTCCACTCTCCATCCATTGCTTCCAGCCCAGTGAGCACTGCGGTGTCACCCTGTAGGCCATGATGGCGTATAGCTCTGTGTTGGCGTATAGCTCTGTGTGTGCATGCGCACGCACACGCGCACGCACACACACACACACACACACACACACACACACACACACCACACACACACACACACACACACACACACACACACACACACACACACATGCACGCAGTGCTCATGGCATCCGTCTGTGAGCATCAGTAGATGTGCATGTCTCATGTTCTCTAGTGAACGTAGAGGTGCGGCTGCAACACCCTAGACTGCCTAGAGAGTCATTCTGGTCATCCGATCGAATGGACAATATGGCCAGGGCCGGATCTAGGCATGGGCAAGAGGGGGGGGGGGGGGGGGGTTCCTCTTAAATGACCTGACTGCCCCACCAAACTTGATGGTATGAATGCATGCTACGTACTTGTTGCAACTTCAACAACTGATGTTATAATTGATGCTTACTTGACTAACATCCGCTCCAGCTATGACGACTCTCGGTCCCACCAAGTGCTGTAGTACTCTACACATTCACAATGCCTTAAAAAGTACTAAATCCACCCTCGAACACAGCAAGCAACGTGACAAACATACTCTATATTTGAAGTATAGTCTGGCTGGAAATCCATGTTTACTCGCAAACCATTCGTCCCACCGACTTGTAACACACGCATTCCACACCACCACACAGAGTGCAGTGACCAGCCTCCAGTCAGTGGGACATGCCGTTGTCAGCACTGGCACAAAAACAAAAGGCGATCACACCTGGTCACCCCCTCGATCTCCATACGGTACTAGTAGTACTTCTCAAAGAACTCCGTAGATAGGCATGAACACGATACAGACACCGGTAAGGTGCTACAAGTGTATATGGGAACATTGTTTCTATATTTACAACTTGCATCGTTCGAATGGGTGCTGCTCAAGTCTGTATCAAGTGCAGGCGCTATTGATTGCAGTAAATGAACCAGAATAACCTAATGAGACCACTTAAGGAGTGCTCAGCCCTTGCTGGCTCTTTATGTGATTAAAGGAAAAAAAGTGCGTTATGAATAAAATGCATTATTAGATGAAGATGCATTATGCATTATTAGATGAAGATGGAACTGCTGGATTAGTCCTGCTATGGCATGGAGGCTCGCCTCCCTCCGGTGTTAAACGACAGCGCAAAGATGACAACAAGCACGACAAAACCTCTGTCACCCCACATATCTCTCTCTCTTTCTTTCTTTCTTTCTTTCCCTCGCTGTAGCCCACGTACACAGATCGCAGCATGGTGATGACAACCACACACAACAGGAGAGAACATACACACACACACACACAACACACCACATGGGGCTCGGCTCAGCGGGACACAGACATGGAAAGGAGCCTTCACTCAACTTGTGGGTGGGAGTGTGAGAGCGGGGAGTGGATGGGGGCGAGGAGGAGGAGAAGTCGTTGAAGACCACTCACCATGGGACAAGGATCCCAAGCGTGAATGCAAGAGCTCCGCTCCGTCCAAGTGCCCGACATGGTGATCGACGTAGCGGGGTGGTGGTCCGCCGCCGCGCCTCCCGGATGGAGAGGAAGAAGAGGAGGAGGAGGAGGGGTGGCGGTAGAGGAGGTGTTACCTGCGCTGTGGTCTGCCTAGGAATGGCACAGTTAATACCGTTGTTAAACCGAAAGGCAAACAACAGCAGCAGCCGCCGCACACAAGCAACCAATAGCCACACACCCACCCACCCCGTAGTACATAGTACAACGCCACCCCCACCCACTGCCATAGGAAAACAGCTGAGATGGCAGAGCAGCTGAGTGCAATTAGAGGGAGCTGAGCTGCCGCCGACGAGTGGAAGTGGAAGAGTGAGTGGAAGGTACAAAAAAAAAAATCAGTATACGGAGGAGGGTGGGGTAGTGGGCACACGATCGAGAGGAGAGTGGGTTGAGGGGGGTGGGGAGGTGGGTGAATTCGATCGGAGACAGAGAGGGATGCACACATTTAAGTTCTCGGCCCTAATGCATTGCTCGTAATGGGATTTCATGCTTTTAATTGCAATGGTTTAATAATGTACATTAGCGTGATGTCCGGTCATGTGTACCATTATGGGCTAAGCGGATGGATGCAGGTCACAAAACTGTGGCACTGATTCAAACTCGTCCATAGTCGTGTTAGGCAGGTTAAGTGGTTATTAACTGGTTAATCAGGGTACTAGGTTTACATAAAAGATTTTTCTTAATCTAAGTATAAGAGATTGGTGGATTACGGATTTGTCTGTGGATTTCGCAGATCATCTGCGGATTGGGATCAATGGATTATATGATTGACTGTTTAGAAGATTTGAAATCTCGCGCGATTTCAATTCTCGCGGGTGGCCGCACCCCCCCTCCCGCCCCGCACCTCCCGCCAGGCAAAAAGCCTTTGACACAGTCAATCACCAGATATTATTATTTAAACTAAAAGCAATAGGTTTTAATAGGGAGGCTTTGTCTCTGATACAGTCCTACCTTACAGATAGGATTCAGATGGTTGAAACAGGTGGGTTGCTCTCAGAGCCCAAACAACTTACATGTGGCGTTCCTCAAGGGAGCATAATCGGGCCGTTATTATTTCTGCTGTACATTAATGACATGGACGCAGCCTGCTCATGCCCTTTATTCTTGTACGCAGACGATTCCGCCCTACTAGTGACTGGTGAGAGTGCAGAATCCGTCAGTCGCTCCTTAGAAACTGAATTAAAAAAAGTCAACAGATGGTTAAACGAAAATAAATTATCCTTGCATCTGGGGAAATCCGAATGTATAGTATTTGCATCAAGGCACAATTTAAGAGAGATAGACAATTTTTCAGTTGAATGTAATGGAGTCAAACTCCAGGAGAAAACCTCAATTACATACCTAGGTTGTACACTAGATCAAAACATGTCTAGCGAATCAATGGCTCGTTCAGTGATCGGCAAGATCCATGCTAGAACAAAGTTCCTAGCCAGAATCGCAAAATACCTAGACAGAACCACCATGAGGACATTGGCCTCAGCATTAGTCCAATGTCTATTTGACTATACTTGCCTAACCTGGTATAGCGGCATCTCTAAAAATACCAAGGATAAATTACAGACATCTCAAAATAAACTAATGAGGGTTGTACTTTATCTCTCCCCTAGAACCCATATTAGTGCCAGCCATTTTAGAGAATTAAATTGGCTTCCAGTCGACTGCAGAGTACAACAACTGAGACTTGTTATGGTCTATAAAAGTTTAAAAGAAAATTGCCCAAAATACTATTGATTGCTGTTGTAAATAGTCATTATTGTGATGTACTGTAGTGCCGTTGATTGTTCCTTTTGTAATGTATATTGTCGGATCACAATGGAATTCAGTCCTATGACTTTTATGTGCTATCCAGATAATATGTGCTGCTCTTTATGAACTGTATAATATATATCAAATAAATTCAATCAATCAATCAGGGGTGCACGTGCGGGGGTGCATACATGACAGGGGGTGTATATAGGGGTCCATATCTGAGCCTATTGTGGCAATCAGCGTCCACTTAACTTTCACTTCAATATGATTAATTTTGGCATAATAACGTCCTAGCATCTCTCCTGTGTGTGTGTGTAATGGTGTTTTTTTTTTGGTCCAGGAAGTGACACTTAGGGGGGCATTGCCCCCCCCCCATGCCCATGCCTAGACCCACCCCTGACACACACGCATGTGTACCTGGTACACACAAACACCCAAACAGCACTGTGCGTTCCAGTGGAACAGGCAGTGAACTATAAATTAAACCACTTTGTGTTTCAAACAGAGCTCCGTGTGTTGGGACTCGGGAGGGGTGCGCCGGGGCACTAATTACCAAAAGAACGCCCCGGTGGTTTAAACAACGGATCACTTTCACCCTGCCTGCCTATGCTGTGCCACCTCTTTTCAACGGTGTCCATCCGGCTCCCGTGAAAATTCCTGGACTACAAAGGCCGGGGCCGGTCCATTTTAGACCCCATAAGCTACGCAGGCTTCACCTCCAGCTAACCCCTCGTCCTGTATCCAGTTGCACAAAGCTAAAGACATACCAGTCGGACCCCAGTAGTCGTTTTGGTTTCCATAACAAGGCTCTTATAACTTAAGAGCCTTAAGCTTCACACCAAGCTCCATTGTCCTTCATGACAAGCAACCAGGTCTATTGAAAACAAGACCGAGAAGAAACGACCTGCAGACCACATGCAGCTTTTTTTGGAAAATAGCAGATAATGCAAGCGCGCTAAACATGTCCTAAAATACAAATTAGTCATGAAATATATTCAGAAAAGTATCCACAGAGAAATACTTAATTTATACTACTAGGACCTTACCCGTTGTGAATATATGAACACCAAATGATGTACAGTGTAAAGTGAATATGTTAAATAGATCAAACAACAGTTTGTGTTATGATTATACCAATGATGTAAGTATGTAAGTATTGCTTTAATCTAAGTGAGTAATAAAAGTGAGTATACTTGATCATGGGGGAATGGGAAAACAGTTGTGGCAAAGTAAGGGTGTCCAGGAACATGTTGATAAATCTGATAATTACTTTTAGATGTTCTGTCTGTAGACCAGGGGTTCTCAACCTTTTTTACACCATGCAGGGACCACCATTTATTCAGCATTTGAGCCACGGACCACCATTTGATGACATTCTACCCCCATAGACCCCAAAACTGAAGATTTCTTCTGTTTTTATCTACAATTCCAGGCTGGATTTCAAAAAACATAAGAGGCAAACATACACTTAGTCCAAATCTACACAACTCTAGTTGTGTAGGTTTGGGCTAATTCAGATGATGAATAGGCTATAATAACTCTTGAGAGTGTGAACATGAAACCAAATGGACCCGCAAGGGTTCATTTGGTTTCATTTTTACATTCTCAAGAGGTTACATCTGGTTAACCAACTTTCCATCACTTAGCCTGGGGACCACCTGGAACCCTCTCAAGGACCACTGGTTGAAAACCCCTGCTGTAGACAGTCATCATGAAGCCACTGGCAAAGGGGAGCGTAATAACTGTGTGTGTGTGTGTGTGTGTGTGTGGGGGGGGGGGTTCTCTAATGCGTTATGCGTGGCGATCGAGTCGCAGCTCACACACACACACACGCACGCGCTCGTATGGAAGTCAACATCACATTATGTGAAAACAGCGGTCGCGTGAGTTTGTAGATAAAGCTGTAGTGGACACCACAGCACTGAGACACAATGCTCAGCACCAGGAGGGAAATGTGAAAAAGTTGTCCGGCATGCATAATGTCCTAGTAGTGCGCCCATTCTGTCGCTTCCATGCAAGAGCCGGCTGTTGTTAGCTTGTAGAGCTGCTTGTTTTTAGCGAACACCGGCGCTGCACGATAGCAGTATAAATGAAGAACTGTCGGGTGCTACTCCTGCTCGGCGAGTGTATCAGAAGTATATTCTGTGTCGATAAAACGGGCGAATTAATGTTCCAGCCCGCAGCAGCAACGAACGTTTAGCGAAAGCTGCTGCAGGTTAGATGGAGGAGGAAATGAGGGTGGCTTGTACGCATGACCGTATAGCCACCACAAAATTGTATGAGTCACCATTTGTTCCGGTGCTGGTGTAGCAGTGGAAATATGGCAGTGGGGTAACACGATAACGGTGGCCGTGAATTGTGTGACGCTAGGGGGCCCGTTGGACTTTCCCATATAAACTTAATGGGGAAATGTTCGTGCACAAATAAATTCATTATAAATCAACGATGTGTTAATTTGGCCAAAGGGCTTCGTTAATCTCTTCCTAATGTTATGTTCAATGAGCATGTGAAAACTCAGAATGATTGCTGTAGTCAGTGACGACTTATGCCTGTTTCAGACAGACATTCAGACAGACAGAGTGCTTAATTATTATATTACTAGGACCTTACCCGTTTAATATGTGAAGTCCAAATCATGCGAAGCGTGGGTAATGTGATGTACTAATCATTCCAATAATGTAAGTGGGTTGAGGAACAATTGTTTTAATGTATATTGTAACATGGGAAATGATATCAGTTGTGGCAAAGCAGGGTGTACAGAAAAATGGTGATAAATAATGTTGTTGCATAAAAGTGGTTGTTTCTGTGGACATCATGAAGTATTTTTCCAAGTGTTATGTTTATCTGAATCTTCCACAAACATAAGTTGTCAGAACCTGTTATGATTACCTGGTTGTGTTTCATGACTGAATGTTAATCTTTGGTGTTGCGTGCCAGCCGATGGTATGCTGTGTTCTTAACTTCTTTGTGGCATGATGTGCGATGTGAGTTACAGTACATCTGGTTAACCAACTTTCCATCATTTAGCCTGGGGACCACTTGGAATGCTCTCAGGGACCACTGGTGGTCCCTAGATCACTGGTTGAAAACCACGGTGTTAGTGTAGAGTCGACACGTGCGCACACACACACACACACACACACACACACACGCATAGAAAAAAAGAAACGATGATGGCCATGATGGCGAACTGCCTGTACATGTCTATGGAGTTGTCGCAACTCTGTCTACTGTCTGTAACACTCTGGCCGTTCAAGGGCATGCAGAGTCAACGTTGCGACATCAATGGCATGTAGAGTCATACGTGCGACATTGGGGGTCAGAAACTGAGCGCTCGAGGTGAGCGCTCGAGCGCTGTTCGTGCAGTCTGAATAGGGACAGACGCGTAGTCGAACATACAGTTTATGATTAGCCAACACAACACGTGTGTGATAGGCATTGTTCGAAAAAGAGTGAAATACGATCGTGTTTGCACTTTGCAGTGGGTAGTGTTGGAATATGGACATTGGGCAGCAGCGGCAGAGGTTGGATGTGGCTAAGTGGATGATGGTAGCTTTGGCTGCTAGCAGGGTGACTGATAGCAGGCTAAAGCAGCCGACACGCCGCGAGTCGAGGTTATGTTTTATTTTCTTCATTGACGGAGCAGCAGAGCAGGCAATGCAAGGCGTTGAGGGAGGGTCGGCGATTCGTTGTAGTCATTGTGCTCGCGTCTCACTCGTGTCCATTGCGCTAGCGTCTCACTCGTCTCCATGCGCAATGATAATTCCATGTTGGTCCATGTTGGGTCGGTGTGACGTGTGTGATAGGGGGCGGGTCGCTTCCCGCATATAAAGCTAATGAGATGCACAAATAAATTCATTATAAATCAACGGTGTGTTAATTTGGCAAAAGGGCTACGTCAGTCTCTTCATGATATTATGGTGAACGGCTGTGTGAAAACTTACAGCGATTGGTGGGGCCATCGCGGAGTAATTTGTGTTTCAGACATTCATTCGGACAGACATCTCCCTGTTTTTAGTATGGATTAATACTTAATTTAACACATCTGATGCCCAGGACATCTGGAGACGTCTTTGGGGATTATTTGTGATTTGTTTTCTTTTTTTCTTGCAAACCATATAAGGAGTTCCTCCCCGTTCTAGTTTCAGTTTGGGCTTTAAGAGGAAAAGCCTTCATCCAATCAGGATGAAAGGGGCCTTCCTCCAATCAGGATCGAGTGGGTGTGGGCCTTGGTGTATTTGCTGTCAGCCTGTTTGTTGTACCCCCCATGCTCCTTTAAATAATATTAGGAATTAAACTACACTTTAGAAACCAGCAGTCCCACCCCGCTCCCCCCAAGCCCAAAGTCACTTATGAATTATGATGAGCAGACTTGGCAACAATGAACACAGCCAGAAAAACAGGACACAGATGGGTGGGGGAGGACGGCTGGTTGAAAGACGCCTCAGTCAGGTTAATGCTGTCATTATTACTACTCCGTTTGCAGGGTGTGCATCTGAGAGAGAGAGAGAGAGAGAGTGCAGCTAATGTATTATAGCACAGACTAGGCCTCGAGAAACAAAAGAGAAATGGTGCACCTCCCTCAGGCCTGGACTGGCTGGTCTGGCAATTCTGGTCAGAAGGGCTGGGCAGTCATGGGGGCTGGGGCTGAGCCAAAACAATGAGAAAATATAATAAAAAAGACACAGTGGCGTCATTTGGGAGTATTTGGTGCAGTCCACAAATGCCAGAGGCGATTATCTGCGCCAGTCCATGAATGATCTCCCCGGATCCCGCCTCTGCTGTACAATGATAAATACATCACAAAATAATCACTTAAGGACTTTTTTATTTTTTGTTCCATGATTTTGCAAACCATTTTTTTTTCGTTCAGTGTCAATTATCCAATGTAATCCTCTACACAACCCTGGCCTCATGCTTCTTTCCACAGGCCACAATTGACAATCTGATAAACTCTATGCAAAGATGTGTTGGACTGCATGAGGCAAATGGTGGTCACACCAGATAATGACTGGTTCTGATTCCCCAGACGGGAGACCCCCAATAAAGCAAAAAAAAAAAGCACAGTCTAAGGCACACCTGTGCACTACTCATGATGTCAGATCTGCATCCTGATCCCATCTCAGCAAAGTGCTCACTATCACACATTTAGACAGATTTGTGAACAATGTTCGAGAGAAATGGTAATATTGTGTATGTGGAATGAATTTTCATCTCATGAAAAATGGGAGCAAAAACAAAAGTGGTGCGTTTACATCTTTGTTGAGTATTATATATTTATTTATTTTTAATATATACAGTACATATATATTATTTTATAAAATTGGCTTAAGGGAGGACCGCAAACAAAAACAAATGGATATACTGTATATTACTTGTGATCCATAAAAATGGTTTCCATGACCCAGAGAGGGGTCCCTGCGACCCCATTGGCTGGGAACGATGGCTGCATTAGCATAATAACAGCCTGCAGCCCTGGCCTGCTTCCCTGCGCTTCGGCAGGCTGCTGGGTGAGCGTCAAGTGTTGTTCAAACACATCCAGCAATTAAACTGGAAATGCACACCGAGGAGGAGGCCCACGCAGGGGCGAGCGGCTATAGGAACGCACAGAGAGAGAGAGAGAGAGAGAGAGAGAGAGAGAGAGAGAGAGAGAGAGAGAGAGAGAGAGAGAGAGAGAGAGAGAGAGAGAGAGAGAGAGCTGTGAGGTTAGGAACCAACTGAGAAGTTTCAGGAGAGTTACAGGCAGTGTTGTAGTGGTACTTTTAGAAGTGGGGGGACGCCTCTGAAAGGGGAATTCCCCCCATTTTATTTTATTTTTTTCTGAGAGTGTACAAATGTGAACCAAATGGACCCTAGCGGGTCCATTTGGTTCCATTTGTACACTCTCAGAAAAAAGGAAACTCATTAACATGGTGAAACACATCTTGATGATGTCATCAAGATGTATTTCACCATGCTAATGATTTTTTTCAGACCCAAAAATATTTTAGATGTGAGAAGTGGGGGGACGCCGCCCCCCCGCGTCCCCCCTCCACTACACCCCTGGTTACAGGTGGTTAGAATTAAGTGCCTGTAGGCTGGTAAGAAAAGCGCTATGTAGTTTGTACATTCGATATGCAGTATTATTATTAATTATTAATGGTATACTATGTGACTGCCTAAATGTCTCTAAATGGAAATGTAGGAAGACAAACTCAACACCTGCAGATATAGATATTCTATTGACATGAACTATGTGCAGGTAAAGGTTTTGGGGCCCCCCATAGCGGACAGTTTAACCAAATCAATGTCCAGTGAAGGGCTCCAGGAGCTTTTTTTCAGAGCCTCAAACCCAATATAGCACAGTCCACTTTCCCCAAAGAGCCCATAAGAGCCGAGGGCCCCTGGGCCACACTGACCCAATGGTTAATTTGGCCCTGACTCTGGAATATAGATTAAGCATTGTATAACATATTGCTAGCATACAGATTAACAAGTTAAGCATACTGTTCATACTTTAGTATGAATTGTAAACAATTAAAATATAACACAATATTCTTTTCAAGCAGTATCACAATATATGATTTCATCATTGTTATTTGGTGGCAATTGTTAAGATTGTTAAGAAACAATGAGTGGTGCATAGGCTAAACATAGTGCCAGAAGGACATACTGTATGGGGTGTACAGGTGTACATAGGACAAAGCTGGGCCTTGGAAGTGGGTTGGTTGGTTGCACCACTCAAAAAGGGGGCCAGCAAGCAACACACAATGTGTCACCGGCCAATGTTGGGGGAACCGTTTCTCCAACGGTGTGTGTGTCTGTGACTTTCTGAAGTATAGTTCACAGGCGAACATCAGCAGCAGCACAGAGGTGACTCCCAGTAGTCCTCCCAGGCTCCCACTGAGCTGAAGAGGAGACGTTTCCCTGGCTGGTGTGTGCAGCGAGCGCCATGCAGAGTACTGTCAGACACACAGGGCTGGGATCAGGGGCGGATGTAACTTTCACAATTGGGGGGGGGGCAAGAGAAAATGGTATGGGGGCGACTTCATCGCCCGTGGTTACAGGACTTTTATTAGTCAAGTAAGCATCAATAATAACATCAGATGTTGTTGAAGTTGCAACATATGAATAAAGCTAAAGGTCTGACTCAGAGAGTTTTCTGTTTTCAATGATGAAATGTTGGTGTAGTGGTGCAACATCTGTAGTTAGGTAGTAGCAGTAGTAGTGTTTCAAATCATTTTAAATATAAGCACTTTACTTTGAAATATCTTGGGTTGTTTTGCATGCCATCGTGTTTGGTGGTGCAGACTGGGGATTTAGGGGGGCATTGCCCCCCCACCCCCCATGCCCATGCCTAGATCCGCCCCTGGCTGTGATGGGAATCCCACACTAGTAGGCTAGTAGTGGGGTAATCAACACTACAGCTCTGCTGCACACTGAGACTGTGACACACACACACACACACACACACACACACACACACACACACACACACACACACACACACACACACACACACACACACACACACACACACACACACACACACACACACACACACACACACACACACACACACTCTGTCAAATACGTTTTCCCTCTTGCACGTCCAATACAAATACAGTCCGATATACAGAGGCTTAGCATTGAAATGAGTCTCTCTCCCTCCCTCCCTCCGTCTCTGAAGGATCGGTGGCCTTGGTTTGCTTGCTCTAGTAAGTAAAGTCAACACTCCGCACCCTGTCAGCAACAGCAGCGGCACTCCTACAGCCCACAGCATGAATGAGACATGCTGCCGGAGCCGAGCCGAGCTGCTTTACTACGAGGACACGGATCTCTGCTCTTCTGGCTAATCCCGTCACACGTTTCCAATTAGACCCATCCCTCTCCACAACGACTGCTAGAGTACAGGGGGGGTTTTCAAACCTTTTCGTTTCAAGGTCAATTATTTGCTCAGTATTTGAGCTACGGACTACCAGAGCCTCTCAGACTCAAAACTATACTTTGTTATCGATTGATAAGAGTTTGTAGCTCAGTGGTCTTGTGGTTAGAGTGTCCGCCCTGAGACTGGGAGGTCGGGGTTCGATTCCGGCCAGGTCATACCAAAGACTCTAAAAAATGGGACCCAGTGCCTCCCTGCTTGGCACTCAGCATCAAGGGATGGATTGGGGGTAAGTCCCTGCGATATACTAGCGTCATGTCCAGGGGGTGTACTTGTACATCAAGCTGCCTCACGCTACAGAAACAGGAGATAGGCTCCTGACCTATATGGGCCTCAATGGCTCAGCTGGGCCTCCTGACATCATGGCCTGGCAAGGCTACTTACTTACTTACTTACATTCTCTGATCAGCTCTGATAAGTTCATGACCGTCGACCATTTCTTGAAGTATTCCGATTGGCTGGTTTAGGTGATGATGTAATGATGACAGAAATTTATAATTAACGTTACATGTATTATCTCCTGAAGGAGAATCTGCAGAAGCAATTATTAATTGTTAAAATAGTGTTTATCAATAGCTCGCTATGCTCATGCAAAAGTAGGTAATGGCCTACTTGAGTACAATACGCAAGTTGGACCTCTACTGAGTGCAGATCTAGTTGTGTTAAAGGGTAATTCCACCCATTTTCAAAGTTTTCCTGAGAGGGTACAAATGTGAACCAAATGGACCCTAGCGGGTCCATTTGGATCCATTTGTACCCTCTCAGGAAAAAGGGGTCTGAAAGAAAAATCATTAACATGGTGAAATACATCTTGATGATGTCATCAGATGTATTTCACCATGTTAATGATTTTTTTCAGACGTCCATTTTTAGGAAATACAGAATTGGGGGAACTTTTTTTCACACAACATCTCTAAGGTATATTAATGACATATTAAAATGTTGAAAATGGGTGGAGTTCCCCTTTAATGCATATGTTTCCCAATAATTCTCTCAAGAGTATGCTAGCCTGTTGCAGCATTGTGTGTCAGCTGCGCCTGTTATCTGCTCAAAGTTTGGTACATGAGTGGAGTTTGTCGCCCTTGTTTTGCGTCTGATTGCAATTATCCACTTGGCAAAGTACAGTAGAGCCTTTAAATAGTGGCTTTGCACTGCTCCGTTTATGTGCTGACGTATCTCCGACTATCACCGCAGTGTGTGTGGAACTGGTGCTGAGGCCTAGCATAAGCCTGGAAAAGGGCAACGGCGGAGTAAACAAGATAGTTAAATTATTAGAGCCAATAATGTACTCAAGCATCAGCAATGTGACCTTGACGTTGCAGACAAAAAATTATACATCATGTGCACACGCCACACACACACCAAGGGAAAAGGGGTGCCAAGTACACAGTGAAATCCTCAACGTTAATTGAACTCTGAGTGTGTAAAAAGGGACCTACATGGGGCACTCTCTGAGTTAAACTAAAAGTGGGGATTTTACTGTGAAGGTCAGTAGGATGTTGTGCTGTGTCTTTGTGCTTGCATTTGTCATAGTCCGTATTGTGTTTATTTATTTAGCTGCAACGCCAGACGGTGGAGTAATACGCTTCAAACTGCACTCCGGGTGTCCGTGGGCTCCACGGACAAGTAGATTAATTTCACTAGGATTCAATGGCTGCACTTCACTATTGAGAGATGAGAATGAAGCCACACGTTGTATATGGACAGTGCAGAATTCATTTCATATTCTGATCTCAGTGTTTCTAAGCAACTTGGAGCCCTAGGCAAGATTTTCCCTGGAGCCCCCCTTACCAAATGGACCGTTGCGGGTCCATTTGGTAAGGGGCACCAGGGTAAGGGGCTCCAGGGTAAATCTCCTGTAAAATGGCGCTCTCTCTCATGGTCGCCCCCCTCCCCTCAAGGCACCCTAGGCAACTGCCTAGTCTGCATAATGGCAAAAACGCCCCTGTCTGATCAGACCCCAAACGGCCAGTGCTCGGCTCACCCAGCAGTCTGCAGTCTGCCCTCACACAGGTAGACGTATGTACCAGTGTATCACCAGTCTTACTGGTAAAGAATTTATTATTGACAGTACAAATCCAATTCTATCCAAATCGTTTTTTCCTTCATGTACTTCTCATGAACATTAATCTAATAACATTTAAGGCATTTCATCTAATGAAAAACATTGTCTCATCAGAGTCCCTTCCCTGCACAGAAGAATTTGAAATGGGACTCCATAATGAAAGTCAATTCTTAGGCGGTGTTAAAGGGGAATTCCACCCATTTTCAACATTTTTTCTGAGAGTGTACAAATGGAACCAAATGAACCCGTTAGGGTTCATTTGTACACTCTCATAAAAAAGAAAAAGCGTTTTCTTCAGACCTCCATTTCACAGAATGGGGGAACTTTCTTATCTTTTCCACACAACATCTCTAGGCTATACTAATGACATATTAGAATATGGGTGGAATTCCCCTTTAAGTGGGACTTCAATCGCTGGTAGACCCCCCTAGTATGGAGGAATCCCTGTTTGCATGCAATGCTGCGGAGTCAAGCTGCGTGGAATGTGACACCACAGCTATGACCTGCACTGCACCCAGCCAGGGTAGCCCTGCAAGGATATCTGTCTATAGTGTCGGATGCAGTGTTTCAGAAAAGGGTTTACTACTAGTATCCCAAGAGGCTCAGTACAGTAGCCTAGTGTATAAGCCAACGTTTTCATTCATGACCAAGGCACTAAGGCAGTGTGTCTGCCTGTTACCCCATCTCTCTCTGCCTCTCATTCATTTCCTGACAGCCTTAACGGGTTAAGATCTGTGCAATAAAGCACACTTCATCCTTCAGTACCTGCAAGCTAAACTGCCTGCATTCCATAATCCCAGCTTGTTGTGGAGAAACCTTATATCTCCATAGGCTGTCAGTTTGAACTTTTAGAACTTTTAATATTTATTTTTACTTAAAAGGAGCATCCAGTGATTCGGGTGATTTGGAAAGCCTTCCAGTCCGCCCGACCCCCCCATCTGATAGTTGTGCACATGCACACACTCTACAGTAGGGAGAAGTACAAGAGGGCAAACAGCACGTACACCAAGGCCTTACGCCCACTCAATCCTGATTGGTGGAAAGCCCCTCTCATCCCAATCGGACGAAGGCTTTTCTCCTGAAGCCCAAACTGTTTTTTGACCCCAGGGGCTCACTGGGGACAGGGAAGAACTCCTTATATGATCAGCACACTCTTAAAGATGGAGGTTTTTCCAAAAAAAAGGGAAGGAAAAAAGAATGTTTGAATTTAGTGAGGTTGTAGATCTGATCTTTTTGACACCAAGCGACACTGAAGAGTAGGCTATAAAAAGTGGTTAAGTCTCTCTCTGGGTATTATAAATTATAATACCCAGAGAGAGACTTAACCACTTGGTTAAGTCAATTCATTGATTATAATTTATAATCAATGAATTGTATTGACCATAGATTGTGACAAAATAATAACTGGATCCATATTTCAAACACAGTTCCTCTTTTCCCTTCCATTAAGTTTATGGACATACATGTTTTTCACCTGACAGAAAACATCACACGGCAATCGACCAATTACACACCCTAATGCCCCGCAAAGCCCCCGTCTGAAGTCGATACACTGGAAGTGTCAGTCAGGATTCCACTCACGCCTGCCAGCCAACCCTGACATTGTGGATAAATGGTTTTCCAAACCTATTTTTCACGTCAATTATTTCAATTTAATTAAGAAGATTGCCTCGTGGTTTGTTCTTTATGAATTCACAATTTAATCAATAAACATGCAAGCAGGGCTTTCTTGCACACCTGAAGCGCACCGGAGGGACTGATTTAGATTTTTGCCAACAAAGACATGCGAGTGAATCACCCAATAACCACTTCCGGTAAACTATATACTTACACCTAAATTCACACACAGTTTATAGGATTAAACACAGTTTACCACTAGAGCATTGATTGCACACAGCTGGCTTATACAGTAGATTCATCTATGTCTCTTTTGCATTCGGTAGATTGAATTATTTTTTATTCATGCAGTGTGAAATGGTGAAATTAAGCGCTCAGAATCTCTTGTGTCTTCTCCTAGAATACCTGGCTGTTCATTAGTGAAGGGACGTGTGAAGTCTGCTGTGTTTCTTTTGCAGTGCATCCTCTAGTCAGATTAACACCCTTCCATCATGTACTGTAGAGCAAGAAAAGGTGTAAATAAGAAATCCCTCTGCCCTGTAGTGACCTGAAGCTGTGGATTTCAAAGCGGGGGCTGCGTTTTGCTACGGTGGGGATGGGGGAGGTGTCCATGGTGTCCAATTAGAAAGGAGAAGGAAAAGAAAGTGGAAAATCAAAACACAATCCGTTAGACTACTGTGCCACTCTCAAACTGGCATCCATAATTGCCAAACATTGACAGATTTTCATTGAATCAAATCTACAAAGCTACTGTTTTGAGTGTTCTTTTGCGAAGGAGAATATATAGGTTATTCCCAAATAATTCAACCAATCAATCGAGCTCCGCTCCCGAAACCATGCACGGTTCACCAAATGATACGACGTAACAACACCTACCCTCTGGTCTATTTATGGACGATACAGGAAATGAAAAAAAGCACACGCCTATCTTGATGATTGCCTCTCTGTGGCGCAGACAGATTCCCGTGAATCGGAAGGCTCAAGCACTTCCTGATAGCCGGCAGTCAAACGTTAAGCCAACAGAGAAATATGCATATCTATGCATTATCATATACTACGATATGCACTGCATTCATACACAAACTAATAATTAAACAACGCAGGAAACCGGTGCCTACCTTGGACTTGCCTTTCAACAAAACAATCCTCAACATGATGCAACGTGTGCAGAGTCAGGCGCGCTGTTGCGGTTTGTGTCGTTTTGTGAAATTCCAGTATCTATGCAGAGCACTGCAACGTTTCTTTTGGACTGATCCACTCTGGTACGCAAAACTACATGTGGTTAATTCCTCAGATCAACATTGATTCAGTATAGTTGGCTTCTAAAGCCCTTTCTGCCCCCGCATAACCATTCCCCCACCCCAATTCCTTTTGGTTTTATCTAACGAGAAAAGGATGAAACAATGTCGCGTGCTGTGCATACATTCACATTCTTCCTTCGATCTGAAGGTCTGTGTGTAGGCCTATGTACAGTAATTGCCCGCCCTGCCCTTGCCAAGACGTTGACAGGCCCCCGCTGCCATATAGTATATGCCATGGATGGCACAGATGGTGCCCATGTAAATATGCACCATTATCATTTTGGCCTTGGCTTGACTTGTGATTAATCTGCGATAATCCCCCATCTCCAAAGGGAAGTGGCTTCTTAAAAGAGGTGCCCCATGGTGTGACGCAGCACCGGCTGTGGGGGGAGACGTGTGCATTCTGGATTTTGTTTTTACTGTAACTCTGGGGTTTAAACGCTGATGGTAGCTTACTGGAGATGGTTGTACTGGCAGGGTGTGGGTGTGTGTCGTGTTTATACAATAGCTTACGAGGATGAGCGTTGGCGACTGTCAGTCGTGATCGAAGCACAGAAAAAAAAAAACTGCAGTCAAATATTACTCAACTGTACAAGTGAAAGTTGCTCTGTCAACTTTGTACATGAGTTACAGGCTCAGTAATAGATCTGTTTTTATTGACCTTTGAAATCAAGTTGTTAATTCATAATGTGTATATAGTTTTGAGTCCTGGGGGTATAGGGGGTGTTAATATAAGTCAGGTACAGTGTTTGTCTTGAGTTTGGAACTAAAGTCTGTAAACATAAAATTATATATACTAAAAACCTTTAACCTTAATAAATTTACTTCATTGCAAGCGCAGTGAGCGAGATTACTATGTAAGCCAGGCAAAAAACAAATGCTATAGCCTTTGTTCTCGGACGACATACTATAGTATGATGAAATACGAAGTGCGCCATGCATCACAATACTTGGGCATGTGTGACCTGAATATGGAAAACTCCATATATCGAAAGCATACTTGTTGCTAGCAGAGGTTGCAGGTAATCAGGGTTAGTTACTGGCAGTGATAGCAGAGGTGAGGCGCTGTAGTGATAGGTTTAGTGGTGACTGTAGTGATAGGTTTTAGTGATGACTGTGAGAGAGATCGTAGGTTAGCTTGTTTTGCCGAGACGTCTGTCTATTGTTTTTGGATTTGAATTTGGAGGTTAAGTAGGGACAACGTGTCGTAACCGTTACCATAACCATTAGGTTTCGGGAAAATTACAAATGATTAACGCATGCAAGCCGAGTGCGAGTGCTTCTGTAAATCAGTGGTTTTCAACCAGTGGTCTGGGGACCACCAGTGGTCCTTGAGAGGGTTCCAGGTGGTCATATGCATCATACATTGATGTAATACTTTACTGTTGAGGAGCGGCATTGCCTTTACCTACACAAAACAAGTACCGGTAAACAGGTTTCAGGTTGCGTCTGGTGGTGTCTGTGGGTCTGTAGCAGCGTGCAGATAGACATGTCAATGTAATAAACGCAGCCACAATAAAAGCATTACCCATCCTGAGACACAACATGGTGGGTGGGAGAGAAGAGGTCAATGGAAGGGAGGGAAGGGGAGAAGTAGTAGAGAGAGCCTATTTCAACTTATCCGAACCTGGCCCAATTGCTGAACCAAATAGATCAGAGGGTTTCAACCTTTTTCATAGCAGGGCCCACTTATGTATTTTAGCCACGGACCACCATTTGATGCTGGGTGTTGAGTCTCTGTGACCCAAAAACTAAAGATTTCCAAGTTTTGGTCCAAAATTTAGGAGAAAACTGGCAAAATGTTGGTCTACATTTTCTAAATGTGTACATTCTTGAAAATTAAATAATTCAGATGTTTAAATATATTTTAACCCTTGGAGCGTAAATTGGTATCATTTTAAGATGATACCAAATGCACAATAAATAGTGGGCCCTGGTATGAAAATGCTTGAAAACCACTGCTCTAGCGCTTTCTAGTGCATTTTGGAAGTGCCAATAGTGCATTTTGGCAGTTGGCAACACTGGCGAAAACACCGCAACTTCCGCTGGTAGACTCTACAGTGGTCTCAGCCCAGCATGAGAACGGCGGCAGGATTCGTTATCAGGCCATCCTTTGTATTGAAAAAAGCTTGAGAATCACTGTGTGTGGTCCTACCTGCACCTCGTCCCCCCGCAGCGACGCGTCTCCTCCCAGCAGCGGCTCGGCGGGCGGCGCGTTGATGGTGACCGACTTCTCCGAGCGGCTGTCCTGCTTGTTGCTGCTGCTGCGCGACTTGTGGCGGTGGTCTCTGTCGCGCTCTCTCCGCTGCTCCCTGAAAAAACAACCGGCGGAGAAGATGAGCCGAGTTACACGTCGTCCGTCGCTGCCACGCTGTTGTTGCCACGGCAACCCGCTGCCGCCACCTCCACCCCCAGCGAGCCGCCCTGCCGAGGAGCCCGGAAAGGCAGGGAACGACTTGTTGTGCATCGTTATCGTTATAGGAGGCCTGACGATGCCTTTCTTTTAAGACAATTAAGACCACTCTCTCCTCTTCTCTTCTCCTGTGTCTCTGTCTAGCTTTCTTTTCTTTGTCAGTTTCTTATTTCTCTTTCCCTCTTCTCCGCTGGAGGAGAATTGCGCTGCCTAATCCGTGACGACCTTAATACCATTGGCCTTTGACTTTTTTTTTTCTTTCCTGCATTTCATTTCATTTCTCTGGTTTATTGAGCGAATCAAAAGGGAAAGGGGATTAGCGGATCGACTCAGGAAACAACATCTGGGCGTAAACAGACAACAACGCATACACAGAAACACACTGACAGGATGACAGACTTGGAGGAAAGGAAGAGTAGAGTAAGGTAGAGTAGAGTAGAGTAGAGTAGAGTAGAGTAGAGTAGAGTAGAGTAGAGTAGAGTAGAGTAGAGTAGAGTAGAGTAGAGTAGAGAAGCAGATGAATCAGAACTGTCATCCCCATTGCATTATATACTGTCCTATGTTGGCCTTGTTCCTGCGCTTATTGTTTTGCTGATCGTTCAGAAGCTTTAGCTTTATTTAAGTGTCACATTATGCCGCCTGCCTCAATTTCCCGTCGGGGGATTATTAAAGTATATCTCATCATCTGTCACAGAATGGCAGTTTTAAGCCACAGATATAAACACATATAGGTCTGTTCTTCGGGACTACAGTACAGCTGTGGCTGTCTGTGTGAAGGTGGAGAAATGAACCTGCTTTGTATTTCATGCTCCATCTAAGCTCTAATGACCAGGCGTGGGTCAGGGCCTCCAGTGACCTCTCACCCATTCCAATCCCCCCCCTCCCCTACGCCCCCTCCTCTCCCCAGCACCTTCCCTCGCTCACCGTATCCACATAGAATGCCGACTATCTCTCCCGTCCCTCGTCACGGATATGAGCAGGGGCGTAGCTAGCAATTCTGGGCCCCCTGCAAAGCTTTTCCACATGGGCCCCCCTTTCCCGGCGGCGTCAAAGGGGAATTTCACCCATTTTCAACATTTTTTCTGAGAGCGTACAAATGCAACCAAATGAACCCTAACGGGTTCATTTGGTTCCATTTGTACGCTATCAGAAAAAAAGAAGTGTCTATAGAAATCCATTAACATGATGACATACATCTTGATGATGCCATCAAGATGTGTTTCATCATGTTTTTGTGTTTTTTCTTCAGACCTCCATTTCCAGGAAACACAGAATGGGGGGAAACGTTTTTTATCATGTCCACCCAGCACCTCTAGGGTATACTAATGACATATTAGAATGTTGAAAATGGGTGGAATTCCCCTTTAAAATGCTTCAATCTGGTGCACTTTGAGATCAAATATTTTTCATAATATAACCAATACAAATAAAACCTTATTAATGCAAGCTTTTAGTGGGCCCCCCTGACTTTGGGCCCCCCTACAATTGTCCCCCTTTTCCCCACGTGTCTACGCCCGTGGATATGAGCAGCAACAGCATATGAACTCCATTAGCCTTGCCATCCCCACTACCCCAGCCCCCCCACTCCCCTTGCCAGTGCCCCCACATCCCACCCTTGTGCAATTCTCACTCTCATTTTCACTCCATCTGACCACCCCACAGGCCTGCACCGTCCCCGGCGCAACCGCCTATAACCAGCTTCACAAAGATGTCCATATTTAGGGCTGTAAAGATGAATCATAATCACATCGATAATTCAATTAGTTGTCAACTAATTTAGTAATGGATCAACTAATCACTGTAGATTTTTTTCCCCCTTAACCATATTTTGTCCAGTTTAACTGTTTAACTAAACGAACTGCACAGAAGAAACTGCAAAGCAAAATATGACACATAACGGCTATAGTATCAATTACAAAACTTATGGCTTGAATATTTATTTTTAAATTACCCATTTGAGTTCAGAAGAGTACTGTTCCTTTTAGACTGAGGGAGTTCTTTAATCAAACGTACGCTAGTCAGAATAAGCCTAAAAACACCATGAGTTGCTTTTTTTGTCTTTTATTTGAATTTACAGCCTAATCAGCAGCTAATCAGATGTATTTTTGAATTGATTATGCTTTTTGGTCGGAAATAACCTCAAATATATATATTTTTAGGTGATAGCTGTGTCATTGCCTGATTAACCGAGTCGTGTCAGTGAATGAATCGAATGTGAACATCATTGTTCGCTGCAGCCCTAGCATTCACCACTACAAACAGCAAAACAACTGCAGAACAACTGGTTGAATGGGTTTCTAGTGCTCTGCTTGTTGAAGCACATGCACCTACCGGTAGGTTGGAGGACAAATTATCTCCCCCTTTTTAAAACTGTCTTCTGATATTAGTAACTGTCTTCTGATATTGTAATAAAGTCGGTAACTGCCTGCGCATGTGTGTCCGTGCGTTAGTGTGCATGCTAACAGGCAGGATACCTGTGTTTTCCCTCACTTTTTTAGCTTTATGTAATCAGGGGGGGAGCAGACTGTGAACAGATGCTTTATTCGCCCCACAATGCACTGCTTCACACTTCGTTCACGCGCCGTTATGCACAGACACACCTGGGAGCTTTGCAGCCACGGCACAAACACGATTTTAACACTGCTGTTCAGCCGCTATTCGCCGGAGGAAGTGAGAGAGTGAGTGAGTAAGTGCATGCGTGCGTGCATGTGTGTGTGTGTGTGTGTGTGTGCGTGTGCGTGTGGGGGGGGGGGGGGGGGGGGGGGGGGGGGGGTTAAGCGTCTTGCTCAAAAGCACTGTGATGATGACAGCAGCCGAGGGAGACTTTTCACACGTCTGTCGAATTCAACTTGCTTTCTGATGATGTAAAAGTGAATACGTCCTCCGACGAAAAGAAGACGTTCCTTGACAACCCAGTGGGACAGTAAGAGTGGGAATCTCTTACTGGTTATTTATAACCACACGAACTCCAGCATCCCTTAAACCAGGGGTTTTTCAACCTTTATGATACCAGAGCCCACCATTTATTCAGCATTTAAGGCACGGACCACCATTTGAGGACATTTTAGCCCCCACAGACCCCCAAACTTCTTTTGCTTTTGTCCACAATACCAGGTTGGGTTTGGGGAAACAAAACAGGCAAAAACATACAGATCAAAATGACTATTTATCTTCTAGTTGCCAAGACTTGGGGTAATTAAGATGATGAATATTTTAACTCTTGAGAGTGTAAAAATGAAACCAAATGGACCCGCAAGGCTCCATTTGGTTTCATTTTTATGTTTTCAAGAGTTACATCTGGTTAACCAACTTAGCTGGGGACCACCTGGAACCCTCTCAAGGACCAATCACTGTTGGAAAACCACTGCCTTAAACACTTTGACGAGAGAGAGTGAAATCCGCCAGTGACTACTAGTTTACTGGTCACGGCTATAGGTACTTGTGGTTGCGGCTAGTAAGCAAGTGGTTTCGACCTGGATGTTGGCCGCGAATGGGTCTCAGCCACAGTGAGGGAGCCACAAGCGTAAACTCCATATAGCCTTGCACGCAGACAATGGCGCAATCGCCAGTATCCCATGCCATCTGTAAAATAAAACTATATATAGCCTAGCCTACATACAGAGATGCAATGAAAGTTATTGGACCAAAGTTCAGCGAAAGCCTGACGGCTGCTGCAGCTAATAACGTGAACAAATATCCCTGTGCACTTTTACTCAATATTATGTTGGCAGCATAGCGATGGAACAGGCGCAAGATTGTATAGGCCCACTATCTGTTGTGCTACTGGTGTAGCAGTGGACACATGACGTTGGGGTAACAGCGAGAACGGTGGCCTTGTGATGTTAGAAGTAGGTTTTACCAGAAAGGATGTCTAGACAAACACTGAGGGAAAAGAGAAGATATTTTCTTTCTGTATGAGTGTGTCATTTAATGCTAATGGTGTCTTCTGTGGCAGAGACAGTAGAGCAGCAGTGGAACCAATGTGATTTCTACCATGCAAAAGGAGGGTTTTTGTTTTGTTTGTTTCCCAGTAGGCTTCATTATAGGAGACAACAACCACTATCCTCCAACCAAACCACCACCTCACACCTTGCAGACCACACAGCGCACAGCCAAACACTCTCTCTGACACTGCATGTCGGGCTGCAACTGTGTTTTGTTGTGGGAGTAACAAATTACATATTACTGTCAGTGTTGCCAACTGCAAAAATCCAAAATGCACTATACTGTAGTGGTACTTCCAAAATGCACTAGAATGCTCTAGAGCAGTGGTTTTCAACCATAGCCACGAAGGACCACCATTTGATGTTGAGTTTAGTCTCTCGGACTAATTTAGGAGAGATAACTGGCAAAATGTTGGTCAAGATAGCAATTCTTCTACAAATTCTAAATCTGTAGATTCTTGAATAAGGTAATCTTCAGATGTTTAAATATAATTTAACTCTTGATGGTGCCTGTCCACCAATCGCCTTTTTTTTTTTTTTTTTTTTTTTTTTACCAATTTTTGGCGCTAGGGCGGTCTGGAAAAAGTTGGCAACACCGACTACTGTTGCCCAACATGGTTATGTTATGTGTCTTCACTAGAACTATCAATAAAGACACAAAGCCAAACACAAATCTTTTAAAAAAAGCAGACTCTGTCTGGAGCTCTGGACACCCACTCACGTGCACAATGGGCCGTCCCGTCCCGTCCCCACCCATCCATGTCCAGGATATCCTGCCTGCGGGGGCCCTAATGAAGGAATAAAGGCTGTGATTGACAGCATGCAGCAGCGCTGCAGTCCTGCAGTCCTGCCAGGGTCGGACTGGCTATAGGGTGTACCAGGAGCTCTCCTGGTGGGCCGCGGGCGGCCATAGGGGGCCGCCATGTGGTTCTTCTGTTTTATCTACAATTTCAGGGTGGATTTCAGAAACATAACAGGTTTTTCCGTTTTTCCACCTAGATCTCTATGGTCTAAGTTACTCCAGTCAGTATTTAGATATTTGATGTTCATTTTAGCGCCTCCAGCTCCTCCTATACAAACCCATTATAACTTAAAACTCCATTTTAACCATGACAGATTATTCGAAAACAACCAATCTTTTTTCTGGTGACTGATATTGTCCTCGGAATATGTGAGCGGACCGTGGAATTCCATTTACAGTTTGCATTTATTTTTAAAATATTGTTTTATTCATTTGGGTGGGCAATTCACGCAAAAAAAAATGACCGGGCCGAATTTTTGCCCCAATCCAGCCCTGAGTCCTGCACAGCTCCATGAGATGGAGGTGTTTTGATTAAAGGGAGTTCACCACACTGTTTCCTCACTGCTATTCTGGTACTTCCCCTCCAGGCCCTCCTGCACACGAGTGGCGGCTTCCTCCCCCCCTTAAAAACCACCAACAAAGGCTGGCCACAGTTTCCCAAAACCGCAAATGGAGAGGAAAGACTGTGAGGGTTTTTGTGGTTCACAAGTTGTTGTTTTTTTTTTCTTTTTTTACAGTTTATCTAAGCCTGCTCAGAAAAGAAGTGTGCTGTGATTTTAAGCTCATGTTGATAGCCAGACGACGGCGGCTACCCGGAGTGAATAACTGTTAAATGGAGAGTTGGCAGTCAGCTCACCGGCGCGCGTTTTTCTTTTCTCTGAGACGTACAGTAGTAGCCCAGCAGGAACGACGGGGCGGTGATAGATGGTGGAGCGGTGGAGGGAGGGGAGCCGCTTCAACCAACACTTTGAATTGGCATTTGAAGGGAATTAATTAGGCGATACTCTTGTCCTGTCAGAGTACCTTACAGCAGGGCTTTTCAACCTTTTTGATACCAGGGCCCACTATTTATTCAGCGTTTGAGCCACGGACCACCATCTGATGACATTTTAGCCCCCACAGACCCCCAAAACTAAAGATTTCTTTCTTTTGCTTGTGTCCACAATTCCAGGCTGGATTTGGGAAACAAAACAGTCAAACAAACAGATCAAAATGACCATTAATCTTGTACATTCTGTAGTTGTTGTAGACTTGGGATAATTCAGATGGTGAGTATTTCAAATCTTAAGAGTGTAAATATGGAACCAAATGGACCCGCAAGTACAGTACCAAATGCAGGTCCATTTGGTGCTGATACCGATACCAAATACAGATATCAGAAAATAATATATAATATATACAGTATATAATGATACTCCTAATGAGACTCCTTACTGAAATGTGCACTTGGGCAACTCCAAAGTAAATTCCACATGACACATCATTTTTTAACTACCATAATGTCAACCCCTTACCTCTGTGTTGGATCTGTATTTAGACTGGTATATTTGCCAATACCAATATGACCCAATAATGACAAATAAGCCTCGATACTGATACTTTTCCAAACCCAACAAGCACAGTATTTGCAGATACCGATATGACCAAAAAAGGTCCGTTCCCGTACTTTTTCCGAATAGAGATATACAAGAAAATGGGTAAATATTGACAGTAAAATACAACGTAGGTAAATAGTTAGGGAGTGACATGAAGGAAAGGTCTACCGGTGTACCACAGCTGACTCACTGTGGTACACACATTAATCACTGAGCCATCGGTTATTTTAACATAAATCGTCTCTCATGGGGGTCACTAGCATAAAATATCTTAAAACAGCAGCCAAATACACTGACAAACAGCTCAGTCAATGAACATGTGGTGGTTCAGTGGGGGATTTATTTTTATTTTTTTATGGTAGGGACTTAACAAATCACTTCCTCAACCTGACCTGCCATCTATTCTGGCTGATGGGACTCTGGATTGATTCCAGACTGTCTGCAAAGCCTTCTTTGATCTGTTGTTATTATTACTGAAGTGTCCTCAGACCACAACCTCTTAAACTCTCTGCATACTTAGCTGACCGGGGTCAACTAAGTATAGTCGATGACATTTAGCCTCTAGGATCAAAAACTAAAAGCATATTTTGTTGTCGTTGCATAAGGTTTTGTATACAATTCAATGCTTTTGGTAGCAGAATTCAAAGTCATTCAAAAAGTGCAGCACTGCGTGTGCCGTGCGCACGCCTGCGTGTGTAACCTGTGTGTATACGACTGTGAAAGTGTGGAGAGAGAGAGAGAGGAGAAAAAAAAACATACTGGCAGTTATATTGCTATAATAACGTGCGCTGGCGTCTTGTTATCGCAATCACAGACATGGGAGTGATTGACTGAGTTTTCATTTCGGGATAAATCAGGCGGGTGGTGCAGGGAGGAGGACGGGGAGATCGTCGACGTGAGCCTTAATAAATAAATGATGGCTATCATCATTCTCTGTGAATACAGCCACAGTTTCTCCAGCAGTGTGCAGCAGATGCAGTCTTGGGATTAGGTTCATGGTAAATTGGGCTGCAGGGGAGCTGGGGTTTCGACCGTTGACTTGACGAAGAGGGAGGTAATTTGCACAACTCGTACACCAGCACTCACACTTAAAGAGCTAAACCTCATGATGTGGGGGCCGGAGAGACATCCGTGGGGTCCTTGGAGAGGGGGTTAGAGGAGGGGGTCCCGCCCCACTTAATTAAATTGATGGATCGGAATCAAATGGACCCTTACAGTTCTGTATCTCTCAGAGTGAAAATAGAACCAGACACAGTTAGTGGTGCACGCGTGTGACCACGTGTACGCATGCACACGTTGCCGATATACAGTATCTGCCAGTGCATGAGCTATTCGTTTTGGAACGTGTGCTGTAGCCATGAACAAAAGGCTAGTGTTTTTTTCTGATTCTGTCTGCAAGCCAGATGGCACAAAGATGAGCAAGTATAGGGAAAATAAATTGACGCTTCTATAGTGTGATGGAGACATTTTATGGACCACCACGAAAGAAGAAATCAAAATCAAGATGCAGAAAATATTTTGTTCATTGTATTTTGTTAAACGACGACTGATCTTTGGTTGCAGTTCTGCTAGGATACATTAATTTGCACTAAATTGTGTATTGCATTAATAATTGTATTGTGCAACTGCTATCATGTGATGGCTCACATTTGAGGCAAATGGTGTCAGTGAACAGAATATTTTCAAATGGTGTTCCGTCACCAAACACGCTATCATTTTGGAGGATCCTTGACATGTCTCAGTATTTTCTCAGTATGTTCTCAAGTATTTTCTTCAAATAGCTAAAATGTGAATAAAACCAATAAGAATTTTGTCCAAAAGACTGACTAAATAAATTTAAAAAATGGCTGCCAAAACAACACAATTATTTTCAGAAAACAATGGTCATGATTTAGTTATAGTAGACATTTTGTAGAGGTCATTTACGGGTTACTGGAATCTCACTTCCCTGTGTAGTTTTCCTGGACAGGTATATGGTAGCAGCGAAGGGACGAGGGAATTATGGGACTACAGATGCCTGACGAGCCGAGCAGCGCTCTCTGCCAAGATTCTAGGAAAACCCTTTCTTTTCCGCCGCCTCCGCCTCGCGAAACACACCTGAAGCTAAGAGCTCCCTCCCTCCTTCCCTCCTGCCATCACATCACACTCTCACCAACTTCCGCGCGCAGGGAGGGGAGAGAGAAGGATGGGGGAAAAAAACGCAGACGGAGGAGGAATTTCACACCCACTCCAAAATGTCCCATGGACCGAAGAAGTACTGAGTTCGCTTTTTACGTCAGGGCCGGATCTACAGGGGGGCAGGGGTGGGCACTGCAGAGCCCACCCAAATGTGCATCCTGCCCACCCGATCAGCGGTTTTCATCAGTGGTCCAGGGACCACCAGTGGAGGTGCAGGTGGTCCCTAGCTAAATGGTGGAAAGTTGGTTAACCAGAAGTAACTCATTGAGAGCGTAAAAATGAAACCAAATGGACCCTTGCGGGTCCACGGGTTACGCTCTCAAGAGTTATAATATTCATCATCGAGTTAGACCTAGTCTACACAACTAGAGGATGTAGAAGATTAATGGTCATTTTCATCTGTTTTGTTTCCCAAATCCTGCCTGGAATTGTGTCAAAGACAAAAGAAATCTTTAGTTTTGGGGTCTGTGGGGCTAGAATGTCCTCAAATGGTGGTCCGTGGCTCAACTGCCAAATAAAGAGTGGGCCCTGGTGTCAAAAAGATTGGAAACCACAGCTTCATGTGAAAAACTTTGAAGTTGCCCACCCTGCCATTCTTCCAGCCCACCCTCGTAGGGCTGGCTGAATCCGGCCCTGTTTTACGCATGCATGCATGTATGCACACCTGTGAGTTTCCGCCGAGCCCCACAGTCACCAACCACCACCTGCAAGCCTAAAAGGAGCCGCAGCGTTATGGTGTTCCGTCCGTGGTCCGAGCCAAACGGCCACGACCGGCGATATGTAGAGCTCTGCAGCTAAAAGTCATCTCAAACCCATTAGAGAACGAGGAGAGATGAGAGGAGGGGAGAAAGAGAGAGAATTGTTTCTTAATGAGATAATGATATAGCTTGTGCCTAATGACGGGTTGAGGCGGATCATGAGATCACCCGTCCTCCTCTGATGTGCTCTCAAAATGTGCTTTGAGAGCGCCACCGTTGTGAGTGAAAAGGCCAGATTTAAACTCCCGATATTAAAACATTATGAATCTCATTTAGTTTTCACAAAACAAGTGTATATAATATAGGCTTCATTCAAAGTGTTCACTAGTAAGTAACCTAATTCCTGGTGGACAGACACGCACGCTTCTGGCAGATCAGCGCTGTCCATTGTTGGACGGGAGTGAGCCGACAGCCAGCGCCGGACAGGCCAAATCAACTGACAGGGGTGTCGGGGGGGGCTCTGCTGTTGACACAGGTTGAGTTGAAGCCCCCCCCCCCCGCCTGGGAACTGGGTGTGATAAGCAATTCTGTAGGCCTGGTTGGCCTCATGCCAGGATTAGCTCTGGACAGATAACGGCGCAGCGAGGTGACGGCGGACAGATGACGCCGGCATGAACATTGAATGCATGGATACCCAAAATCCCACAGAGGTCAAGTCTAAGAGGGGTGGCAGGGTGGCACACACACAAACTGTGTGTGTTTTCACAAAGTGAGATAACACGTAAGACGTCTTGCACAACTTACTGGCGCCATATATGGAGTATGTGCAGGGGCGGATCTAGGCATGGGCATGGGGGGGCAATGCCCCCCTAAATACCCAGTCTGCCCCCCCAAACACGATGCCATTCAAAACAACCCAAGATATTTCAAATTAAAGTGCTTATATTTAAAATGATTTAAAACACTACTACAACTAACTACAGCTGTGGCACCACTAAACCAACAGCATTTCATCATTGAAAACAGAAAGCTCTCTGAATCAGACCTTTAGCTTTATGCAGGCTGCGTGTCTGTTGCAACTTCAACAACAACTAATGTTATTATTGATGCTTTACTTGACTAATAAAAGTCCTGTAACCGAAAATGGTATGGGTGCGACTTCATTGCCCGTGGCGTGAAGCGACACTGGCGATGAAGCCGCCCCATACAATTTTCTCTTGCCCCTCCAACATATTCTCTTGCCACCCCAAATGGGACATTGTACATCCGCCTCTGAGTATGTGACGCACAGACATTTCTACATTTTTGGCTCACATAATGTAGTAATCTGGCTCACTGTGTTCGCAATCACTATTCGAGGGCTCTATAGTGTCTTAAACAACAATGTTTGTGTGTACTAAAAGAGTCTGAGAGCTCTTTTAACGTACAATCTAAGTCAATGAGGGACATATTTTGAATTATTAATTTCTAATCACTGGAGCTTTTTTCATGTCCACATTAGGAAGTGCATCATAGCAAGGTAACTAAAAAAACTCACAAAGTGGTCTTACCCTTTAAACCCTACTGTAGAACGGGGTCGATGGCCCCTCTTCACCAAATCTACAACCGATCTATATGGTCAAACATTACAGTGTTAGCTTGTATCTTAGTCAAATGTTTGCCTATCAGGACAGGCTCAGAACAGGGACACAGTGGTTCATGAGTTTAAATAGTCTTTGCGGTTATGTCTATTTCTGATTGATTGATCGATTCTGAACCTTGCTTGATCAGGGAAGAGCATACAAATGCGTACAAATCCAACAAATGTGTACAAATGCATAACGGGTTCCTTTGGTTCCATTTGTACGCTCTCAGAAAAAAAGAAGTGTCTAAAGAAATCCATTAACATGGTGAAAATACATCTTGATGATGTCATCAAGATGTTTCACCATGTTAATGGTTTTCTTCAGACCTCCATTTCTTGGGAACACAGAATGGGAGAACGTTTTTTGTCATGTCCACCCAGCACCTCTAAGGTATACAAATGACATATTAGAATGTTGAAAATGGGTGGACTTCCCCTTTAAATTAACTACTTTGGGCTTTGTTCTTGTGGCTTCTTTCCTTGTTCCAGTCACTGGCCGTTACAGCACATTGCCTCCAAAGGAGAGGCATTACCCGGGCAGCAGAAAACGGGACCCGGGAGTATTCTAGCTGTGAACGAATTGGCTTAAATTATCCACTTAATCCCATGCCAGTGCAGTGTGCTGCCATATAATTGGAGTACAACCAATCAAAGGGGAGCAATTTTACACATGAGTGGCTGCTAATATGAGATTGGCAAATTTGGTAATCAGCGAAGTGACATGAGAACAGAAAAAAAACACACTACTTTTAAGTTCATGTCCTAAAATGATAAGTTTTTGAAGTTATTTTGTAGGACACAAGAGAACAGCTTTGTTGAAGTAAAATGTTGGGGTCAGAAATTTGAATTAGATACGAATTAATTGTGCTTGCATTTCCTAATGTTATATAAATATTTGAGTTTTTTTTTTCCTACTTTATTCAAGCTGGCTGCAAAACATGTCCCTCACCAATGTAGCTTTTTCCCTTCACTAATGGTCATGATAAAATAGTATGTTAATTTTCTACTCAGTCTGTGTCTCATATTATAGGAGGGCTGTGGGTCAGACAGCCACGCACCATGCACAGATTTTAGACATTTAAGTTGTTGTTGTTTTTTAAGTCGCATGCGACTTTTAAGGAATAGAAAACTTGCAGTTTCTATTACCATGGTTTCCCCATGCAGCGATGATGCGCATGGTAGACAGACAGGTTTCTGAACTGCCCACAGCCCTCCTGTATGAGACACAGACGGGAGAAGAAAAATGGCGCCGTTTTGTCATTAACAGTAACAGTAACATTAGTGAGGACCTATTATATGAAGACAGGTTGAAAAGCGCTTGAATTGATCCTTTAAGATGTGTTATTTCATACAGCACCATATACTTACACACCATTGACTTTAAAACAAAATCATAGAACAGTCAGTATCTTTGCCTCGTGGAAAACTCGATGGCCTGCCCCTCATTTCAGTTCAGCACAAAGCCCTCTCACAGAAACCATTGTATCCTTTAATCATAATAAAGAATGGTCTCTCTCCCGGGTATAGTTATGCTGTTATACACTGTTGAACATGTGCCACGCTGGAGAGGGAACATACACTCAGTCTCAGCATCATGGGTTTGGCATGGCTTGCCTAAGCTCTCACCAGGGAACAATGATCATAGACGGGGAGCAGCGGAGACACTATTTGGGAGGCCAGGGAGGATATTTTTTCCCTCCATCTAAAGTGTCCTGGTGACACACACAGACAGCAGTCGGGTGTGACGAATTGACCTGGTAGATACTGTGTGTAGAGAGAGCGCCAAGAGGTTGCGAGGGAACGTCTCCAAACAACCGCACCGCGCCGCCGCCACCTTCTGTTGCGGCCGACCGCCATCGAAACCAATCTGAATCTGTTTTGATATGACAACTGACTCTACAAACGTCTTCGAAATCATTATAGTTTTATTAAAAAAAAATCATATCAAGGACCGTCTGTATATGGCCACCAACCCCATCTGAAAATATGTAGTTTCAGGGACGTCCCCGGAAACAAAATATTTGAGTTAAAAACGTGCACGTCTGTGACAGAATATTCTGAGATTTAAAAAAAATATCACATCTACAAGCTCATAGCACGCCACGGGCTAGCAGATCTGATATTTTTCAATATCTAAAGTTCAACCTAATGCTTAGAACACCAAAAGACATTTCCGTCCATTCTTCCATTTGCAATATAGTTCTCTAACAAATTGTAAATTGTGTTGTGTGGAACAAAGAAGGAACCACCGTGTGTGTGTGTGTGTGTGTGTGTGTGTGTGTGTGTGTGTGTGTGTGTGTATGTGTGTGTGTGTGTGTGTGTGTGTGTGTGTGGTGTGTGTGCGTGTGCGTGTGTGTGTGTGTGTGTGTGTGTGTGTGTGTTTGTGTGTGCGTGCGGGCGTCCATGAGCGATCCACATGCACTCCCGTGTGTTTTCGGAAACTGGGGCCGTTTGGCATGAGTGTAATTAGACAACAGCGTTCCAGAACCGACTCGTGCATTACCTACCAAACGAGCACAGCTAGGGGTTTGAAAAAGGCACCAATTTCGCCTTTTTTTTTTCTTTTTTTGCGTATCAAATTACTGGCCAGCCGGTGGCCCTGGCAGGGCCGGCCTCGCCCGCTACCAGAAGTGATGGGCAGAGAGGGCCGCCTGGCAGGGATGCCCCAATTATCTGTCATACGCTTGAAAAGGTTGCAGACACAGGAAGCCACAAACCCAATTTATCTCCCTCCCTTCCTACTCCCGCCCAGGGCCGGATCTAGGCATGGGAATGGGGGGCTCCATAATAACTGATGTTATTATGGAGGCTTACTTGCCTAATATAAGTCCTGTACAATACAAGATATATATATTGTGGGTACAGGTCTTGGGGTGAATTTAAATGAAAATGGTATGGGGGCGTATTCATCGCCCATGGTGTGAAGCGACACGGGCGATGAATCCATTTTCATGGTATGGGGGCACCCCCATACGATTTCGCCTGCCTCCCCAATTGGGAAAGGTTACATCAGGGCCTGCTCCCGGCCTCTCTCTCCCTCTCTGTCTCTCTCTCCCTCACACACACTCTCTCTCATTCCAAACAAAGTGGGACCACTTTCGCTCCCTGTAACTTGGAAGTACAAGGACAAATTCCTGTCCTTGGGAATGTGTGCTGAAAGCAGAGGGAGGGGGGTGCGATAGGCCTACCCCCACCCAGACCCTTTCTTGAGAGAGTCCAGTCCAGAGGGGTGGAGTGGGAGTGGGGGGCATGGGGTTGGGTCAAGTGGAGATGTACAAGAGAGGGCAGCTGCTGCCTTTTCATCACGCTAGTGGTATGGGGAAGGGGGGGGGGTCGAGGTATAGGGGGTGACAGTAGCGTGGAGAGGCGTGTGATTTTGTCAGGCAGGGAAATAGAGAGAGGAGAATGACGGAAAGAGACAGGAGCAGGGGCGGATCTAGGCATGGGCATGGGGGGCGGGGCTTGCCCCCCCTAAATGCCCTGACTGACCCAACCAAACACGATGGCATGCAAAACAACCCAAGATATTTCAAATTAAAGTGCTCATATTTAAAATTATTTCAAACACAACTACTGCTAATGACCAACTATAGCTGTGGCACCACTAAACCAACAGCATTTCATCATTGGAAACAGAAAACTCTCTGAGTCAGACCTTTAGCTTTATGCATGCTGCATGTCTGTTCAAAAACAATGAACGTTATTGCTTTACTTGCCTATTAGTCCTGTAACAAAAAATGGTATGGGTGCAGCCATACCCCCCCCAATTAGGAAATGTTACATCCGCCCCTGGACAGAAGAGGGAGACGTGACAGGAAAGACAGGCAAAGGATGAATATGTATATTGAAGGAACTAAAGATGTGTCTTGTAGAGCCAGCGACAGGTGGCGTCGGCCCAGGAGGAGTATATGACTCAACTACAGCACTAATGAGTCAAAGCATAGATAGTCCTGGTGGAATATTACTCCACAACACATGAAAGTTAATCAGTACAAGTTGTGGTTGAGAAAGTGCTTTATAGACCCATTTAGACCTGAGACGCATTCTACACAATGTCATGACAGTTTTCTGAAAAACCTATGCTTCTATGTCAGCAGTTTCTCAAAGTTTATGTCAGGGGACCCCAGAAACGATATGAAATTGTCTGCCGACCCCAATCTGAAAATATATGAAAATATGTGTATAATTTGACTTTGAAAAACGTTTGTTTGTCCAAAAAAGGTAGCAATAACACTATAGTCAATATTACAACATCTGTCTTTTGAATGTTGTGGAGAAGTGAACGTCAGGTTGGACAACACCCCCCTTGCATGTCTCTCCGTGCAGACCGAAGGCAGCTATAGGTCGAGAGCCGGGGTCCCCCCCCCTCTCGACCGCAACAGGTGCCAGTGGGGTGGGGTTGGGGGGACGGGACAGGACGGGACGCCAGTGAGAGTTATGGGGGAATGGGAGAGATCTATAGCTGAATGGTCAGATGTACAAGGGACGGACTGTTTTGGGAACTGGAGCCTCTTCTCCATGTCCTCTCCTATCATCTCTCTCTCCGGACCCTCCGTACATGCGCTGATGGCATCACTCAGCCGGGCCCCTTCAGCACCTGTCCGGACCCCGGGGCCTCGCTGCCTTCCTGAGAGCCGTCAACTACAGCTATTTCACCACTGACAGACTAATGGGCCCCCGGGGGGACCACAGGGCACCGCAGACAGACAGGCAGACAGACAGACAGACAGACACGTGCACGCACGCACGGACAACACTGACAGTAGCGCGGACAGGAGGACTGAGAGTGAGGAGGAAGTTGGGGAGATGTAAGTGAAGAAGGGCAAGTGAAAAAGGGCAGAGGCATGAATTCAGAACAAACTAAAATAGACATGTTGTGAACTTGTAGCATTTGGGAAACTAGCAACGCAACGAATATTCAACCGAACTGATGTGACATAACCGAAGCCTGTGTCTTCGGTTATGCATCATGCATAACAGTGACCACCAGTCTTGGGCAAGATTTCAGCCCTATACAGCAGCACCACTGACTTCAATCAATTCATTAAAAGAAAACATTAGTTGGCACTGATTAGTCAACAGTTTGCGAGACGAGGACGTACAAGCTGACCTTCTTCACCCTTTTCCTACTAGTTTAATTAAGCTTATTTGCTCTACCAGACCAGACATTTCCACAATTTTAATTTCTCAATTTAATCCCAATCCAATAAAGTCATCAGAATAAAATGTATCCCGTGGAAATCTCTACATAACTAGTCTTCAGAATTATGTGTCAGTTAGTGGCAGTAATGCACATGATCTCTGGAAAATGGCCGCAAACCACCACTGAGTACTGAGGACTTCCGTTTTATTGGGTCACAGCTGTCAACGTGAAGGACTCAAATGGGGCAATTGTGTTTTTTTTATCATGAATGTCCAATCAAGCCACAATGACACACCGATTGTTGGATTATGGTCAGCGATGGACATACCGACCACGGGGGGGGACTTTTTATCTCTAAGGTATATTAATGACATAGTAAAATTCAATTCAAAATGGGTGGAATTCCCCTTTAGGTAAAACAAAAAAAAAACAGTGGGTTTTGACCAGTTGTACATCGTACACGGCCGTATACAACAGGGTGTGTGTGACTGTGACTGTGGCTGTGACCCTTACCCGTGCCGGTGAGAGCCCCGGGAGCGTCCAGAGTAGTAGGAATACCCCGAGTAGGTGGACTCCGTGTCCATGGCGGCGGCGGCGATGGTGGCGTTGTGGTGCCCGTGGCGCCCGGCGGGCAGCAGCTGGCCTGGGGCTGCGGAGGAGGAGCAGGAGGAGGAGGAGAGGTTGCTGGGCTTGACCGCCGGCGGCGGCAGGCACAGCGGGACCTTGTGGGCGGTCTTGTCGGGCGCGAGGCGATGGATCGGCTCGTTCAGGAGATTGACGCAGGCGGCGGCGGGCTGTCGGGGGTCAATCTTGGTAGCAACCCTGGGGGGGCTCCTAGGTGCTAGGAAACGTCAGCCTGGAATGAGAGCAGGAAACAGGAGAGAGAGAAGAGAGAGAGGGAGACATTTAATCCAAAGGGTAGGAATTGTCTGGGAAAGTTGCCCGCACTTCACTACACAACGAAGAAGCGTTGTGCCAACTCTGAAATTGAGGTGGATTCCTGATCAAAAGTTTAACAGGGTTATCTGTCACACACAACAAGCATCCACACAACAGCCCCGCAGCAACGCAATGTTTGCTGGAAGAAGTGGGGCGAAGTTCAGAATACAAACAAGGTGTGCGATCATTTCCCATTTAAACATCCCCATTTCCCCCACTCCATCACTGAACCCAACCTAGTTATGTCAACTTTTTTTAAACATACACACTTGACTGTCTCTCTCCTGTATCTCACAGATTGATTTGTAGTGGCGACGGCTCAGAGTGACCGGATAGTAACCGCAAGGTTGCCAGTTCGAATCCGGGCTCCTGCAGAGCCAGTCCCTAAGCGTCCTTGAACAAAAAACGAAACCCCCGAATTGCTCCCAATGTGCTGGTTTGTACCTTGCATGGTTTCAGCCGACATTGGTGTGGGTGAATGGGTGAATGTAATAAACTGTAAATCCCCTTGGATAAAAGGCACTATATAAATGCACCATTTACCTAGCACAAACCAATGAACAAATGCTACAAATGAACAGGTAATAATAGACGTGAGCAATGCTAAACACAAATTAACTCTTGGTGACGTAATACTTGACCAGGGACGTCTCTGTACCTTCGCCAAAAATAACAACATGCTACCAACGTGTTACGATCTAAGGGGAACATACTTGGCAAAGGTTCCTATAGAATATAGATGCTATAGGGTAAAGAGTAAGCCAGGGAGTTAAGAGTAAGCCATAACAATCTGAGGTCTGTTTTTGTCTGACAGAAATAACCTGCAGCTATTCTATGCTGTTCCAAGTACAGCTATACAGTTGAGTGCTTCCGATATATATATATAAAAAAAAAGAAAAGAAAGAAAATTGGCTGACATCTGCTATTCGGTTAAAATCTCTGACACACAGCAAACAATTTTCATCTGACATTGGAGAGCTTTGTGGGAAGATGTCAGCGAAGATAAGATTCCTCTTACAAGCAAACCCGACAGAATAACATTTCAGAGTATGTAGCTACGGGCAAAATAAAATCTGAATTTCACAGAGCTGCTACAAACAATTACTTCAAAGTTCAAACTAGCTGGACTGAGATGACTTTGTTGCAGATGGAATTGTTATATGTATTGATACGTCTAATAATCTAATAATGCCAAAATAGCATAGCAACTGCACAGACCGAGTTAAATGCCGACTTAAAGGCAATAAAGGGTTAGGGTTTAGACAAAAATCAAATACAGTAGCTATATAGTATATTTTTTGCATTTACCATATTTTTTGACCGACACAATCTGCACCAGGTTTTTTTTTTAGCCAAACAGCACAGCAGTCTGCAGCAGTTTCATAATGAGCCAATAGAGTGGAGGTGAGGTGGAGTTAGATTCTGTTTTTAAACAAATCTGTTTACAATAGATAAATGATATGTACACTAGTACATATTACAGCTGATGTGGATGAGAGACTGTTGTGATGTCTATACAAGCCAGGAGAACTCTAAAGGAATAACAGCAAGTTGAAAACCAGAAGAGAGTGGTGACACTAGCATTGTCCCTCGTTGTAACAATGGAATGCGGAAGTGGCTGTTCTCTCTCAATAATAGGCCAGAATGTTTGGAAGCACAACCCATAGCACCCTGTTTTGCAGCGAGATCAAAGCGCGTCGCCCACTCTCTTACTAGATTACTCTGGTCCAGACATATAGTAGTGTGGTGTGTATTCCTTAACAGTGGCATGTCCATTTGGTGATGAACTAAAGAACATACTGTTTGTGTATGTTTACAGTATTTACAACACATACAGTATTACTGTATGTGTTGTAAATGTTCAATCCTAGTTAGGAAAGGCACAAAAACAAGTATAGGCTAATGTAATTATCCACATTACCCCCCCCCCCCCCCCCCCCCCTCATGGCGGCCCAGGCAACTGCCTAGTCTGCAGAATGGCAAAAACGCCCCTGTGCTTTAGAAACTCTGATTGGGCTGTTTATGTCAGTGATTCCGGTTGGAGGACTACATCAAGGCATCCCGTAATGTTCTCTCCCAAGTCCCAACTTTACCTCATTTCACTCCTGCCCCACCTCCCCCCTTCCAGATCTAGTCTGGTATTATCTCCTGAGGAGCCATCAAAATCCACCCCCACCCCCTCTCCTCCTCTCTAAAGGGGGTGGGGGGATGGGGTATGGGGGGGTGAGGGGGGCGGGCAGAAGGGGGCTGGCAGAAGTTGTTTGTGCACAGCAGTGTGCCTTAAGGCATTAAAGCACAGGCATCAAAAAATGTGAGCAAAAACGTGTATTGGGGCTTTTTGCTATTTTTGATATTTGAATTTAAATCCAGACTTATTTTTTTAAGGTATGGTATTGTATGTGGAGCCCTAACTTCCTTCCATAATTGCCTTATTGGGCACACACACACACACACACACACACACACACACACACACACACACACACACACACACACACACACACACACACACACACACACACACACACACACACACACACACACACACACACACACACACACACGCGCGGTGTGGAAATGTACGTTCATGTTTGGAATTGGAACAGCAGCCTGAAATCAATAATATATCAGTATTAACCTGTGGGCCACATTAAGTGAAGGTGGGGGGGCTGCCAGTTGCCCATGTGTTGCTTTACACCACAGAGTAGAAAGCAGGCAGTGCTGCCTGCCTGCCTGCATGCTGCTGAGGCGTTTTGGCTCTGGTGCAGCATTCCTATCTGCTGGCATCACTGTACCGCCCAGCCATAAACTGCTACAGGTGAAACATCTCCACACACACACACACACACACATGCACACACACACACATGCGCCAGGGGCGGATCTACCATTTCCCAATTGGGGGGCAGGAGAAAATGGTATGGGGCGACTTCATCGCCCGTGTCACTTCGCACTACGGTCGATGAAGTCGCACCCATACCATTTTCAGCAACAGGACTTTTATTAGTCAAATAAAGCATCAATAATAACATCAGTTGTTGTTGAAGTTGCAACAGACACAGGATGCGTAAAGCTAAAGGTCTGACTGACTGACTCAGAAAGATTTCTGTTTTCAATAATGAAATGCTGTTGGTTTAGTGGTGCCACAGCTGTAGTTAGTTAGTAGCAGTAGAAGTAGTGTTTCAAATAATTTTAATAATAAGCACTTTAATTTGAAATATCTTGGGTTGTTTTGCATGCCATCATGTTTGGTGAGGCAGACTGGGCATTTAGAGGAGCATTGCCCCCCCCCCCCCCCATGCCTAGATACGCCTCTGACACACGCGCGCGCCCACACACACACACACAAATACGCACACTCAAACAGACACACACACACACAGACAGCAGCAGCCGTCAAGACAGTCAGAACAGCAAACGACACAAGCTTTCACAGAAAAAAACTCAAGTGCAGCCAGGTTTGGGCTAAATACTAAATAATTTGAAGACTTTCACAAATTTGATTAATGTTAATGTTCCCATATGAAGAAAATGTAAAAAAAAAATGTCAATTAAGATAAACAAGCTCACAAAGCATCTTAGCGCAACACTTTGTGAGCTTGATTTTTTCACTGATGTCGTAATTTTAGTGGCAGTAACAGTGGCACTAGCTTAGAGTTTACTATAACTGTAGTACACTATACAGTATATAGACAGTGTGCACCTACACCTGCATACTTGAAGGACTATGCCAGTTTTACACTCCAAAAGCAACAATAAACTATCCATCCGTATACAGTTTGTTTCTGCATCACTGGTCTCTTACTTTTGCCGATAAGCGCATGGAAGACGCTCTTTTTTTCCCCGCCTTTTGTCTCATGATATAATATTATGCCAGTGGTGAACCGGTGCTTTCATGCAACGCTCGCCCCGCAGCAAAGCAACTGCGACTGCATTAATTACCGGCGCAGTCAGTCAATACATTCGTTCATTTCTCTCTCTCTTTGCGCGCACGTTTTCTCCAGGAGAGGAGAGAGAAGCTCTCGGTGGACCTGCATGAAGTCATTTCCAGCCGCCTGCCTCGAACAGAGCTGCATTCTTTTCCCAAGAGGATCAATGTGCAGCGGGGGGAAGAAAGGGGAAGAAAGGCGAGGAGAAAAAAAAAAATCTAAAGTGCTGAGGGCTGCGTCTGCAGATTCAAAGTCAACTCAAGCATCAAGTGGATTGTGATATCAAAGGCTCCTGAAAAACGCCCCCCCCCTCTCCCCCCACCCATCCTGGAACTAATTCCATATGTAGTCCCCCCCCACCTTCCCCCACCCCACCCACCCCCCCAGCAGGTGGATAACGTTTTTAGCGTCCACTTTAAGAAGAGACATAGAATGATAACGGCCCTTTAATTGAGTGCCCTTGATTTGAGTAAATGGGAGAAGATGGTTTGCAGTTGGAAGAAGAATGCGTGGAATGGGCAGGGAGAGCGGCGCTGTCAGAACATTTTAGTGGATGATTAAGACTATTACTGAAATGTACAAAGAAAGGATTGACATAGACGGCCGGTAACAAGAATCTAAATGAGCCAACATTCTATGGCCAAAATAGGGGATATACAAATATCACAGTCTCTAGTGCAGGGGTTTTCAACCTTTTTGACCAGGGCCCACCTGTTTATTCAGCATTTGAGCCACAGACCACAGTTTGAGAACATTTTAGCCCCACAGACCCCAAAACTAAAGATTTCCTCTGCTTTTGTCCATCTTCTAGTTGTGTAGACTTGGGCTAATTCAGATGATGATATATTTAACTCTTGAGAGTGTAAAAATGAAACCAAATGGACCCGCAAGGGTCCATTTGGTTTCATCCTTACGTTCTCAAGAGTTACATCTGGTTAACCAACTTAGCTGGGGACCACCTGGAACCCTCTCAGGGACTACTGTGGTCCCCAGACCACCTGTTGAAAACCCCTGGTCTAGTGGACCAGGTTCACAAACATTTAGAAAATACTGTACTTACTACCAAATTATATGCATTTTTGCAAAGCTTTTGTGTCAGTGGGGAATTGCCCAGTTAGATGTTGTTATTCCAAGATTTTTTTGAAAATGCAGATCGGATATCATTGAAATACAGTTCTATACAAACAGGGTTCAAGTGGAACCCCCTAGGAACCCTCTCAATGACCCGGCAGGAGGGCAGAATTCCTTTTCGGGTTGATGATCCTGTTGTCGGGTGCGGAAGGTATCCAGCTACCTCATTGTGGCTAGTATTGTGTTGTAGTCATCAGGCATGAACAATAAATTACATAGAACTTCCCTTTCCCTCAAATTGATTTTTTTTTTTCTCCATAAAAAGCTCCAGACCCGTTCACACACACACAGCTTTACTCCCAGGGTGAAAAGCCTGGTGATGCAAGGTTACCAACAGCAACCGCTCAGGGTGTTCCAATATTATCAAAACAAATGGAAACAGAGAGAGAGAGAGAGAGAGAGAGAGAGAGAGAGAGAGAGAGAGAGAGAGAGAGAGAGAGAGAGAGAGAGAGAGAGAGAGAGAAAGAAAGAGAGAGAGAGAGAGAGACAGAGAGAGAGACAGAGAGAGAGACAGAGAGAGAAAGACCGAGAGAGAGAGAGAAAGAGAGAGACAGAAAGAGAGAGAGAAAGAGAAAGAGAGAGAGAGAGAGAGAGAGAGAGAGAGAGAGAGAGAGAGAGAGAGAGAGAGAGAGAGAGAGAGAGACACTAACATATACAGTACTGCATTCATTGTCCGTCTTTGCTACAGGCAAGGCCAATAAGATGATATCTGGCTCAGTCGAGGTACCATAAGGCTTCTTCTTATCGTATTTATTTGATGCATTATTATTGGCATGCTGCTGCTGCTGCTGCACAGTAATTATGTTTGCAGTCTGTGGACCACTCTTGCAGCTGTATAACAGAAAAATACACATTTGTGGATAGTGGATACTGTAGTGTGCTGTGCAGGAACACTGGTTGTTTTTGGTCACATTTAAGGGTCACTCATTATAATATTGCACTACGAATCGGTACGCTGTACCATGATTAGGTACAGGTGTCTGGAGTGATGGGTGATTAGTAGGAGTGGATGGGATAAGTAGCATTATTAGCATTAATTAGCATCATTGGCATTACTTTAGTTATTGAAAAATATCAGACCTACAAGCTCATAGCGTGCCACTCCGTGGTGCGCTATGAGCTTGTAGGTCTGATATTTTTGAAAATGGTGAAAATGTGGCACAAATCTTTGAATTATTTTCCAGTTCAGAACAGTACAAACTGGTGAATATAACCCACTGAGCACATTTAGACAACTGTAGATGTCTTTTAAAAAAATGGGTAAAAATAGTCTAAAAATTGACTTTTTTTAGAGATTAGACGTTGAGGCAACATAGTTTAAACCTATATTTTTAGCTGACAATGTTGTTTCAATGTATATTTTATTATAGACGTCTATAAATATACACATACCGGCTAATCAATGTCTACATATAAACCGGCTATATATAGACATTAAAACAACGTTGTCTATAAATATACATTGAAACGAGGTTGTTTCAATGTCTAATCCAAGCTTAGACGCTGAAACAACCACCCAAAACCCCCATTTTTTGATTTTTAGAAGTCTAAAAGATGACTTTTGCTCGGGGGGAATACACTATAGATACAATTATGATGATAAATACAGATGTTTGTCTTATTATCACATCAACTTTATTGCTATTGCATGTGCTTTTCATGCGAGAGCAAAAGATGTTTCTTTGTCGGACGCATTGCTCTATGGCCTAGTTAAAACATAACCGTGAGAGCGTGAAGACAGACACCCGAATCACACCTCTGCACAGATAGTGAAGAGTTGTTCTTCTTCCCACATATACATGTCAGTTACACTGTACAGTACAGAATATGTACTTTGAGCCTGCCTGACCCAAATAGGTAGCTGACATGAGTTACATGTTTTTAAAAAAGAGCATATAATAGTCAAGTAGTGTGTGTGCTGTGCTCACAGCCACCTTTCTAATTGGACCGACCTGGGCCATAAGAAAACGGGAAAAAGTAGGACAGCGAGCGGCACTATACCTGAAGCACCTCAAAACCCAGAGAGAAAGAGAGAGAGAGAGAGAGAGAGAGAGAGAGAGAGAGAGAGAGAGAGAGAGAGAGAGAGAAACAATGATTTAAGGTCAAGTTATGCACCTGCACAAGGAAGGCCTGTCCAGGTCATATTGTAATGTGTTGTATACTTGTGTGTAAATCCCTGACACGGACCTACTTTCACAAACAAAAATCTCCCCAATTACCAGGAGGAGGCCTGACACAACAACCGTATAACGATGGCCTTGCCTGCATGCCTGCTCCGCTAGTCCTCCTCTCCCCTGACTTCCCGTGTGTCCTGACATGTTTCAAAGCGGCGCGCGGTGACGTTATGCCGTCCTTGAACTCTCGCATGAAACCTGCGAGCGAGCAGGCAAGCTAAAAAAACGTGCTGATTTACTGCCCCAGTCAGTCGCCATAAAGGGGGGATAGAAAATGGAACAAACTCTGCCTCCCTGCCTGGTACCTACCCCCACCCCCACCGCACCCGTACCGTAGGTCATCCCTGTGGGTCTCTCTCTCTCTCTCTCTGCTGCTTTTTATGAATCCTGCATGGCTGGGGTCTTCTGAAAACACTTCAATGCTTCAACACAGAAAAGACTCACGACTCAGCAGGGCTGCGGGGGTGCCGAGGGACACCGTTTTTATCTGGCAGCTCGGAGCGGAGGGGGGAAAAACAACAACACCCTAACACTGGATCAATCCATAAACGCTGTGGGAGAGCCGTAACACGCTTTGTGACCCAAATATGGTGTGTGTGTGTGTGTGTGTGTGTGTGTGTGTGTGTGTGTGTGTGTGTGTGTGTGTGTGTGTGTGTGTGTGTGTGTGTGTGTGTGTGTGTGTGTGTGTGTGTGTGTGTGTGTGTGTGTGTGAACAACTGTATGAACATGCCCGCCGCCGTTGCATGAGTAATGTCACCCGGCAGGTCGTTTTGAACTTGGAAGGTTTCACACTCTCATGGCCCGTTCAGGAGGACGTCTGTAAACGTTCATTCCACAAATAATTTCAACTGTCTGAATCACCTGCACGTTCGGCAACATAAAACAAACAAAAAAAGAAACAGCTGCTCTCCTCCCTCGACCGGTTCTCTCCTCGTGCAAACGTGCACAGTGTTGCCAACTAGGCGCATTTGTCACTATATTTTGCTTTTTTCTAGACCCCCCTAGCCCCAAAATTAGTGGCACTAGTGGCAAAATTAGTTTCCTGGCGGAAAATCTAGTGCTTTTTTTGCTGGTGAGTTGGGGCGAAATTGGGGCGGCATAAAAATGTTTGAAAACCACTGCTCGAGAGCATTCTAGTGTATTTTGGAAGTGCCACTAGTGCATCTTGGATTTTGGCAGTTGGCAACACTGACGGTGCACCGCTGTTGTTCACCGCTGATATGAACTTGGCCCGAGACAGACGAGGAGTCAGGTGAGTGTGAGACACAGAAGAATCAGGTGAAAAGTACATGCGCCGTGTGTGTCTGTGCAAACACGGCTATGATTCACGTGCGAGTCATCTTCCGATTACCTTCCTAAAACATTAGAGGAGCCGGATGTGTGGGAAAGCTGCCGTGTCAAAAGAAAATCTTCGCAATCCCCTCAAAGAGGCCCCAGTGTCCAAACTTGACTGACAGAATATGTAATGAATTGGGTTAGTACATTACCTCTAAAAAACAGTGCCTAACCATAACCGTATATCATTCCAGGTTGTGCAAATTAAATGTTGCGCAAAGTAAGAGACAAAGGACAGCGAGAGTTTTTTTTTTACTGCTGCATTTCAGCACAGCAGTTACACAGACCGGTCAGGTCTGTGTGACAATTTAGTCAACCAAAACAAAATTAAAAAACATCCCAGGGGATAGCTAAACCGCCGCAATACCACAACTCAAAATATCTCACCATATCTCACACAAGGGAAGGGCAGAGATGTGTTAGTAACAATCCACTCATATTTCTCAAATACAAAATAAAGGTTGATCTTGTTCTTTGGTAGCCTGGTCTAGCCCTCAATGATTTTGGCCTTGGGGGGCGGGGGTGTCGTGGGATCCACACGGCGGAAGTGCTGCGCTCTGATTTGATCTCACTAACGTGTCGTCATCTCCGGCCCCTCCCACGCCCGTCCACTGCTGTTCTACGTCACATCATTTAGAGCGACGCCCACCCCGGAAGGTTGACACGCCCTCAAGGCCACTTTCCAACGCGCGTAGTCCAGGCTTTCCGTTTTCGCGCAAGGCGGACGAAAATGAAAGCCTGGGTGTCGAGGCTAGTTCTTTGGTCATGTTCTTCAAGAGTTGCCAACCAGGTCCTCCCTTCCCTCCACCCCATTGGCGATTTTAAGAAGGTGGCAGAGGGCACTTCCCCCCTGGCAAAAGTTATATATAGAAAAAAAAGTTTTGTTTTGTTTTTTGTCAGTTGGAACTTCTTTGACAACTTTAATCGTCGTGTCAGTAAATAAATCACATAGTTTCTAGAAAAACAAGTACTTTAGTTGCATATTTAGTTAAATTTATAAATACATTTTATAGCCGTGGTTTTCAACTATTTTCAACCATTTAGCAGTGGTTTTCAACCATTTTATAGCAGTGGTTTTCAACCAATTACACAATTCAGATGTTTAAATATAATTTGCTCTTGAGTGTAAAATTCTAAACGCTCATTTTAAAGCTCTCAAGTTCGATTAGATGGAGTTACAGGTCTTTAAGTGCCACCCCTGCCAGGAGAGCCTAAAATCACCTATGCTCCACCCTGCGACGGGGCAAGAACATCAGCCTGGGGAAAACGTTGACTGCGTTGTTCCTGCCTGCAGTGTGTACAAAACACTGGCCTTTGCCTACCGGCAGACAAGCCCACATCATCACCATGCCTTCGGGACATGGCTCCACCCCTACAGCACACTGAATCAGCCAACACAGCAGCCTAACACAGGAAACTGTTCGAGCCTTCATTAGTCTCACGTAGCCACTGGCCAGACAGCTATTCCACAATACAGTATCTGAATGCCATATATAGGGTTTTCAACCTTTTTCATGCCAGGGACCACTATTTATTCAGAATTTCAGCCACAGACCACCATTTGATGACATTTCAGCCCCACAGACACCAAAACTAAAGGCCTCTTTTGCCTTTTCCCACAATACTAGGCTGGATTTCAGAGAAAACAAAACCGTGTTTTCTCTAGTTATGTAGACTTGGGCTAATTCACATGATGAATATTTTAGAGCGTAATCATGGACCCGCAAGGGTCCATTTGGTTTCATGTTTACGCTCTCAAAGAGTTACACCTGGTTAACCAACTTTCCATCATTTAACCTGGGGTCCACCTAGAATCCTCTCAGGGACCACTGGTGGTTCCCGGGCCCACTGTTGAAAACCCCTGTCATATATTATTAACCTAACCTCGCTTCACCAAGCTTTGCACTTTGGAGAAAAGGAAAGCCTTGTCTCTCTGTTGCAAAATTGCCATACGATCGTAACGTCATGTTGTAGTCATTGTAGTTATCAAGCCGACACCGTCAATCTACAGTAAAACTTCCTTTCCCTTAAACCAGAAGAATGAATCATAAAAGTGTGACTTGTTCTCTCATGTGGTTTTTAGTGGTGAGGTGAGGGTATTTCTCAGAATGCAGACGGAATGTCATTTTAGACTCACTCATGTGGCTCCACTACAGTCTGAACATGCTCTTTGAGAGCGTTCGCGGTGCGATCTGTTTCAACGCACATTCGCCACCCTTAATCGGTCAATTTGGTCAATAATATCTACTAAAACGACTAGCCTAACAGCTATTTTCGTCTCAACAACGCCAACCATGCCAGTCAGTACCCAGGCTACATGCAGTAGGTTGAGAAAATCGGCTTGATAAGCGACCTACAAGGAATTCAAGTTGATAAAGTGGGTGATGTGGCACATGCCTGGAACATTAGACTAGTGGCAGCACAGTTTCTTTTTTAAAGCTTTTGAAAATGTTCACCTACGATGACTTGCCCAAAGGATGCTGACAACTGAACAGCGAGTTCCACTAGCTAATGGGAACTTGGAAGTCTATTCTAGACCTTGAAAGGAAGGGTGGCGGGCCTCGTGCAGCTGAATAGTGCTATTGATTTGTTTTGGGTACCTGGGCAGCGGGTGGCTCTGTCATCCATCCGAGGGGATTTCCATTCGCTGTGTTAATCCTTTTGAAAGCAGCTGAATGATGGATTAATGTGGTCAAAGGACCATACGGGTTACTATAGCTGATCTCAGAACCTTACAAGGTGGCATGCTGTGATGCATTGTGACACGCATGCATCGTGCAAGTGCTTGTAGATCTGCAATTCTCCGGCCAACCGTTTGTCCCAGAATAGGGACTGCTAGAGTTCCTTGGGTGAAGTTATGCCATTGTGTTACGTTACAGGTCACAGCTAATGGCAGATGAACTTCTAGGTTTTCCAGAAGGGAAAGTGAAATCTACAATGCTATAGCAGCGAGGGAATACTCCAAGTAACCCACAGTGCTGTTCTGTTGTGTATAAGTGTCACTGACTGACTGTGACTACACTGCTAAGACCGGCAACAGAATAGTAACACAAGGTTGTTTTCTTTGTTTTTTCTGGAACAGAAAAATATATCTTATATATCCTTTTTTTACATAATAGCAGAAAGGTTGTGCTTGTGTCACAGCAATGATAGATCGGTATAAAGCATTGGTTTTCTCCCTTAAAACAAATCAATGCCCATACCCGAGGCGGGTATTGGCAAAAGGGCCTTTGTGTGGAGTTTGCATGTTCTCCCTGTGCCCCTATAGGGTAGGTACCCTGACAAAAACATGCAGTAATCCTGGAGTCTAAACTTCCTCCCCCTAGCCAACCGGGGCAACTGACGGAGGGGACAGGAAACGGTTAGAATAACATGTTCCCTCCACGCACTACGTCCAACCGACCCTGTAGTTTACTTTGCCAACCTTAAACTGAACTTCAGGTACAGATCAGCATCAACATGTGAGTTTTCAGTCGTGGCGAAGGCAGCGTAGGCAGCTTGACCTTTAACAGGGTTATCAGTCAATCACGTGTGCACGGCGTGCACATGCAAACACACACCTGACACAGTAAAACACACACACTATGTTCCCACTTCCCAGAGAAATAGAATTGCACACACATATGCATGCAGTCACTGAGACAAAATTAAATATGTACTCAGTGAAAGAAGAATTGTGCACTCGCTCAGGCAGATCTCAGGCTCACACGCGAGCACACTCTCACACACACACGTGTGGCAATAAGAGCTCCATGATCAGCAGATTTACACAGCTAGAGGACCAAGCAGGGGGCATAAAACAACCAACGTTGACATACTGAAAAACTAATCTTTGAGCACGGAGATGGAGGCAGACACCCGTACCCCCCTCAGCCACCATGGTGGCATCATAAAACCGCCATCAGACGGTGACTACAGTACAGGACTAGTACATTCCCAGTACATTCCTGGCACTGAGCCGATGTGGTCTTATCTAGAGTGACTTGAGAGAGAGACCCAGCACTGCGTTTAGCTTATTTTTCTCTGATCCTCCTCATCATTACAAACAGTAAACAGTACAAAAACACAATCACCAAGCCGCAATGGCCAGGGTAGTCTACTCTAACTGATCCTCAGACATTCATTCATCCATTTATTTATTTTAAGCCCCCTGTTTTAGTATGCCTTTGTAACTCTCAGAAACTGTACAAATAGAGCCGATTTGGTTCCATTTTTACTTTCTCAAAAGTCTTGATTTTGTCGAAAGTGTCCAAGGTGTGTTAACAACCTGTATGGAAGCGAACACAGGAGTGTGTGGACTGCATTCGCTATCCGTGTGTAAGTCAGGTGTGCTCAGGTGTGTTTGCAATTTAAACCTTAGTGATTTCTGCAACTATTTGGAAGCCCCAGTCTACAGGCTACCTCCTTACGGACCACCAGTGAACCTTCAACCCACAGGTTGAGGGTCAGCATTGAAGAGGATTGGAGAAGAGGTACAACAGACATACGATACGGTCTTCAACACAAACGTCTGCCGAGACAAAATGTACAGCTGCAAATCTGGCAGCTGCTGGGCTCCAGACGAGCAGCCCCCCCCCCTCAAAAAAAAGGAACAAAGGAGCTATTAGGAGCTCATCAGCGGCGTTCGTGCTTAATGGCGTACATGACCTTTATTTACTTGACAGACTATAGCGCTCTGACAAACCCTCGCGAGCAAATGAATCAGCACTCCACCCAGCTGCAGAAAAACGCTCAAACTTGAAGCCAATTAGTAAAATTAGCAATTACAGGCCAGCAGAATTTGACCTGACGTAAGCTTTCATTTTTCTCCCTTTTTTTTGCCTTTGAACTTTTACATAACGCATTTCTCCTGACAGTACGTACGTGAAAACAGCACAAGGACTCTCTCTGATTCAATCTGCTGTTCCCGTTAACTCCAATTAAAATTAGACTTGATTACGGTCACAGTGGAATTGAATTTTTTAAAAGATGTTTTGGTCTTTCATTATGAACAAGAAGCAACAACAAAAAAGGCTTCATGTCTACTCGACTGTTACGTCTTCTTAGCTGTGTGTGTGTGTGTGTGTGTGTGTGTGTGTGTGTGTGTGTGTGTGTGTGTGTGTGTGTGTGTGTGTGTGTGTGTGTGTGTGTGTGTGTGTGTGTGTGTGTGCCTCTCACACACGCACTCTGTGTCATTGTCACTTGCTCACGCATTCCTCACTAGGTGACCCAGAAGACCTCACACCTACCGTCTAGTTCTGTCACCACCTGTGCACTTTTGCACACCGTCAGTGTTCAATCTAACACTTTGTATGACTTGTGTGTGTGCGACTGTGCCTATGTGCGTGCAACGGCGTGTGTGTGTCTGTCTATGTGCGCATGTATGGTGGAGGTTGTAGGCTACTGTATGCTGTATGATTGATGACGGACGCCTTCACCAGGCATGTTTCCGAACATGAGGCAACATGAAAGTCGTAAACCAGAGGTTCCCGAAGACTGGGTCGTGACCCATTTATGTGGGTTGCTCGCAAGTACAGTTCCCTACAAGGACAAGACGTTATTTCAAAATGCTCATTAAAAATAATCTCAAAAGTATGTCATAATCCAAAAAAAAGAAATAGTAGGCTACAAGTAGAAAACAGAAAATACAGATGTGCAAGCTCACAATCACGCATTGCATCGTGACTATGAGCTCGTAGATCAGCTAGATCAGCTAGCTATTTTCAGTTCACTGCAGGGCCGGTTCTAGGCACAATCAATATAAGCGGTCGCTTAGGGCCACACTCACTAAGGGGGCCACATCAGAGTGAGAAGATTATTTTTTTAACGTATCCCCAATCCCATACATACTGTATGGTCCCCACTTTGACTTAATGCAGTCTGCAGGTTACGGAATACTGTTGTTGATTTCAGCTCTTTCAAACAATTCCAAACGGGCTACTGAGGTGGTACGTGGTGTGGGAGCCATATGTGCCCCCCCACATGTGGCCGCATGAACTAATCTTGCATAGGACCACTAAATATCTAAAACCGGCATTAATCCTGAGGGGTAGAGTAATGATTTCTCTCTTCTCAAGCTTTAATGTCGGGTGTCGGACTGCCTCCCCACCCGCTGTCCGTCTCGCCACGTCTCCCCCCTTCAAACTTTGCGGTGGGGGAGCATAAGTGAAGTTTAAGTGGTTAACGGTATGCTCACTGCAGCCTTTATGGCCTCCTAGACCCAGCCAGTCAGTAAATTCACATGCTCCTCACACTGACACCGGTCCTGACTTTCCAAGGAGCACATGTTTATGGAGAGGGCCATTTAATTCCACAAGGATTCCATTAGCATTCCACAGTGTCACACACTTAACCCCAAGACACGCACGACACATGGAACAGCCCAGGCAGGCCAAGTGAGAGAGAGAGAAAGAGACAGACAGACAGGCAGGCAGACAGACAGACTGGCATTACAGACAGATGGGCACTTCATAGTCAGTTTTGTTCTGTTGTGGCAGGGCTTTTCAACCTTTTTCACATGGCCCACTATTTATTCAGAATTTGAGCCACGGAGCACCATTTGATGACATTCTAGCCCTACAGAATGAATTTCTTTTGCTTTTGTCCACAATTCCAGGATGGATCTCGGCGAAAACCAAACATCTGGTTAACCAACTTTCCATCACGTAGCCTGGGGACCACCTGGAATCCTCTGAGGGACCACTGGTGGTCCCCGGACCACCGGTTTAAAACCCTTGTGTTATGGAACGAGCCTGTGAGAAGCAGATAGATTCATTCCCTTGTTTTGTTTTGGCTTTTTTTTCCTGTCAAGTCATATAATCACAGACTACCAGATGAAAAGCATTTCGGCCATGTGGTGTGTTTTCACCCCCAACTGGGTGGCTGAGAGGCTTACCTCAAAAAGCCTGTTTTCCAGTGCTGTTCCTAGCTATATGGACGTCATCGGACAGATAAATACTGAACAGGAACGGAGGGAAGAACAGACAGACAACGAATGCTGCATGAATTTAGCAGTAAGACCCCAAGGTTGAGAACCTACCACCTCGCCCTAAAGGAGCGAGGGTGCATCTGCCAGGGCAAGCTCTGGCACTTCAGGCACAATATTGGGTCAGATAAAGATATATTTTTCTGAACTGGCCATATACTGTATGGAGAGTGCCTTGAGTGTACAGAGTTTGATTAGGTCGGATCAGCCTGCAAGGCCCAGACCGATTGCTACTTGCAAAAAAGTGATTTCAACCTCACTACTACTTTGTACAACTAGGATTTGTAGAGGTAATTATGTTTAAAAAAACAAAACATGTGTAATAAATCCATTGGGACCAAGGATCTGTTGTTGTTTTTTTTTCCATTTCCAGAAAATAACAAGGGAAATACAAGGTTTCCACTCACAGCAACAATGTGAGTATAGTGTCTGCCACTTCCTAATTTATGCTGATGAAAACCCGCTGGGGACCCAAACATTGATGCAATAAACAGTGGGAGCAAACAGCCCTCTGTGTGTGTGTGTGGTGTGTGTGTGTGTGTGTGTGTGTGTGTGTGTGTGTGTGTGTGTGTGTGTGTGTGTGTGTGTGTGTGTGTGTGTGTGTGTGTGTGTGTGTGTACTCAATTATTATCTTAGTGTTGATCTTCTTTTTGTCCTCCATGACCTGATCTATGCTGATGTTGATGCTAATGTCCTATGCATCTAGAGTACACAGTACTGTAACTGCTACTGGGCCTGCAAACATACAATATCTGTATGCGGTATGATCTACTTTTTTGGATTATTTGTTATATTATTTTCGTTTCTTGTTCTTGACCTCAATTCTCTCGCCCCAACCAACTTAAAGAACTCTTAGGGTCCACAGATTTCACTATAAGAAAATAAATGTCTACAACTATGATGTTGTTTGTCAATGTCAGCTAATGACGTGGCCCAGGTAACAACTGATTGTCATTCTAGCTGTCTAATCGTGGCTTAATTAATACTCAAGACTCTTATGTGAATGCAATTAAATTATCAGACAAATTCGGTAGAATAATTAAAAGCAGGAAATCTGTCTGAGTCAGACAGAGGAAGCACCACTGGAGAACCACGAAACTGAGAAATCATTTCATTCATAAACTTCCACATGCACGCACCTGGACACACATGACATCAGAGAGACCTGTACCTCATCGTCATTATCAGACAAAACAGAAAGGCTTTGCTGTTGCCTGTTGTTCAGACACATCCAAAAAAACAACAACAAAGATTTTATGGAAATGAGCAAAGGTGCTGCATAATTCAGGGATAGGAAGAAGCACTTGCTATAACCACTGTATGTGTGGTTATGTCTCTCTCTCTCTCACACACACACACACACACACACACACACACACACACACACACACACACACACACACACACACCACACACACACACACACACACACACACACACACACACACACACACACACACACGACCAAGGGGGATGTCCCTTTGGTCTAGTGGTTAACTATCTCAGTGCCAGCCCTTTTTCATATTTTTGGAGGTCGCCAGTGCCAGCGATTTTCATCTAAAAGCCATATTTCATATTTCGGTCCATGTTTCCCGACGGACAAGTTAGTTGACGGACACACACTTTTGGTTCCGGGTTGGTCCGTCCCTTGTTATGGTCTAGCAATGGTCGCTGCGGTCGCTGCTAGCTGCTGTTAGCATGGGGATCGTATTAAACCGGCGCCGGTAAGTAACGTCACGTCAAGTAGCGTTAACGTCAGCGGCATCAGTTGTTACTGTAAATCATAATGATAACGGGTGACGTAGATTCATTTCCACGGCACGAAAACTGTTAAGATGTTGTACTTTCACGTGGAGACCCGAGTTCGAATCCCGGGCGTTACAGTGGTGCCGTGACCCAGATCGGGTTTCCCCGTGGAAGGAGGTCAAAAGGGAGGTGAGTGTAGCAGGTGGCTACAGCCTCTGTCGTGATGGCCTCCAAAGTCTAGTATCTGCCCCCGGACCAAGGGGATGCCCCTTTGATCTAGCGGTTAAGATGTTGTACTTTCACGCGGGAGACCAGGGTTTGAATCCCAGGCGTTACACACACTCACACAGACACAAAGTCAGGTGAGTTGCACACTGGGACTCTTGACAAGTATCCCATGGCGTGAATTAGCGACAGATCCAGAAAAGTATGGATTATTAATCCATAATTATAATTAATAAATTATGGCTCTTGATTAGGCTATTTCTATAATCAAGAGCCTGATTTGCCTTCATACATTATCCTTTCATTGTCAAAGTAATTTAATATTTGTATTGTGTGTGACACTATAGCTGATATAAGAGGGGGGATTGGTGCCCTTCAAAAATAAAGCTTATAGTAGTGTGGAATCCAAACTGCCATATGTAAGCACAATAAAACACTGTTCCATCCACCTGATGGCGATGCAGAGGAACCAGACTGAAGCTTCATACATCAGTTACTTACAAGTCATTAGACTTTAAAATGAATGGATAAAATCTACCATAAAATATTGGTTTGAACGAAAGGTAAACTCACCAAATTAAGCAACACAGTTTGTCAAAGGTCTTAAGTTGAAGGGCAGCATAACTTCCATTCATATACTCGAGTTAGAGAACCTAGGGTATAAGGGCCCCCCTAAACTATGGAACTATGGAACCTCGGCATCTAATTAATCTAGGAAGCAATTAAGACTTAATTCCATAAGTACCTAATTGGACCAACCGGAGAGAGCAGTATTTGTTTTTTCAGAGAACCAATGAAGAAAACCTGCTCATGCAGAGCAAATGTTAGCTGACTGAGTGGCCCTTCAAAATGTGACGGTGTGTCACCGATAATGACAACATTGTGACACCAGAGATTCAGAAGAGTTTACTGATGTCATTTTATACTTCTTGTAATACTCCTATCCCCAGTGTTAACTTATCCGTCCACAACTGTGTCATTCTGTCACTTCTGTTTGTAAAGAAAATAGGTTCCTGTCAGTCCTCTTGTGGATGGAACTACTCTAGAGTAAGCTTTACTGCTATACACAATATGCACACGCCATACCCCTGACAGTTGCAAGAAAAAAACTCACCCCTGCCCCTTCGGACTTGACCTCTAATTTAAGAAAAACATCACACCAACATTATGCATCGTCACACAGACCCAATATGTCCGCAGCCAATCAAATCATTTCAAATTTGGTAGACATACAAAACTGGGCATAGGAGGGGTTTCAAAATAAAGCCAATCTAGAAGATTAAAACACCTTCCATCCATTTTCACAATATTTGCACAGCATGCATATGGTTATTAGTCTCTCATCATAGGTCAGGCTCCACATGGCCAAATATGAAGTGTGTGACACTGACACACACACTGTGCCCTGTGACATGCACTTTCCAACATGCAGAGCAACACCGGGGCTCACTTTAGGACCGAAACCAGGTTTCAGTGCTCGTATCCATCCGGTCCTTTCCATTATGACTTAACTTGTTTCAGCGTAATCAGTGTTTATGAGCCAAACTAATAAGACATGCAGTGGCTCAGCTCAGGTTGTGATTGCTTGAATCGCTTCAATGCCTGAGGTGTCTTGCCTCCCTCACAATAATATGGTGACAACAAGGCATGTTTATTTGATTCATTTCCTCATTTACAGTATTTATGTATTTGCGTTTCCCTTCTCGAAAACAATGACATGACAACTATCGACAATGTATTCAGTTTGTACCAATTTTCCAAAAGGAGAATTCGGCAACAATATGTCCAGTGTGTAACAAGCGACAACAATGTGTCCAGTTTGTAACAAGCGACAACAATGAGTCAATTTTCTAACAAGCACAATGATGTGTCCAGTGTGTATGTAACAAGTAATTAATGTGTCTAGTGTGTAACAAGTAAATAATGTGTCCAGTTTGTAAACAGGTGAATAATGTGTGCAGTTTGAACAAGTAAATAATGTGTCTAGTGTGCAACAAGTAAATAATGTGTCCAATGTGTAACAAGTAAATACCGGTAATGTATCCAGTTTGTAACAGGTAAATAATGTGTGCAGTTTGTAACAAGTAAACAATGTGTCCAGTGTGTAACAAGCAGCAATGTGTCCAGTTTGTCGCTCCTTCCTTCCTCGCTTGGTTACAGTGTAACCAGTCAACCATGGGTGACAGAATGTTTGGACTTTTGCATTACTCAAAACTATAGCTAAAAACTGAACAGCTGTACGGAACAGTAGCACAGTAACCGTCACTAGCGCCTTGTTCCTGTCAGCAAACACGACACCACAGTCCTGCCAGGAAGATATTTAAATTATAATCATTATTCCAAATCCGAGTTCCTGGAATGCCAACACACACGCACACGCGCACACACAATGACACACAATATGCAATCATTTGATCATTTGATATGATCTCCAAACAAAATTGTGATTTACTTTCCACTGTGTGTGTGTGTGTGTGTGTGTGTGTGTGTGTGTGTGTGTGTGTGTGTGTGTGTGTGTGTGTGTGTGTGTGTATGTATGTGTGTGTGTGTGTGTGTGTGTGTGTGTGTGTGTGTGTGTGTGTGTGTGTGTGTGTGTGTGTGTGTGTGTGTGAGAGAGCGCGCGCGCGCGCCCAGTCATCCATTCCCATCCAGTTGAAAGCATTCCAGCAGAGCTGCCTTTTCATACAGGTAGGCAACACACACACACACACACAACACCAAGGGCGTGTTCTGGTCGCCAGCACTTTATGACAAACCTCCAAGAAGACTTCCATGATCTACAATCAACACAGTCACCTATATAGCCTACTTTAGAGGTCTCCTACACACACGAAAGTAGGCAAGACACCACGTTAACCTACGTAATGCTAGCCTTAAAGGCGAATTCCACCGCTTTTACTATGTGATTATTTTTTTGCCCCCACACCAGACGTCTGTTTCTAGGAAGGGAACACAGAATGAGGGTGACCTTTTTATTATTTCCACACAACATCTCTAAGGCTATGTTAATGTCACAGTAAAACGCTGAAAAAAAGAGTGGGATTCCCCTTTAAAACGAGAACCCAGACAGAATAATAGCCCACATCAGGCTTCATTCACGCGCATACACACACACACTCACACTTCAAAGCATACACTACACAGTACACCACACATACACACGCCACTGGACTATACGCCACATTATGCGACCAGCCTGGCTTATTGTGATTGTTCAAAACGGAGGAAAAACTCACCATTGTTACAGTGGAGGTGGTGGTTGTCATTCCGATAGCAACCGGTTTGTTCCATCCACAAATATAATCATGAAATAGTTCGCCGTACTCTCTCGGCAGGCAGCAACAGAAAGAACACACACCATAAGGTAGTAGTATGTCTCGTCTAGGCTAGTACACAGCAGCAAGCTGCACTCACACACACACATGCAGCCAGACCAGGCAGGCAGCCCTGGGTTACCGAAGGAATCACCCTGCCTGGCAGTGAGGAATCTCACACAGAGCCATCTAGTGTCAGGGAATTGCGACATTGAGGGGTCAGAAACTGAGCTCTCGAGCTGTTTGTAGCCTGAATGGGGATAAACTGGAGTTGGAAATGCATTGTTTTCAACGAGGCCGGAGCAACATGATGACAAATGTTTAAACTATTGTACAGTAACGACTAAAGTCTCTGTGATGTTGTAGTAGCCTATTACTACAAAGCAATGGAAAAGGAGTTGGTTTTTAAGGTCATTAAAGCTGGGCTGTTGCCTGAGTCCAATGCATTTATGCCTATTTCCGCTCCAGGACTTGTCCTATTTGTTGTCCCCATTCTCAATAGAAGTATATGTAGAAGAGCCGCCATTGGTCTGGCCCCATGAAGTGAACGGAGTTTGCGCAACTCTGTCTATATACTCCAAGGCTCACACAGGGGGCAGTGCTTCTGCTTCACTGTAAATTGGGGGGTTCTGCCACTGCTTGTAGTGCGAGATGAGTGCGCTAGGGGGGATGTGTTTACAACTTTATATACTTACACACTATTTCAAAGTAAAAACAAAGGCTTTTCAGCCTTTTGTTTTCAGCTGCTCTCCTACTTTTTCTTCCTGTGTCGTACAGTGGGTCTACAAGATGAGCACTGCTGTGTGAAGTTGACACCCCATGATTTTGCAAATTTCGAAAAAATATATAAAATTGGTGTCATTCTTTAGTGCTCCATTTGTGCTGAATTGTGCCGTAAATTTCAGAATTTGTGCTGCTACCATGATTGAGATAATTGAGGTTATAGGTCCTGAGCTTTGACAATCTTGCACCCCGCACTTGAGATGGTCCAAAATGGACTAAAATGGGCTCATCTTTTAGTGCTCGACGGGGTGGAATTTGTGCTGCTGAAATCGGCATTTGTGCTGCTTTTATTTATTTTATATGGATATTT
>CM076988.1:14307738-14320238 GCA_039105355.1 Benthosema pterotum
ATTATATATACACCTGTGGTGTGTTGTGTGTGTGTGTGTGTGTGTGTGTGGTGTGTGTGTTGTGTGTGTGTGTGTGTGTGTGTGTGTGTGTGTGTGTGTGTGTGTGTGTGTGTGTGTGTGTGTGTGTGTGTGTGTGTGTGTGTGTGTGGTGTGAGAGATAAGATTTCCCTGACATTGTGGGTCCTTTCTACTGTAGATTTCTTTGAGATATAGCACTTCAATTGTGCTCCATATATCGCCTAGGCCCAAGAGCTGATTCTATGAACTTTGACCAGAAAGTGCTGTTGAAATCAACTAGGGATGTATAGTATACCTCTACTGACAATCCCTCATCTTTACATGATGCACACCTTTTATTTTGAAGTTTTAACTCAAAATGGATTTTTAATGAATTTTTGAAATCTACAAAATGACAGAACATTTTGGTCATGTGACTATTTCTAGTAGGCTAAATCATGGTTCATATTACCTATCCCTCATCCCTTCATGATGCACACCTTTTATTTTGGAGTTTTAACTCAAAATGGATTTTTATCCATTTAGATAGCACTGGTTCATGCACACCTGTGAATCAGCTCTTGGGAGCAAGGAGGCCAATTTCAGCTGCTATTTCTGAGGACTCCTACAGTAGAAAGAGCCCAATATGCCAGAGGAAGTAGAATTAGACCTCCTTAGTTGATTTCAGTAGCACTGGTACATGCACACTTGACAGAGTGTGTGTGGTTGCTGGTCAAAGTTGGCTCTTGGGCCTAGGCGATATTGGAGCAAAGGGGCACATTTGAAGTGCTATATCTCAAGAAATCTACAGTAGAAAGGGCCCACAATGTCAGGGAAAGTGGAATTAGACCTTCTGAGGACTCCTACGGCAGAAAGAGCCCAATATGCCAGAGGAAGTAGAATTAGACCTCCTTAGTTGATTTTGACAGCACTGGTCCATGCACACCTGACAGAATGTGTGTGGTTGCTGGTTAAAGTTCATAGAATCAGCTCTTGGGCCTAGGCGATATTGGAGCAAAGGGGCACATTTGAAGTGCTATATCTTAAGAAATCTACAGTAGAAAGGGCCCACAATGTCAGGGAAATCTTATCTTATATAAGATAACTCTACTTTAAACTTCATCTTAATATAGAGAGAGAGAGAGAGAGAGAGAGAGAGAGAGAGAGAGAGAGAGAGAGAGAGAGAGAGAGAGAAGCCTAGTCTTGTGTTCATCAAATATCAAGTTTATTTTCAGCATTATTATTATTACCCTTTTAACATTATTATAGCATTATAGATTTGTAAAGTAGTCAACAGCAGGCTTGTATTCATAGTTCATACAACATCCAGTTTGGTCTTTCCTCTTTCTCTCCCTCGCACACACGCGCGCGCACGCTCCCACGCACGCGCTCCCATTGCGGCGACCGACAAGCGCTGAACAGCCACTACCGTAATTACGTTACTAAATGCGCAACGAAATTCGAACATCAGCTTTACCCCAGTCAAAATATTCATATAAAATCAATAAAAGCAGCACAAATGCCGATTTCAGCGGCACAAATTCCAGCACGCTGAGCACTAAAAGATGAGCCCATTTTAGTCCATTTTGGACCATCCAAGTGGGGGGTGCGAGCCTATAAAGCTTATAACAGCTTATATTGCACATAAATATTCATATAAAATCAATAAAAGCAGCACAAATTCTGATTTCAGCGGCACAAATTCCACCCCGCCGAGCACTAAAAGATGAGCCCATTTTAGTCCATTTTAGACCATCCCAAGTGAGGGGTGCGAGCCTATAAAGCTGATAACAGCTAATATTGCACATAAATATTCATATAAAATCAATAAAAGCACACAATTGGCCAATTTCAGCGGCACAAATTCCACCCCGCCGAGCACTAAAAGATGAGCCCATTTTAGTCCATTTTAGACCATCCCATGTGGGGGGTGCGAGCCTATAAAGCTGATAACAGCTAATATTGCACATAAATATTCATATAAAATCAATAAAAGCAGCACAATTGCCAATTTCAGTGGCACAAATTCCACCCCGCCGAGCACTAAAAGATGAGCCCATTTTAGTCCATTTTGGACCATCTCAAGTGCGGGGTGCAAGATTGGCAAAGCTCAGGACCTATAACCTCAATTATCTCAATCATGGTAGCAGCACAAATTCTGAAATTTACGGCACAATTCAGCACAAATGGAGCACTAAAGAATGACACCAATTTTATATATTTTTTCGAAATTTGAAAAATCATGGGTGTCAACTTCACGGACATGATGAGCACTGCTGTGTGCATGTGCACAGGTTGTTACTGGGTGGAGTGGGTGGTTTTCATCCAAATCATTGAATGCTGCTTTAATTTACTTGAAAAAAATATGTGATCCTATTTTCATTTGAACTATAGCCTATACCGGTATATGCTATAATTATTTGTATTATACTGTATGGCATCAATGAATAGCCTATACCTTATGTACTGTAGCCTATTTACTTGAGCAAGCAGAACAAGCGAGTGCAAGCGATCAATTTGTGGTTGTCGACTGCCAGTCGTCCCTCAAAGTAATCTGATTGGCTGGTTTAGGCGACCACTAAATAAGTAGCTTGGAGTAACTGCATTGTAATGCACAGATACTGTATGTGAGTTACTGAGATGTGTGATAAGTAGTTGCTCCACTTTGAATACAAGTGACACAAGCTTAGATTTTATGTATTTATTATATTTTTTACAAAGGGTAACAAAGGCTTTTAGAGAGCTCCATAGGGACAACCTATAGTTCCATGTGTGGAAACAACAGTGATATCCAGTGATTTAGAAACCTCATGTATGGATGGCCTGGCATCGCCATTGATAAGTACTCAGATGTCTTGCATCTCGTGAACCATATAAAAGAAGGATCAGAAGGGATTTGAGGTGCGGCCATAGAAACCCCTACTCTGGATATGAGTCCTTAGCAACAAAAAATATATACAGAGACTACAGTATCTATATTTAGCCAGACAGTACTCAAGTTGTCATTACGTTTCTTTTAAAACAGCACTTAGCCCACTTCTTAACCATTTAAAATATACTTCATTGGCCAGGATTCCTCCAGTGGTCTGTATTTGGCCCTCTCCTTTTAGGCGCATTATGAAGAACTGTGATGCTTCTATACATCTGTTATTTTCACTGCATGTTTTGCCTTGTATTTTGGCCGAATCATTTGCATGCCATGACATGTCTCAGAACAGGGACGCCAAGGGTTTACAATGTGGTTAAAGTTGCATTACAGGGATGTAGCAGATTTATTTTTATTTGTATTTTTTAAGCTAAATCTGACAGTCATGAGACTGCAAAAGCTATAAACACAGGCACAGGCACAGCTTTATATGTCTCCAGAAAACTCGATGCAATATATAACATATTCAATCAGACCTATTCTGTGCACCCTAATGAGCGGCACTTTGGCCAAGTAGAGCAAAGGAATCATCCCTCTTTAGATGTTTGAGAAAGATATGTTATCTTACTATGAAAACAAAGTGCTTGAGAATGTATGGCATGTTCAGAGCCCTTAAGGATTGTTTGTTTCTGACAGTATGGTTGTATACTCTTAGTGCTGAAGGATGGGGGGTCAATTTCACAAGGACAGTAATCTGTCCATTGTTTGTTGAGAGACAACAATTTCGACTAGAGGCTACAAGAATACCACTGTTCTGAACAGCCATCTTCTTCGAGTGCACAAGAGTTTACAATTCGCCTCCACACTATCTCTTTGTTTGTCATTGCATCATCTCCAGTGCTAGGCACTCTGTTTTGTTTTTCTACAGCTGGTGATCGTGAATAAAGGACGCCTCTCTGACAGCACGCCACTCATTTATTTGGAACGTGGCAAAACAAAACAGAGGCCCGATAACCATCATTGTGCTTTGAAGGAAGCGTGGCATCGTGGCACGGGTGTGGTGCGATGTCTGGACACAGTTCGTGGCAAAACACAATGCACACGACCTTTGATAAAGTCACGGTAGTGTACTTGGTAAGTATTTTCCTTGTTGAGCCTCCTTGTCCTCCTGTAATATAATATTAGATGCATTTCATTGTCTGATATTTTCAAACTGCATGACACCTATTTCATTGTCTACTATTCTCTGACTGCATGACATGAAAATGCACTCTACCAGGTAGGTTACTATGGCAACAGGGGTTGATTCGGGGGGGGGGGGGGGGGTTGGTCTGGAGGGCTCCTTTAAAGTGTCCTTGAGTTTACTGTAATGTCCCGTTAGTGTTTGTTTCTGGCCTAGTTACTCAAGCACTTAAAGTTTAAACTGCACTTTGACAATGTAATGTGCTCACATACAGTATATTATACAGTATGTGACCGTTTACTCCAGTGGGTTTCTACGCTTTTCAGACCAGCATTTGAGCCACAGACCAGCATTTGAAGCAACTTTATAGGTGATTTCATTCACCAGAGTGTAAGGACCCAAAGAAGCCAAACTCCAACAACTGCATATAGCCCCCCCCCCCCCCCCCCCCCCCCCCCCCCCCCCCCCCCCCCACCCACACACACACACACACACTCCACAGCACAATACAGGTCATGCCTAGGTCATGAACCTTGAGTTTCCCTTTTTGCCTTCCCACTGAGAGCCAAATAAACACTTGCCCAGAGTCGAGAGGGAGGGAGGGAAGCCAATTTGGCCAAAGTGACAGAACAACAGCCTCATGGCCTCTTGTCATGTCTTCATTTCCATCCTCCATCCAACTGGTCAATTATAGTATTAGGCTCTGCAGGCCATCATCTTCCATACAATTTCAGAGTTACAATATAAATTGGGGTCCAGAGATAGAAATAACATTAAATAATGGTCGGTATTGGGTAACCCTAATGCATGGCAAGACAGAATGGTTGAAATTCACTGGTAGGGCTGTGAATACCAGTATGCCTTGACATATATTTTCAAATGGGGGTGGTCCGCAGACAAATGAGTATCATTCTGGGGGTCCTTCACAAGTTTGGGAACGACTGGCAGGCCTACTGTAAACCTATAGCCTCTAAACTACGGGCTATAATAAATCAACAACAAATGTGCCTGCAACAAAGGCAAGCTCATGATGTGTTCACGCATTGTAGGATGATTATTATACCGGTACATTTATACAACACAACAAACAAGTGCAGAAAGGCATAAAACGAGAGAACTAAAATTGCCAGCAGCACGTTACAGCCTAGGCCTCCCTGCAAGTCCCATCATCATTATGACAGTGAACATACACAAAACAAAGAAAGATTTTTTTTAAGGCTAAAAATAAACTTTTATAACACAGGTAGGCGTAGGCTAAATGTAACAGTGGCTCTTATTCGCAGTCCAGCTCTTGTCCTATTTTGTAAGCCAAGTCCATGCTTCCTCCTGGTTGCACCTATTCCTGACAAAGATGTCAAACTCCATGATAAAATGAGATCTCCTTTTCAATGTAGGCCTATAAGTATTTATGGGTCTCATCTGTAGTCCTCCACCAACCATGTTGAGGACCTCACAGGTGATGATTCAATGTCTGATTAGGCTAACCAGACCAACTGAAAGTCTAATCAGACTTCTCGACATTTACTCACCTGTGAGGTCCTAAACACGGCTGGTGGAGGACTACAGATCATCTGAGACCAATGAATAGGCTCGTTCTAAATTCTTTTTAACAACTGTAACTCATTATTATTGCAAGTAGGCCTACTGTTTTAGATCTGCGGTTGATTGGCTGGCTTAGTGTGATGATATAACGGTGATGTTATTAAGATATACCTAAGTATTGTCATGAGTAGGTGTCAGGGGAACTTGCCTTATGCTCGCTCGCTCTGTTCGCGCACAAGTAGCCTTATACTTGTGCGCAATGTGCAAGTTGTCACTCGTCAGAGTGCAGTGCCAGTGTATAATCATGCCGCGTGCTCGGGAGATTTTTATAGAGGCGTGGTTTCACACAGGTCAGTCACAGAAGCACACGTGCGTGCGTCACGCTGTGTAAGCTACGTGAGTCAGTTGATGTGATGGATAAGTAAGTATAAATATGGGAGCAAACGAGTCCAGACAGACAGTCGGTGGTCACAGAGCAGAGGTACTCTTTAACTTAAACACATAATCCTCAACAACACAATATTTGCTTCACGTTTTACTGAATATAATATGGGAAGGGGAGGGGTTCCTGCAGGTGGTCCCCGGTCTAAATGATGTAAAGTTGGTTAACCAGATGTAACTCTTTGAGAGCGTGAAACCACAAAACCAAACATGAAACCAAATGGACCCTTGCGGGTCCATTTGGTTTCATGTTTGGTTTCGTGTTTAACTCTCAAGAGTTAAAACAGTCATCGAATTAGCTACAATTAAAATTAGCGAAAGAAATCTTTAGTTTTGAGTCTGTGCATGGGGCTAAAACGTCATCAAATGGTGGTCCGTGACTCAAATGCTGAATAAATAGTGGGCCCTGGTATCAAAAAGGTTGAAAACCTGCACTGTGATATGCGAAGGGGAATTAAGCTCTCCCAGACAGATGAACAACAAAGAAAGAAAGAAAGAAAGAAAGAAAGAAAGAAAGAAAGAAAGAAAGAAAGAAAGAAAGAAAGAAAGAAAGAAAGAATTAACGAAAGAAAGAAAGAAAGAGAATGCTCGGCAGCTATGTTTAGGAAGGGCTTTATCTGATAATGATGACATACATGACAATTAACTTCCCTCTGAACCACTCACAGCTGTTCTTTGGGGGTGTTACGTAATGACTGGGAATGAACCCTTGACTCGTCAGCCGCTCCGTCCGCAGCTCAGGCGTAAACTCAAAAATCAGATGTTGAGTTTATTGCGCCATCCACTGTTCGCTTTACGCCATTACAGCCAGAAAGTGCAGGCTCAATTAACTCTGATTGAGAAGGAGAGAGGTTTTTTGCATGGACTTTATGCAACCGTTGCATTTAGTTTATTTTTACCTATACGTTAAACGTTTACGAGTTGAAATGTAAAGACCAAAATGAAACCCGAATTGCTTTCTCCCTGATCCTATTATATTCGCAATTATCCAGACAGACTGACTTTTGGCTAGTGTAGGCTACTATTTTTTATATTTTTTATGGTGTGCCCTATATGGCAGGGGTTTTCAACCTTTTTGATACCAGGGCCCAATATTTATTCAGCGTCACGGACCACCATTTGATGACATTTTCACCCTACAGACTCAAAACTAAAGATTTATTTTGCTTTTGTCCACAATACCAGGTTGGATTTTGGGAAACAAAACAGGCAGACATGCAGATCAAAATGACCATTAATCTTCTACATTCTCTGTAGACTTGGGTTAATTCACATGATGAATATTTTAACTCCTGATGGACCCTCGCGGGTCCATTTGGTTTCATTTTTACGCTCTCGGGAGTTGCATCTCTGGTTATTCAACTTTTCATCTACCAACTTAGCTGAATACCACCTGGAACCCTCTCACTGTTGGTCCCCGGACCACTGGTTGGAAACCACTGCTATATGGTAAACATGAGTAGACCCTAATACTTTTTTCTATTGAGACAATTGAGGTGTGCTTGAAATGCACTGTAGTGTAATTATTCAAACTGACTCTTAATAAATACTTCAATCAATCGAACGATCGATCAATCATATAGGCTAAATAGCACCCTAAAAGTGAACAAAGCCCCACCCCTGCTGCGTCAAACGCGCGAATAATCAATCGATAGAGAGAGGTGAACGCGGTCAAAATGTGATTAGCCTACTCCGTTCAGTGGTTGTTTATGTGCGAGGCACGCGCCGAGCGCACTTAACCTCGCACGCGCGTCGCCGTGTGTGTGCGCACGAAGCTGCTGTCACTCACTTTGTCTTTCTGTGTGCCGTGCACGCGTGGTGCACGGTTGGGGAGCGCGCAGATGGCCCCTATTGAAGAAGATATAAGGTGGGGCCCCTGAGATCATTAAATTTGGTGTCGGGCAGGGGAAGATGGATGGATCCCTCCCCAAAGACACGGAGTTTATGAGTTTATAGGGCCTTTTTGGTAAATAGGGAAGAGAAATGAAAGCATGTAAAAATGAAGACGAAGTGGAAGGAAATGCTGTTTATTATGAGACCACACGCGTCGCATTGGATGTGGTTGAGGAGAGAGAGAGAGAGAGAGAGAGAGAGAGAGAGAGAGAGAGAGAGAGAGAGAGAGAGAGAGAGAGAGAGAGAGAGAGAGAGAGAGAGAGAGAGAGAGAGAAGAGTATTTGTTGTGTGTGTGTGTGTGTGTGTGTGTGTGTGTGTGTGTGTGTGTGTGTGTGTGTGTGTGTGTGTGTGTGTGTGTGTGTGTGTGTGAGAGAGTGTAGTGAGTGTGTGTGTGTGTGTGTGTGTGTGTGTGCGTGTGTGCGCGCGCGCGCATGCATGCGTACACTGCGTGTGAAAGAAAGATTCAATCTAGGCCCATAGCAGGATACACATGTAAAGAATGTTAGAATGCTAGAATCTTCTTCATAGAGCAACATTTCCATCAAACAGATGAGATTCTGTCTTCAGGGGCCAATTACATTCCCTGTGTGTGACAAATTGTTTGGTCAGGACAAGGTATAAAGCCACAATCCGTGATTCTTTGAAGTGTAAGTTCAGAGTATACTGTATGTCTACGATTTAGTATTTAATCATGTATATTACAATAGCGAATACTGAAATAGCTATTTGTCCTTCTGAACTTGTGGCTCTTCACTATTTTAAGACATACGGCATATTCATGCTGCATTATCCACATATTTAATAATAACACATTGGCAAATGATAAAAAGGGTTAAAATATGCCGTTGCAGACTCAGTTGTTCATTTAGTAAATCAATTAGAAAAATGAAGAAAACAGGCCCCCAAATCTATATACATGTTTGACATTGTGTGGGAAGAAGGAAAAACTGTGTGGGCTCTTAATGATCTATATAGACCTTTAAACAAAGTGAAGTAGTAAGAATCAATGGCAGTTTTAGTTATTTTGCTGCAAGATAAACGATCTATGACATTTCAAAAAATATATATATATTGTTTGTTCCGTTCTTTTGCTGGTGTGGGACTTGAATAAGTTCAAGACTTGCATTTTCTCTTGGAAAAGTGCATTCATGACAACTACACTGGAGTATACAGTAGCAGTCTTCCTGACAAATTTAGTTTTTCTCTACTAATACCTGTGTTCCAATTACAGTTCCAAAGTCTTTAATACCTCTCTGATCAATTTATTTTCAGTCCATGCACATTTTGTGTTCCATCAAGGAACTCCAATTTGTGACTAATTATTTCCTGGCCAAAAAAAACATCTAACCATCTCTCTGTGCTTTTCTTTTTTCCAGGTTTTTTTTTCCTCTCTTGCTTGACAAGACAACAAAAGGCAGCACAATTGGATTTGAGAGAAAGATCTTAACCAAATTAAAGCCCAATGAATATTGCCATTTTAAAACTGCGCCAGATTGCGCCGTTGCCGGGCATAATGCGCTGCACGCGCACCTTATGACAGAGGGCCCGCGGTACAGATGGTCCGAGCGTGAGCCTGAATGAAGCGGGGGGGTCCGGGGACCCGTCCACGGCTGCTCGGGCATTGTGGTGGGGACGTCGCCTTCAATACACCAGTTAATGAGAACAGACTGACTCTCCTGCCCGTGCTCTCTCTCTCCCTCCCCGTGTCCATTCTTCTCTGCTGCCGGCCCCCTCCTCCCCTCCCCTCTCTCCTCTACCTCTCCTCCGCTCTCCTCTCTTCTCCTCATGCCCATTTCCATCTGTTTGGAGACAAAGGGCCACGAGCCAGGCCCAGGCCCCGACCGGGACCCTGCTGGTGAAGTATGCAGGGATAATGCGACCCATCCCGGGGGCTGCATTTCAACACATGGACCAGGGCTTTGTAGTGCTGCTACTTCTTGTAGAGACCCTGGCCTGGGCCCGCATGTATGAGCACACTTCACAGCACGCGCGCACGTGCACACACACACACACACACACACACACACACACACACGCACAAGACCTCTGCGATATAGAGGTAAGTGGGAGCAGAGGGATGGAAGGAGTTGCAGTGTTAATGGTGTGGTGGTGGTGATGGGGGGGGGGGGGTAATACTGTCACAGTAACCCCAAAGACGGTGAGAAGAAAAGATAGGGCACAAAAAAATAAAAGATGGCACGGAAAAGCCCTCATGCTGCTCCTCGTACCGTGAACATATGGCCGCCTGTTGTCATGGTCTTTCCTCCCTGTCCAATTTACACAAACCTAGTCAAGCCCTCAGAATTAAACGAGCGTGTGCGTGTGTGTGTGTGTGTGCGTGTGTGTGTGTGTGTGTGTGTGTGTGTGTGTGTGTGTGTGTGTGTGTGTGTGTGTGCGTGCGCGCGTGCGAGTGCATGCATTTGTTTGTCTGTGTTTAGCAGAGACAGACAGACAGACGGACAGTTGGATGACACAGCACACATACAGGCAAGTAGAGAATACAACTAATGTTGCATGACCCTGTGTTTGTATATGCATGTGTGCCGAGCGTGGAAGACGTGTGTACGACGTGCACGCCTGCCTGCATGCATGTGTCCTCCTCTGGGTTTTTTTTTTAAGTAGCCCCACACCTGAACGACAATGCAAAAGAGGAAGGCTGTCCACCCAGCCTGCCTCTCTCCTAATAGCGGCTGTCTAATCCCCTGCCGTCTGTGCCCTCCTCTTGACATATGGCCACTCCAAGACCTCCACACTGTCAAACCCACGGTGTTCGTTTGGAACCATGTGGTATGCAAATGGAACCATTTTGCACGCCTCTGTGGCTACAGGATAAGGAAATGGATGGAGTTAAAACTGATCATTTGACTGTGCGGTGAGCACAGTCAAATCCAGAGTGTCAATTCGAAGTGTTATATGGGTGTGTTTTTGCGGCCTCATGGCTTCTATTAACATTCTTGATTTTTTTTTGTTTATGTGCACACTTATGTAAGGCCACAATGGAGTATGGCAGCATGGCACTTTCTCACACACACACACACACGCGCACACACACACACACACACACACACACACACACACACACACACACACACACACACACACACACACACACACACACACACACACACACACACACACACACACACACACACACACACACACACAGTACACTGACTTAAACTATACACACACATACACATCTTCACAGACAGATGCACAGAAATACACACCCACACAGACATGTGTGTATATTATGCACACCCACACCCGCCCACTCACCCTCCCACTCTCCCAAACATACACGCGCACACACACACACACACACACACACACACACACACACACACACACACACACACACACACACACACACACACACACACACACACACACTCATGCACGGACACACGTGTGTGCCAGGCCACAGAGTCGTCATCATCCAGGCTGTTCGCTGCCCCCAGCAGTGTGAGATGTGTCTGTCATGGTCCCCCCCCCCCCCCCCCACCCCACCCTGCAGCCCCTCGTGGGGGGTTTGTAAAGAATATATTGAAGAGGTTCGATGCTGCAGAAGCTTTGGGGATGAGAGAAGCACAAATGGCCCTCATAGTGGTGGTCCATGGCAAAGCAAAGTAAGTAATGTGAAGTATGCTGTACTCGCAAGTTACTTTTACTTTAGTTCACTGTCCGTTTCTCAATACCTACCCTATATAGCCTATAGCCTCTCAGATTGCCTCTCAGATTTATAGGTTTCTAAGTATTGAGAAAGATATAAAGAAATGTACTCCTCTACAATTACATTCAAATTTCTGCTAGAAATTACTCTGTCTTTCTCTATCAGTAGCTCTATATGAGTTTGTATACAAAGGAATATTAGTAATAGTATTTATTTATTTGGCACAGTATAAAAACAATACAATGATGTAGAATAAGAAGTGCTACACGCTGGAGTAAAAAGGCCGGCAAGGTACAATGAAACATTGTACAAGAAATACAGAACTTCCAGAATACATGATTGAAGTATATAAATAACAATTTCTATTCTACAAACTTTGGGTTGAAATGAGTATATTTTCTGTTAATACTCTAAGTATTGGTGCCAATATGTTTGCAGTTTGCACTCGTACTCAAGTACATGTCTTTTACCTGTAACATGAGTATTTTTTGTGGCATTGCTACTTTTTCTGTATAGCAAAACCTGACAGATGGACGGCTCCATTCAGTAAAGCTTGACCAGCAGTCTGGGCCGTGCAGACGAGGCTGTACGCCAGAATCACAAGGCCTGTTTTATGCGCTGAAGAGGCGACAATCTGTTGATGCAACATTTGGCTCCATGGAAAACGGAAAGAAAAGAAAAGAGAAGAGGGGGAAAAAATGAACTCATCAAGGAAAACAATCCCGAACGTTTGGAGCCCTTCAGGCCGTCTCGCTAATGTGACAAATGTTCAGATTATTATCACATAAACGGTGAAACGCTCAACAATGTTTCACGTCAAATATAGGCTCTGATACAAGATCACTGTACAAGTCCTGTTTTTACATATATTATCATGAATGCCCAGGGCATTTTTTATCACTCCA
>CM076988.1:14325238-14332738 GCA_039105355.1 Benthosema pterotum
AGTCAGTGTTCTGTCGACTGCCAGGAAACATCTGTTTCTATATCGTTTCCCTGCTCCCGACAGATCAGACGTCCAGCACGTGATTGAGATAGGAGATGTAGCAAATGGCAAGTCTGAGGATCTCGATCTTGGACAGCTTCTTGTCGGGCGGCAGCGTGGGCAGCAGCTTCCTGAGCTCGGCGAAGGCCACGTTGAAGGCCTCCACGCGGATGCGCTCCCGCGTGGCGTGCGCCGAGCGGTACTTGGCCGTGGCGCGCCGCCTCCTCCGCTTCTCCTCGCGGCTGAGGGGAGGCTGGTGGTGGTGGTGGTGGTTGTTGTGGCCTCCGCCGTGGACCACACCACCACCGCCGCCGCCGCCATGCATCGACCTGTTGTTGTTGTTGCCGGCTTTCTCCTCCATGGGCTCGTCGGAGGAGAGGCAGCTGGCCTTGATGTCGCTGCCGCAGATCATCGAGTCCGTGTCCGACTGGGTCCACGACAGGTCGGTCTCCGTCTGATCAGGACTCAGCATCATCTTGATCGCGGACTGTGTGGAGTTTAGAGTGCAAGAAGTGGCTCGACCCGCTGGTTGGTGGAGCTGTGGAGAGATTAATCCAAGTGGTTGGTCAATTTGTGGTCTGTGCTTTCGTTGTTGTCTTGTTTTGGAGGTTGTATACTTAAAACGTATTGTGGGATATTTCACTTAAAAAAAACTTTTAGTGTTTTACCGCCTATAGCAGGCTCACGTGAACACCCCCAGACATTTCATAAGTTAGGCTACTCGATTCAGTATTTAGATATGGCCAAATGAATAGGAAAAAAACAGTAAATGAAAACAATATAAGCCACCAAAAAAAGATTGGATGTTTTTTGATGATTCTATCATGGTTAGAATTGAGTTTTAAGTTATAATGGGTGTGTATGAAGGGGGCGGGGCAGCTGAGCCTGAATATGAGCCTGAGTAGATGCTAAAATGACGAAAGGTTGTTGGAAATGGAATATCCATTTACAACTCAAATCTGCAACTTTCAGCCTTACAGGGGAATTTCAGCAATTTACAATATTTTATTATGTCATTAATATACTGTATACCTTAGAGATGTTGTGAGGGAATAATATATATATATATTTTAAAGTTCCCCCATTCTGTGTTTCTTAGAAATGGATCCTGGGGGAAAAACATTAACACGGTGAATCACACATTGATGACATCATCAAGATGTGCTTCACTTCACAAAGCTAATGGAGTTCTTTAGACCTTTATTTTTTTCTGAGAGTGTATAAAAAATGAACCAAATGGAAATGGGTGAAATTTCCCTTTAATAGACCTAAACTCATCTGGGATTCGAATCTTTCGCTTGAGAGATAGAGAAAATTTCCGCCAGATTATTTGGCAACACACACTGCATTCTTCTTGCTAATTGTATTTATTAACATAACATAATAATATCTTTACAAACGTTTAGAATAATTGATTCGTTTAAAATAAGTTTAACGTGGCTCCTATAACAACTCCTTTCTTTAGACGCTGCCCAACACGTCATTAATGAAACATGAGTGACAGAAGGTCTGGAATAGTAGTAGCAAATAAAGGGTGATATATTGTATTATTTATCTCGTTGTCCCACAAGAGGACCCACGCATGGCCTCCGAGAAATCGATTGATCCATGGCTGTCCAAATTGCATAATAACACTAGCTGACTATTAGGCCCTATGTACATAAATAATGAATGGGCAAAAAAGCATGGCTCATTTATTAAAGCAAAGCGGTTTCCATGCTTATATACATTCTATGTGGCAAACGTTGGCGTTCTACTTTTTTGTGTTATATTGTGATGGAGCCCATCCATTCAAGTCTGTCACAATATTAACGCGAACGGTGATCAGTTTTGACAGAGAGAATCCTTATTTTTTTGAATTACCATAATCAGAGTACGCCATCTGTCACACTGTGATGAACACATCTGCTTGGGGTCGCCAAGAGAGAAAGTGACAACAGCATGGAGCAAGGCACACAAAAATGTTGACATCTGCTGCTGGACATGTTGGGGACTATTGTTGTGTGTGGCTTTTTATTTGTCAACGAAGAAAGGAAAATATAAAAGAAAAAAAGATAAGAGGTATGCTATGGACTATAGTCTGTAGCAGCCTCACGGTGATCATGATTTAATTTGGAGAATTAACTGGTTGCAATTACAGTGTTAATTGTCAGAGTTAAACGTGCGAGGAAATCAAAATTGACAATTCATAATCATAACACTACAGATTTCATGTGTGTAAATCAGTGGTTTTCAACCGTTTTGATACCGGGTCCCACTATTTATCCTACATATGGCCAAGGACCAGGTTTTGTCTCCCAGACCCCAAACTAAAAATTGTTGTTGTTTTTTCCTCAACAATTCCATAATGTATGAGAACTATAACGGACAGACATTGATCAAAATAATATTTCTTTGTATAGCAGTGTGTCGACTTCTTGTAAATTAATGCAATTCAAATGTTTGGTTTCATTTTAGGCTCTCGAGAGTTAAATAACAACAAAGGGTCCCATTTGGTTAGCAACTCTCCATCATTTAGCTAGGGACTACCTGGAAACCCCTCAAGGACCACCGGTTGAAAACTATGCACTTTCAACGTTATTGAATAATAAAGTGCATCACAGCTGCTAATATAAAGACACAAAACGAAATAAATGTAGTGGAGCCTATACATAGCCTATAGCATATATATATATATATTTTTTTAAATATATATATTTTTTACACAATGAATCAGGGCCAATATAGTCTACAAGTAATGTCTGAAACTCACCTTGACAAAGAGTAGCGAAGACAGACGACCACCAGCGACTTGAAACGCTCTTCAGTTCAGAGAAGTCTCATCAAGTCCCAATAATAATCAACTCAACGTTTTCCTTTGGAACATATTCCAGCCGCCACGGAAGTTATTCTAAACGGCAACAGGCAGCCCTTTTGGACGAATAAAAACAACCAAAAACTGCCCCCCCGGCCAATATTATTATTGTTGTTCAGCACTTATCAAAATATCAGCCGCGAAGTTCACGCAACAAGAGAGGCATGAGATATAAGCACACGTACGCGCGTGTGTGTCAATCAATACTCGGGCAATCGGTGTTTCAAATCAGCCTAAAGTCAAGCATCAGTGCCATTTAAAAATAATAACAAGGAGGAGGGGAGGCAAGGATTACGCGAATTCTTGATCGGAAACTGATAAAATATAATCTGGTTGAAATAGAGAGGGATGGAGGAGAGTCCGGTGGTACCCAATGGAGAGAGAGCCAGAGACAATAGATTGTTGTCTGTGGTGAAAGTGCAGATGGTTCCCCGCCGACGCGTCCAGCACGCGTCCGCACTCGCCTCTCCGAGATGCTGATGATGATAGCGCGGGGGCTCCTCTATGTCAGGATTGGAATCAGCGGATCGGAACGTCTATGATAGATGGATAATCCTCCTCTCTTTACCGTTGACCCGGTGGTTAGGTTATCTAGTCAGTGGCTCATCCGCGACAATGCGCGCGGGCTTTTATACCGCGAGATAAGATCCAAAACGATTCCCAACTAATAAAGGCTCACTTGAGGGATGGAGGGGATGGAATATATTTGAGGAATGGTATTGTCTAACACCGCCCTCTCCCCTCCCCTCCATCTCTGCCACCCCCCTCCTCCCTCCTTCCCTTCTCTCTCTCTCTCTGCCTGCAAGGCTCTCTCTTTCTCTCTCTCTCTCTCTCTCTCTCTCTCTCTCTCTCTCTCTCTCTCTCTCTCTCTCTCTCTCACACACACACACACACACACACACACCACACACACACACACACACACACACACACACACACACACACACACACACACACACACACACACACACACACACACACACACACACACACACACACACACACACACCTCCCTTCCATCCTACTCACGCCCCTCAGCCCTCAAGCGCTTTCCCTCCCTTGGGAGTGTTGAGCAAAGGGAAAACGAGATGTGTGCTCGATAAAAGTGTGTGTGTGTGTGTGTGTGTGTGTGTGTGTGTGTGTGTGTGTGTGTGTGTGTGTGTTGTGTGTGTGTGTGTGTGTGTGTGTGTGTGTGTGTGTGTGTGTGTGTGTGTGTGTGTGGTCTATTTCTTAAGTACATATACTGAACTTGTGCGTATATTTATTTATTCAGTATTTAATACCCTATACAGTATATAACAAATTATTTCAGTACAAGTAATTATTATTATTTTTTTGTTCTATCAAAAATATCTGATACAGCCTATAGCTGACATTGCTAGATCTCGAGGTAGAGTAAAATAAAAAGTGAAAAACAGTTAAATTAACATCATTTTTATTTATTTCCAAGCCAATAACTTCATTGGAGAAGTATGTGTGTGTACTGAAAGACAGCTGTTCAATCATTCATTCACGCATACAGTTAGTTAGTATATTCCTCTCTTCCCCTGCATGCTCTCTTTTCCTCCTATCAATTTAATTCAAAGACACTGGTGGTCCGCGGACCACCAGTGGTCCCTGAGAGGATTCCAGGTGGTCCCCAGCTAAGTGATGGACAGTTGGTAACCAAATGGACCCTTATAGATCTGCTCTTGAGATCGTAAAATGATAAGGGTCCATTTGGTATCATTTTATGCGAGTTAAATTATATTTAAACATCTGAATTAATTCATTTTCAAGAATCTACACAATCAAAAAATGCAGAAGAATTGTTATTTTGACCAACATTTTGCCATGCAGTTTATATCTCTCCTAAATTGTGGGCACAAACTTGAAAAGGTTGAAAAGCCCTAGTGTATGACATTTTGTGTTGTGAGAGCCCCAGACCTCTGTCCTGTGCAACGCCGGAAACTTAATCCTGGAGGGTCCTGACTGAGACGGTCCAAGGGCAGATATACAGTAGTCGATGTAATCCCCCTATCTGTGCCTTGGTCGGCCCCCCGGGGTCTCCTCCCAGTGGGACGTGCATCGAGGACCTCCCTACAGGGAGACGCTCGAGAGGCATCCTAACCAGATGCCCGAACCGTCTATGCTGTCTTCTTTTCAGGCGAAGAAGCAGCGGCTCTACTCCAGCATGACCGAAATTCTCATCCCCAAACAAACTGTTTGTCCTTTAAATGTATTTTTTGCTGCTTTTGCCTTTATTGTATTTACTATTTTTACAGAGGGACAAACAGTAATAAGCTGACAGGATGGGGGATGCCGGATCCAGTAAAGGCCATCAGGATCGGGAGTCAAACCCGCAGACAGTGCCAGTGCTACAGTATATTGCCAGACAGGGTGCCTGGACCGCTAAGCCACAGCCCAGGCCAGTTGTCCCTTTTCTTATGACGCAAGCTGAAATATTTGTCAGCCGAAACTGCACATTCTTTGTCTTCCTCCAGAAGGGTTTAATTTCTCAAATTCCATCATACTTGTGGGATTGTGAGCAAATCTAACCAATATCTGGGTACTTTTTACTTTGTGTATAGCCTACTTTGTGGTGTAACCACAGTAACAACACAGCCTCTCCTCTCTTCCATGGCTCTCTGGTCCTTTGACCATCCCTTCCTCACCTCTCTTCTATAGCCCATGCATGGCCAGACAATATCACTGCATGTGCACTAGTCTGTGGAACTTCAAAGTGGAAGATTTATTTCCAATTAAGAGGCGGGTACAATAAAAACAGATTCCAAGTTCCAACATGGCAGCAAAATATAGTGAGCTCCGGTCACACACACACAACTCTGGGGTGAGATAATTCAAACTGAGCAGTGCATGCCAGACCATTCTCTCCCCAGGGATATTTTTATTTTCTTTCTATGGCAGATCCGTCTGCAAAACCCTGCACACATGGACATCAAAGGGGACTTCAGCCTGTGCCCTTTTACCTGTCAGTATAAAACAACTCCAGAATTTATTGGTGAAAGACATGTCGCTCGTTTCTATGCCCAGCATTTGGGAGAATTGAGAATAGCATTTTGCATTGAACAAACTTCAAATCCATGTCGCATGCGGCATCTCCACTAGAAAAGAGTGCTGGGTTGCGAGCATGTAGATCTGCTACATTTTGGTGCACAAGTGCCCTCTTATGGCTTTCTAGCCCCTGCCCCTCGAACACTCTCTGCATGTTATATATATATCAGTGGTTTTCAACCAGTGGTCCAGGGACCACCAGTGATCCTTGAGGTGGTCCCCAGCTAAGTTGGTTAACCAGATGAAAACTTGGTTAACCAAATGTAACTCTTGAGAGCGTAAAAATGAAATAAAATGGACCCTTGCGGGTCATCAATATTCATCATCTGAATTAGCCCATGTCTACACAACTAGAAGATTAATGGTCATTTTGATCTGTTGACTGTTTTTGTATATTGCGAAAACAGAGAGAGCTGCCGAAGCAGACAACCCGCAACACTCCATGTTATGAAAAGTTCTTCTAGGTGCAAGGCTAAAAAATGCAGAATAAAAAAGAGAGAAATGCCAGCACTCAATGAATGTCCTTTTGTGTATCTTTAATTACCTCCACGTGCAGTCAACGAACGCGTTTCGACCTAGATGGTCATTTTGATCTGTTGACTGTTTTGTTTCCCAAATGTATATTGTGGACAAAAGCAAAAGAGTTAGTTTTGGGGTCTGTGGAGGTAAAATGTCCTCAAATGGTGGTCTGTGGCTCAAATGCCGAATAAATAGTGGGCCCTGGGATCAAAAAGGATGAAAACCCCTGATATGTACATGGTTTCCAGGCTCTTCTCCTGCCCTCTGTCCATCCTTCATCATCTTTCCTCCATGGCTACTATACCCCTCCTATCAGGGGCGGATGTAACATTTCCCAATTGGGGGGAAGAAAATGGTAAGGGGGCAGCTTCATCGCCCTTGTTGCTTCGCGCCACGGGCGATGAAGCCGCCCCCATACCATTTTCAGCAGTGTTTCAAATACTAATAAATAAATAGAAGCACTGAAATATCTTGGGTTGTTTTACATGTCATCATGTTTGGTCTACACATCCTCATGCCTAAAAGGCAAAACTTGCCTTTTATCCAGACCATGGATAAAAGGACCATGTCGCCTTCTGAGACCCTCGTAAAAGGACTTCTATGCCTTTTCTCTAAAAAGGCGTTCCGTGCCTTTTCCGTCAGAAGGCATAATGTGGTTAGTGATTTATCGGCAACACCTGGGGTATGAAGGAGCGCTTGTTTTATCTGCCGGCTACTACTAGTAGGGCGGGGCGAAGGAAGTTTTACTGAGGTTATGGTTAGGGTTAGGTTAGGTTTAGGCATAGGTTTACTGAGGTTAAGTTTAGGGTTAGGATTAGGTATAGGCATAGCTTAGGTTTACTGGGGTTATGTTTAGGGTTAGAGTTAGGTTAGGGTTGAGAGTTAGACGGTGCTTTATGCGGTAACTAACCCTAAACATAACCTCAGTAAAACTATGCTTCGCCCGCCCTACTAGTAGTAGCCGGCAGATAAAACAAGCGCTCCTTCATACCCCAGGTGTTGCCGATAAATCACTAACCACATTATGCCTTCTG
>CM076988.1:14335238-14412738 GCA_039105355.1 Benthosema pterotum
AACAATTTATTTACTGTGTTAAACAGATCTCCAGGACAGTGCACTTCACAGGAGTGCTAATTATCTATTGGGGCAAAGAGAATAAGAAACCAATGTTTCTTTAGAGTATATGGCAAAAAAATCGAACATTTTCAATCATCACACATGACCTGAGAAGAACAGTGCACACCTGGTACTTTTGAGTAACATTTTAAAGAAAGGACTGTAAGTGCAATCTGGAACATTTGGTACATTTAGAAGAGGTACTCTGGCAAAAAAAAAGTCTGAGAAGAGAGCAGAGTACTTCTACCAAGACTGTGCAGAAATGCTACTACATCAAATTGCTCTCCTGCTGTGACCAGGAGTCAGTAATGGAGTTGTTGTTTGTCCAATAAGTCAGCGCTCCAGTGACAATGCAGCTGTCTGTACCTCTTCTTATTCCAAAAACCTTGAGCTCCGGTGACAACACTCGCAAACTGTCAAGACGTATCGAACAAGCGCAACACAAAAGACACGCCTGCGCATGCATGCGCACGTGTGCAAGGACAAGGACATGATGGGCCCTTCGCATACACACAAGTTGGAGTGCAGACATACACAGACTTATTGCACACACACGCACGCACGCATGTGCACGCACACACACACGCACCTGCTTTTAGTATGTGCTCTTGCGGAGCAGTGGGATGGAGCTGTGAAATGGGAAGGATTAGTCACTTTGTCAGGAGATGTATGAGGCTTCTCAGGTAGACTGTCAGCCACGGGGGGCATTCTGGGAGAGATGGACACAGACAGACACAGACAGACAGACAGACAGACAGACAGACAGACAGACAGACAGACAGACAGACAGACAGACAGACAGACAGACAGACAGACAGTTGTGAGAACAAGTGAGAGACAGATACAAAGACAGGATGGACAAATCTAAGAGTGGAAGTACTGACGAACAGAACAGGAAAGAACAAAGAAGAAAGTGTAGATAGGGGAACAAATATTTTGTGCCTTGTTTAGTTGCAGGTAATTCAAATGGATTTATGCCATTTTTTCCCACTGTCCAGCAATTCCAGCCAGCAGCTAGATTTGTCATAGTGGAAGGTAATATGAATGCAGGGAATATACATTACATTATCAGTTATTGAAAGCCAACTGGACCAGTTTATCAACAAGGGCTATTTCTGAACCATTGAGACCTTTGTAAAAAAAAAAAAAAAAAAATACAGGAAAATAACATATGAACATATGAAATTGTTTTCTGCTGTGTTGCTTTTGGATGTGCACACATACTGTATACTTTTATGAGTTATCAATAAAATGATACAATGTGCTGCTCAGCACATCAAAAAAACAATCTGTGGTGTGTATTATTTTTATTTTCCTGAACCAATTAACTGACAAAGGACACAATCATTTTTTTCTAAGCTGGACCAGTGTATTTCACCAAACTTCCAGATTCAAGCATCCAATTTTGCCTTCCTTGCATCAGAATGTCGTGACTCAGGAGTCAGGACTGATTGTTGACTATAGCTGTTTGCCTGCAGTAGCATTGAAATTACATGGTCAAGGAGCTGTCCTGTGCTCTCCCTAGCTTGTGACAAGGTGGTTACACTGACAATGTTATGCTTTACCAGTGATTGATTCCGTTCTTGTCCGCACAAGCACATGCTGATAGACTTGATGCCATGGCCATCTCTGGACTGTACACAACCATAAGAGATGCATCTGTTATTTTACGCATTCATGTTTTTCCCCCTTTATCATTACCTGCTCCCTTGTCACACCATGGTGTCCAATACTGCATGCACTTTATAACTTGTGTGATACTGCCAACTACTGTATAATAACCAGGTCATATGCCTGGTATGTCCTGTGGGCAGTCCAGTATTTAGTACCCAATAGGCCTAGTGGACCTTAGCCTTGGTCCCCACTCCCCAGGCTTACCTCATCTGCACTGCGAAGAGAAAAGCCCAGGCACAATTCAAGGCACAGAGTCTATTTAGTGGAAGTGTCCATCTTAAAAATCTGTCAGAAGTGCGATATTTCCCCCAGATCTGGCGGTACTTCTGCCAATCCTGCAACTTCCACTTCACAACATCATAGGTCTTATCCAGTGTGAGTGGACTCAAAACCAGGGGGTGGGCGGCTGAGCTTGAGTCTGTGTTTAATACTGTTATTATATAATGATTGACGTTGCATCATGTGCACTTTCACATGTGCCTCTCTCTGTTTATCCATAAGGCCCTAGTAAATGTGCTCCCCTCATTCATGCAAAGCATCCTATAATATCTCCTGGCCAGGGGCGTTATCCTGTGTCCGTGCTCATGGGGGCTGAAAAAAAAACAAAACAACACCAGCCCCGCATGTGCCTGTACACAGTAGGGCTACCCGAGCCCCAGAGCCCCTTAAGTCTTCCATTCTCATGGGGGCTCGGGCCCCTGAGCCCCCACAAAGATAACGCGCCTGCTCCTGGCTATATAGTCCTTTGAGTAGAAATGAGTAGAAATGAGTAGAAGTTGAGTAGAAATTGAGTAGAAATGTTACTGGTACCAACAATAGGCTAATGACAACACCTTTCAGGACTAAAATAGATATGTGTATTTTGGTTGCTTTTACAGTAATAGGAACCTTTGTAACAGGTGCGTGCAGCGCCCGTCCGTGCGCACGTGACGCACAGACCTGTTTGTTGGTTGCACATCTGTTGTTGACTTTTTGGCGCGATAGATTTGCATCTGCTGCTCACAAATTAACCCATTTTTATAAACTATGAAATGCAGCAAAAGGTTCAAGAATTGAACATGGGCGGTGGGAGCGGTTGTGGACTATAAACGAAGCCACTGAAGTTTATACAGGAAAAGGGTAGCTGACTTGCGTGACTCCATCTCCAACAGAGGTAAGAAAACACGACATACTTGCCTCCATGTATTGCTGTTTGTTGCTGCTGTGCTGCTGCCCGGTGGTTTCCCGTTTCCAGGCTACTTAATGTTAATCTATGTCAGGGGTTTTCAACAGGTGGTCCGGGGACCACCAGTGGTCCTTGTCCTTGAGAGGGTTCCAGGTGGTCCCCAGGCTAAATGATGGAAAGCTTATGCACCAGATGTAACTCTTGAGAGTGTAAAGATGAAACCAAATGGACCCTTACGGGTCCATTTGGTCCACTGCTTCTGAGTCTGACTTGCACTGACTCAGATGCAGTGGAGCTCTGGACCAGAGCTAGAGATAACTGTCCAACATTACAACTATTCTCCATTTTCTAATCGTGTAGCATACATTCCTTCTTCTTAAGTAGCCTACTTCAGATGAGCAAATAAGGGTCCATTTGTTTACAGATCTATACATTTGGTTAGTTGGCATATCTCTGTATTCTGTATTGGGCGGAATACAGAGACATGCCAGGGCTAATTTGGTTATCAACTGTCCATCATTTAGCTGAGGGACCACCTGGAATCCTCTCTGGAACCACTGATGGTCCCCGGACCACTGGTTGAAAACCTCTGGATTGATTGATTGATTGATTCAAAGTTTTATTAACAGTTTGGAGATTTTACACTTAATACAATGACTGTTAACTGTGAGTGGGACGACATCATAAAGCATTTCTACTTGTTTACAATAGGGTCTCCATCATGTTCATTTCATCAAAAACATTTAGTGATGTATAAATATTCACTTCTAGATAGTAGCCACTATGGTTTAGGTGAAAGGGAAACGAAAAAATATACATTTGAGGGAAAAAGAGGCGAGTGGGGGAATCAGATTTTACAGGGGGCAGTTATGAATTGCAGCCAAGGGAAGGGATTCACGTCTTAATAATGAGTGTTGTTAGGGAGAATTTTTTTTGTCCCTTGTTTGTGCTGAACCTGGGTTGCACATGGTTTGTTGCTGTCCTTCTGGCATTTTGTGTCTGTGTGTTGGAGCCGGGGGGGACTTCATTGAATTTCGTTGAACTTGAAGAATTTAGACATGGTACAAGGTACATGGGTATTTTGGAGGTGTAGGCCTATTGAACCTTGTGTTCCGTTGTAAGATGCTGTACTCTGTTTGTCACCCCAAATAAGCCATCCCAGCCTGCCAAAGTGGGCAGGGCAGGGGTGAGGTGGGTTCGGGAAGTGATTGCCAAGTAGCAGCCTGATCATTTTTGTTTTGGGACGTGTGGAGCCTTGTCATTAGGGCGTTTGTGTGCTGTGGCAGACAATTAATGTTGGCCAAACATAATTACATGGTTTGTAGTCACAGGTTAAATTATAGGCATTTTAAAATGTATAACGAGGAGTAAGTAATACAATGATTTAACTTTTATAAAGGATACGCGCACAATAACGTTGATTGAATTTTTTAAACACTATAATTGCTTGATTGAAGTATCTATTAAAGCCCAAATAACATACATTCTGAAATTTGTTTTTTATAAATCTTAATATCATATTGTATACTTCCCATGAGCTTATTTCTATTGGGTTGAGCCCCAATCACCACTGGACATACAGTCTTGTCATTTCTTTCTGGAGTTTGGAAGCAGTTTAGTTGCAGTACCATAATGTCCTGAGGTGGTGCGGGGCGCTGATATGCAGATTATTTAATATTTAAATCAGTATAATACTGATGCTAGTTAAAACCAGGCTTGTTTCCATTCTATGCCAGCTTGGAAAATCAACAATGGTGGACATTGTAAACAAAGTGGAAATGGAAATTTGGAACTGAAGACTGAAGGAGAGCACTGCTCTCCTTCAGTCTTCAGTTTCAAATTACTAACCAGGTTACTAACCAGTAACCCCCTCCCTCGCCAACAATTAATGACCAATAAACCATATGGTACATATGCTTTGAAAATGTCCATATCCACGTCAGTAACGTCACTATCCTTGGATCCTTGGTTTAAATGAAGGTTCGCATTTGTGATTTGCGATGTGCTTACGCATCCATGCGTTGAGAGCGTGCGCATGGTGGCCATTTAGAGTGACGGCCGTCCGTATCCGTCCACATCATCAGATGAGTCACATTTCACATTTGCCTCATGAGTCACGCACACACACGCATGAGCACACCCGCTGTTGAGTTGCCAAGAAGTGGCCCATTTGTGTTGTATATTTTCCTTCCTTATTTTGATCCATGTGTAATATTAGGCCCAGAGAGTGTCCTGGACTCTGGCCTTGTTCGTGTCCATGTGTGTGTTTGTGGGGGGGTTGGGTTGGGTCGACTTGGGGTCCAGGGCCTGAGCAGGAGGTGCAATGGGGAGCCAGTCAGAGTTCCCAGTGCCCACTAGGCAAGGTCCCATGTGAGAATGTGGCCGTGGCTGCTGCTCCGCGTGTTGCTGTGGCAGACCCCGGCACCATCTGTGCACCCAGCAGGACTCCCAGCCAGCCAGCGCCCCTCTCTACCCTCTCTCTCTCTCTCTCTGTCTCTCGCTCAGCCTCAGATGTTCATTCATGGACACATGCTTTACACACACATGCACACAAGCCTAGCTCCCGACAGTGGTGGACTGGGCGAAAAAATCGTCCCGGACATTTTTAGCGTGATTTGGCCTAGACCGGCCCACCGAAATTCTACCTGGTATAGTTGGATAATCAGATGTAACTCTTTGAGAGCGTAAACACGATACCAAATGGACCCTTGCGGGTCCATTTGATTTCATGTTAACACTCTCAAGAGTTTAAATGAGGCCCAAGTCTAATTAGAGAAGGTAGAAGATTAATGGTCACTTTGATCTGTATGTTTGACTGTTTTGTTTCCCAAATCCAGCCTGGAATTGTGGACCAAAAAGCAAATGGGATCTGTTGGGGCTAAAATGTCATCAAATGGTGGTCCTCCGTGGCTCAAAATTCTGAATGTATAGTGGGTCCTTTGATCAAAAAGGTTGAAAGCCGGTGCTTTTAATCATACCATGCTACCACCGGCCCCCTACGGGTCGTGGCCCACCGGGAGACCTCCCTGTACGCCCAATGGTCAATCCGACCCTGGCTCCCGAAGGAGGAACCGCGAGAGGAAGCGAAATGTGCATGCTGTTGGGGCAGCCTGGCTGGCTGGCTGGCTGGCTGGCTCGCTCGCTGACACACAGATTGAAATTTGAGCTTGATGCGGCGAGTGATTGTTTGTGATGGCGAATGAACGTGGCAGGAATTGTCTGCCTGACTGTTGATGATCGCGATGACATAAGTGTGATGATGATACAAGCTCCAGCGCCCGAGAGAGAGAGAGGGAGAAAGAGAGAGAGAGAGAGAGAGAGAGAGTGAGAAAGGGGGGGAGAGGGGAGTGAAGGCGAAGCATCATTAGTCAGCAAATGATGCAGTTGTGTAGTCTGTGATTCTCGGAAAGCCACACTGCTTGTTGACACTCTCATCTGCCTTCAGGTCCTTAGGACCACCGGGGGCTTTTGTTCCCCATGTGATTAGGGTTAGGGTTTTTTTTGCAGAAAAATCTATGTCTTTCATTCATGTATTTTTGTGTTTGTGTGAATGACTATATACTATACTATAAATCAGTGGTCTCAAACTGCCGGCCCGCGGGCCATTTCCGGCCCCCGAGATGATATTTTATGGCCCCCACCTTAATATGAACGTTTAATGTTAATGTGGCCCGCGACGGCCGCGAGTTCCCCCGTCAAACCAAAAGCATTTGCGGGAGAACAGTCTGTTACTATTGACTGCTGATTGCTGAGATCCTGTTTAAAGCCCGCCTACTGGCTTTGCCATTTGCACAGAATAGCAAAGAGGAACCGGATATGCACACTGAAACACGCCCCTCCCCCCGTGCAGTTTAGTTCATTCTGTTCATGCTGAACTGTCAATCTGATGAAATGCAATGACGCCATTGGCTGCAGTACGGGCGAGATCCTGTCATGGCGTCCACCGCTCCTTGTTTACAAACACACGTAGGGAAAAGAAAACTTTGCCTTTTTACCAAGGACTGCGTTCGGTTTGATAAATAATGACAGCAGAGCCGTTTTCTAAAGCCCGATACGGGCGGATGCATGGCTTATAAGGCAGCACGTCGAGCTGTGGTGAGTAGCCTCAAATGAGCTGTTTGTTGTCCCCCTTGGTCCATGAAGTGAACGGTGTTAGCATTGCTCTGTCTGTACTCCACGCTTACATAGCTACTCTACCCAGGCTGCGTTGGGTAGAATCATGCCATCTAGTAGAGTTGCGACATTGGGGGGTCAGAAACTGAACGTGCTGATGAATAGTATTTTCCGTTGCGCGACCACTGCAGACAGCATTGCCATCGAAGATGAGAGATCGCACAACGGGGCTATAGTTTTCAAAGAGGCCAGCGCAAATAAATAAAAGCCCTTTTACACACGTGTAAAACATGATTGTCAACCGACAACTATTGGGAAATCAATGCTGCTAGTTAAGTGGCGATTCTGATGGTCTACTCTAGTGTCATGTTTGCAAGACTAGTTTCTCAGTGACACTGACAAACTATATTTTTCATTTTATTTATTTTATGGTAGTACTTTGTCGTGGCTCTATAAGTTCAAAATGCTGTAGTTAGGAGGAATATACATTGATAAAGTAAACATTTCATTATTGGTTCCTTATTGGTTGTAATTCATGCCATCAAAGTCAAATTAGAGCCCCTTTGCTGTTGGGTTGGCTGGTCCAGTTATTTTGTTCAGGTGTATTGTTTGTAGTTTGTATTGTCCAGTAAATAGTTAATATAATAGTGTTCAATTACAGTTATTATCTTAGTCCTCTGTGCTACTGAATGAAACAGATAGCACAGTGGTATATGAAGAGGCAGGAGCCAGGAAGGAATAGAAATGCTATTATTCTGTAGAAATGTTTTTTTTATTTTGTGTGACAACACTTATGTACACACTCTTTATCCCACATTGGTGAGTTTGAATCTGGTCGCCTACTTGTAACCCTAAATTTAAGTGAAATGGGTGGAAAAAATAGGCTTGAAATGGCAGAAAACGTTTGTCCATGTGGCGCGCTGCGGCCCGGCCTCAACCAGGCTCTGCTTCTAGCGGCCCCAAGGCAAATTGAGTTTGAGACTATATACTATACTATAAATGCTTATAAATGAAGTCATCAGGGGACCTGATGATGCCAATACAATGAAACACTGTGGCAGAGACATGCAGAGACGAGAGGCAGACACCGAAAGCCCGTAAAAGGGCATATTTTCGACAAAAATCACGAAAGTAGCAGCTCTACAAGCTCTCGACGGATCGCGTCGAGTGCTTTATAGATATATGCTATTTTCGTGGCTGCAACCCAGCAGTCTTTATCGCGGTGTGGTTTTTGAAAACAAATTAGTTCAGCAAAAATGCATAAATGCATGCAATTTAGTTCAGGGAAATTCCGACATGGTATGGAAAGGAGTGGCAGAATGGCATTTTGCATGGTGAACTGACACCTTTCTCTGTCTTTACAAGTGCCAACACCCAACACTTTCTTTCTCTCTTGCATCGGTGGATTCTGTATTCCCAGCTCTGTTCCAGAGTTAGGAGGAATCATCCTCGCCTTATTACCTCTCCTTCCCTTTTCCATCACTCCATTCTCATCCCCCCCGCCCGTCCCCCTCCTCTGTTAGCCAACCACAACCTCCATCGCCTCCCTACTGTATGGTACACACCATATACCCCTGCCCTAGCTATCTCTCTCTCTGTACCCCCATACCTTGTTCCCTATAGCCCACTGACCCATGCTGTCCTGGCCTCCAGCCCCCCTCGAATCGGCCTGCACCTGCCTCATCTCCTGCAATGGTTATTTTCAGCCTACCCCACTCATACACACTCAGACACCACCACCGCAACAAGAACAACCCCATGAACCCCTCCAGGGGTTGACACTAACACTTGCCCGCTTGCCCGGGGCAAGTAAAAAAAATGGTGGGGCAAGTGAAGACTGCTACCTGGTTGCCCGACCGGGCAAGTGTGCAACTTCGTGCACTATAACACAACACAAGATAAATTTGTCTTGAAGGCAGTCATTGCACTCTGCCTCTGTGTCTTTCCCTGCTTTCTAGCTATCTCTCTCCCAGGTCCATTTGGTTCCAAACTCTCATTTTGCTGGGATCAGGGACCACTAGGTCTGTGACCACTATGGGCTAATTAAGGTGATGAATTTTAACTCTTGAGAGCGTAAAATTGAAACCAAATGGACCTGCAATGGACCCGGTTTCATTTTTACGCTCTCAAGAGTTACATCTGGTTAACCAACTTAGCTGGGGACCACCTGGAACCCTCTCAAGGACCACCAGTGGTCCCTGGACCACCTGTTGAAAGCACCCAAGTAGGAAGTAAACTTAAAAGCAAAATTTACAATATACTTTGGGGGGGCAAGTGACCATGACCTGAGGGCAAGTAGAACCTGATTTGCACTTGCCCGATGGGCAAGTGCCTCGGAGACCTTAATGTCAACCCCTGCCCTCTATCTTTTCCCATCTTCCCTCTGTGATACCCAACACTCCTAATAGCCTCGGTCTCCAGGCTTACATCTGCACTGCAAAATGAAAGCCTGGGCGGGACACAGGCTTGTAAACTTCCACGGGAAGTATCCATTTTTCAGCCAATCGAGGCCCGAAAATGTATATCCTGCTCTCAATATTCATCATAGTCATCTCAATATTCATCTTCTGAATTCGCCCAAGTCTACACAACTAGAGAATGTAGAAGGGTAATGGTCATTTTGACCTGTACTGTTGATCTGTCTGCCTGTTTTGTTTCCCAAATCCAGCCTGGAATTGTGGTCAACACCAAAAGAAATCTTTAGTTTTGGATCTGTGGGACTAAAATATCATCAAATAGTGGTCTGTGGCTGAGATTCTGAATAAATAGTGGTCCCATATGAAAAGTGCACTCCTGATGGCTACCACCTCTCTCTCTCTCTCTTTCTCTGTCTGTGGCTCCCTTGCAGCCTCCGCTGAGTCCGCTCCCCTCCCACTGCCCCCCCACCACCACCCCGGGGCCCTTCCCCTCCCCACATGGACCCCATCATGGCCCCTGTCCATCCATACAGGGCCTCCAGCTGGCTGACGAGTTCATTAGGCCCGCAGGGCTCCTCTGCCAAGGAAAGAGGCAGTCATGGCGCCGGTGGTGCGAGCACCGTGAGGGCCTTGAGCCCCCCCCAAAAAACTCGGGATGGCATCGAGTAGATTAGCCCCCCCCCTGGGCACTAGTGGTGAGTGGTCTGCGCTGACCGGCTCCAGGCACGGGGGGCCCTGCAGCCGCAACGATGGTTTGGAGGTGTGGGGGTCCCTCCCCGCCAGAATGTCCCACATGGCAGTGTTGTTCGGAGTCCAGTTCAGATGGGTTTGTTTTTTTGGAATTGGAGGTAGTGGTGCTGTTTCGCCCTCACATTAGCAATCTGCTTCTCTTGGGCGAAAATAACAATAATAAAAAAAAAAAAAAAAACACTATGAGAGGGAGCGGTTGAGGTCGGAGGTTTCTGAAGGGGGTCCACGTAAAAACAATGAGGGGAAACAGATTTCTAATAATCCCCACAGGTCGTGGTGACATCTGGCCTCACACTCGAGTGTTGGCTCAATTAATTCGGAGAAAATAGATACAAAACAAAAAGGTGCCCTGGGCAAAGATCTGGGGGACTTAACAGGCCGTTTTGTGTGTGTGCACGTGTGTGTGTGTGTGTGTGTGTGTGCACGTGTGCGTGCACGTTGGTCCAAATTAACCACGGTGTACAGCTGTCTTACAAAGAGACGAGAGAGAGAGATGCAAAACTAATCAAGCGGGAAGAGCCATAAACATGGCAGGGTAATGTAAAATCATTAAATGTCTCGCCATGATCATTATGATGGCCACATTATCTGCTCTTGCTCTTGCTTTCCCTTTCTCTTTCTCTCCTTTCTCTAAGTCTATATGCTTGTACATATAACTTCTTCGCACCCTGTTCGAATGCTGTCGGTGCACTAAATGGCACATTTTTGTCACGTTTAATCAGACCATTGAATGGTCTCAGTAGTCGTACCATGACTGACCTACCAAGCTGTCATTAACGCACAGAATTACAGCGACTGAGATCTTTGGTATAGAGCAGGGGCAGATGTAACATGTCCCATTTGGGGGGGGCAAGAGAACATGTTGGAGGGGCAAGAGAAAATGGTATGGGTGCGGCTTCATCGCCCGTGTTGCTTCGCGCCACGGGCGATGAAGCCGCACCCGTACCATTTTCAGTTATAGGACTTTTATTAGGCAAGTAAAGCATCAATAATAACATCAGTTGTTGCCGAAGTTGCAACAGACACTCAGCATGCATAAAGCTAAAGGTCTGAGTTTTCTGTTTTCAATGATGAAATGCAGTTGGTTTAGTGGAGACACAACTGTAGTTGGTTAGTAGTAGTAGTGTTTCAAATCATTTTAAATATAGGCACTTTAATTTCAAATATCTTGGATTGTTTTGCATGCCATCATGTTTGGTGGGGCAGTCAGGGCATTTAGGGGGACATTGCCCCCCCCCATGCCTATGCCTAGATCCGCCCCTGGTATAGAGCAGTTAGATGGCTATACTGAGACCATACAGTGGGTCTGATTAACTCTTTGACAACTCTTTAGCAGAAAAGCCATTAGGCTCAATAGTAACTAAATAATTTATAGAAAATCCTCTGTTGTGAATTTGTGCAAATGAATGATATCCAAAGACAGCTTAAACTGAGTTGATCATATATTTGTTTGTTTTTAAATACATTTGACAAAACTGCCTTCACATTTCACTGTTTCCACCGTTTTCCACCGTTTCCATTCAGAGATAAATGCATTTGAAGTTATGTCATTTATAGTTGTAAAGTGTGTGAGGTGTTTTCTGAGTTTAGTAGTGCAATCGCCACTTAAGGACTTCATGAGGTGATGTGCAGTTAGTTAATGAGCTTGTTAACAAAACAAAGTTTAAAAAACGATGAGCAGACAACAGAATAAGCAATCACTCCAAAAGTCGTGGTAAATCTGAGTTCAACATGATGTTGCTCACGTTCAGCTGCATTGATGGCGTTTGAAACGGGTGCCTTTTCATATCTGTAAAGTCCCTCTTTGTGTCTCCATCTCTCTTCTCTCTCTCTCTCTCTCTCACACACACACACACACACACACACACACACACACACACACACACACACACACACACACACACACACACACACACACACACACACACACACACACTTCCTTCTGTCTTGGTATCAGGGCAGCCAGGGTCAGGGCCCTCTGTGGCCATGATCAGGTGCAGGCTCAGCTGGGCTGGAGAGGAGAGGCGAAGAGAGGAAAGGGGAGAGGTGGGCAGGGGAGAGGAGAGGAGAGAAGAGGGGAGGAGAGGAGGGGAGAGGAGAAGAGAGGAGAGGAGAGGAGAGGAGAGGAGAGGAGAGAAAAGAGGGGGAGAAGAGAGGGGAGAAGAGAGTAGAGACTAGGAGAGGAGAGGTGGGCAGGGGAGAAGAGAGGAGAGAAGAGAAGAGAAGAGAGGAGAGGAGAGTAGTGTTGCCACCTTGGCGCATTTGTCACTATATTTAGCTTTTTTCTAGAACCCCCTCATGCCAAAATTATAGTGAAAAACTCCTGGCGGAAAATCTAGTGCTTTTTGGCTGGTGAGTTGGGGCGAAATTGATTAAGGCGCCAGAGATAAAACCCTCATTTTTCACCATTTTTCCTCCTATGACAGTGATTTTCAACCAATGGTCCCCAAGCTAAATGATGGACAGTTGGTTAACCATTTTTACCCTCTCAAGAGTTAAGATAGGGGAAGTGATTTCACTTTTGTCAGATATCACCCCAAATTTTTTTTTTCTGTTAAAATGCTCTATTATAAGGTGTGGAAACCACATATGGAGTTTCCCCCTCCCCCACGTTAGCAGAGGAACTAATAAAAGTTCCCCAGGTCACCACAATTCTCCTCCAATCAGGAGAGAGCAGCAGGTTCACATAGTGTAGCTACTTTTGGGGGCCCCTAGTGCACCAGCTGGTACTACACCATGAATTTCAAATCACTTCCCCTACCTTTAAGATAGTCATCATGTGAATTAGCCTAGAATTAGTCTAAACAACCAGAGGATGTAGATATACAGTATATATGTATTCTATACCCTTCCAGGCAAGGATCAGTATTTTGGAAGTGCCACTAGTGCATTTTGGTTTTGGTAGTTGGCAACACTAGAGTAGAGATTAGGAGAGGAGAGATGGGCAGGGGAGAATAGAGGAGAGGAGAGAAGAAGAGAGGCAAGGCAGGATAATAGATAGTTTGTTAGCTTTCAGTGTTGACGCTAAACGAAAACCTCTCATCGATAAACCCTCGAGACGAAGACGTTCTGTCGCGAAACGAAGACGTAAACAAATGGCATTTAGCGAGGAAACAACACAGATGCTTTACATGTTTATACCTCAACAACCCCCGCTCCCCCTCCCTCTCTAGCTCTCTCTCTCTCTCTCTGTCTCTCCAGGGGCGGATGTAACATGTCCTATTTAGGGGGGCAAGACAACATGTTGGAGGGGCAAGACCGTGACGCTTCGCGCCACCACGGGCAATGAAGTCGCACCGTTTTCGGTTACAGGACTTTTATAGTCAAGTAAAGCATCAATAATAACATCAGTTGTTGTCGAAGTTGCAACAGACACGCAGCATGCATAAAGCTAAAGGTCTGACTCAGAGAGTTTAATGTTTTCAATGATAAAAGGCTGTTGGTTTAGTGGTGACACAACTGTAGTTAGTTATAGCAGTAGTAGTGTTTTGAATCATTTTAAATATAAGCACTTTAATTTGAAATATCTTGGGTTGTTTTGCATGGCATCGTGTTTGGGGGGGGCAGACTGGGTATTTAGAGGGGCATTGCCCCCCCCCCCCCCATGCCCATGCCTACATCCGCCCCTGTGTCTCTCTCTCCTGGGCAGACCCCTGGGAGAGGCCTGGCCGGGTTTCGGCCTGCACGCCATCTGCTGCATAATGTAACGGGATGGAACCTCCAAATCCTTCATTTCCACTCGCTGCCTGTCAGCTGTGTGTGCGCGTGCGTTCGCGCGCACGTGTGTGTGTGTGTGTGTGTGTGTGTGTGTGTGTACGCGCGCACATGTGCGTGTGTTGCACCCATACTGCAGCAGCATATGTGGGCGGATACACGCTAGTTGTAGTGTTATATACTTAAGAGGACGTCAATATTTGATGATAATCTTATGGGTGTAATTGTTATAGCCATTTAAAGGGGAATTCCACCCATTTTCAACATTTTTTTCTGAGAGTGTACAAATGCAACCAAATGAACCCGTTAAGGTTCATTTGGTTGCATTTGTTCATTTGTATACTCTCAGAAAAAAGAAGTCCATTAATCCATTAACATGGTGAAAATGCATCTTGATGATGTCATCAACATGTTTCACCATGTTAGTGGTTTTCTGCAGACCTCCATTTCTTGGGAACACAGAATTATCATGTCCACTCAACACCTCTAGGGTATATGACATATTAGAATGTTGAAAATGGTTGGACTTCCCCTTTTTAAAGGTATAGTCACTGAGATTTCACTTAAATATTGTTGGGGGCTAATCCTCCCTACTATAGTGTGACGACCATATAAGGAGTTCCTCCCTGTCCCCAGTGAGCACCTGCGGGGCCATCAAATCCTAGTTTCAGTTTGGGCTTTGGGAGAAAAGCCTTTGGGCCTTGGTGGATGAGAGGGGGCCTTCCTCCAATCAGGATCAAGTGGGGGTGGGCCTTGGTGTATGTGCTGTTGGCCTGCTGTACTCCGCCCTCACTGTAGAGTGTGTGCATGTGCACATCTTGTTACCAGGGGGTACGGAGGGTTTTCCAAATCACCCAAATCGCTGTATGCATCATGACACCAATGTGAAACTGGAATACTTCCAAACCTAAATCATAAACATCATTAAACGGCTACAAAAATAAAAACTCCACACTCAATATTTTGTTAATTGTAAGCCAAGATCCATCCAAAATTCTATTCTTGTGTGTACATTTGGCCCGTCTCACAAGTATAGTAACACACACGCATATGCCCCTTACACGTACACATACAAACACACGCGCACACACACGCACACACACACACCCAGAGGGAAGGGTGTGACTGTGCATGTAAGATGCGAGCGGGCTGGGTGTGCTGCAGCTGAGATCTAATTTTACGGATGTTTTGATATTAACTGTGCCAAGCGATCATGTTGAGTGACGGGTTTGATGATGTCTGGCGAAAAACGAGAAAAAAAAGAGCCAAATGTCTGCTCCGAAATATGATCCAGTAGGTTTTTTTTTGACATGCCGGTCCAAAAGTCATCATCAAAACATGGTGCATTAGTTGAGTGACTTTTTGCCACTCCTCTCCAACTTGGTTTCCCTTATTTTCAGCATGTTGTCATCTACAGTTTTCAACATGCTCAACAACTTCTACAAGCTCACAATGCACCATGGTGGGAGTGGGACATGATGCTACTTTGTAGTCTGTTTTAGCTATTTGTCATAACTGAGTCACTCAACCCATTTAAAGGGGAATTCCACATTTCCAACATTTTAGTATTTGGAGAAACACTAAAATTCAGTGTTTCTAGAAATGGAGTTCTGAAAAAAATCATTAACATGGTGAAACACAACTTCTCCTTTAATGATATCATCAAGTGACATACATACAGTATTTCAGTGGAAGCACGATTCAAGGAAGTGACGTTGATAGATTGGACGAAAAATAGTGTCCGAGCCGGGACATACATCCGAGGACTTAAAGGGATATTTCACTTTCAAAAAACTTTTGGTCATTTTATGGTCTACTCAGTCTCATGTGAACACCCATTAGTTTATAAGTTACTCCATTCAGTAGTTAGGTATTTGATGTTCATTTTAGCTGCCCCGCCCCCTTCCTATACTCATAACTTACCGTAAATCCTCTTTTATAATCCGGGGCTTTTATTTACTCAACCGATTTTTATACCAGGCGTTTATTGGAAGGAGGCTGCTATAAGAAGAGAGGCCTATATTACAATGTTTCAATCCAATCATAATGAATAAAACATATTGTATACTCTGCATTATCTCAAGTAATATGCAATAGTCTAAAATAATGCTGTTTTTGTAAGGCCACTAGATGGCGTCTGTATATAGGTTTAACACTCATTTCACCATAGGCTAGGGGCAGGGGCGGATTGGCCATCTAGAGTAGGCTACAGGGAGTTTTCTCAAAGAGTTACATCTGGTTAACCAGCTGGGGAAATGTGCCAATCCGCCCCTGTGTCAAAAGTGAAAGTAAAAGAAAAAGACTAGATAAAGTTATCGTATTTAGTTGATGTTTAGGAATGGTTGGCAGGCATATTCAAAGGATGGAACGGAGCTATATCTGGACAATGTCATGGATAAAACTGGAGGAAATCTCGCATGGTTATAAGTAGGCCTACTACGAAAGTATTGACAAGGCTATGCGATCGTTACAGTCAGTCAGTCAGTCAGTCAGTCAGTCAGTCAGTCAGTCAGTCAGTCAGTCGATATAATGGATAACGGAAGATTCACCGGGATTATAACCAAATATGGATGGATTACTTCATTGGTGTACATATGGCTTCTTCACATTTCGGCTCACAGTAAGTGCATTGGAATGCGATGGTGCGCTCTGTAAAAATGGACCCTCGCGGGTCCATTTGGTTTCATTTTACGATCTTAAGAGTTACAGATCTAAAAGGACCACTAGTGGTCCCCGGACCACTGGTTTAAAACCAGTGGTTTATAGAGAGAAAAAAGGGCGAGCAGAATCGGGAGGAGGAGGAGGAGGAGGAGGAAGCGAGAATTGAACTGCGCATCGCATAATCCCACACTCGCAGAAAATAAAAAAAACAAAACAAAAAAAATACCGGCTAATACAAGGAGGCCGGAAAATATACGTTAAATCCAACGCCGTTCCCGGAAAATAATAGGAGGACGGTAAATAATAGAAAGGCGGACTATATTAGAGGATTTACGGTATATATATAACTTAAAAATCCACTTTAATCATGATAGATTAATCAAAAACACCAAATCTTTTTTTCCTGGTGACTGATATTATCTATCTAATATGTGAGAGGTGCTTTTTCATTTATTTTAAAAAAATATTGTTATTTATTTTAAAAAATATGGAGGCTGGTACATTTTCCAAAACAATATTTTAAAAATAAATGAAAACTGTAAATGAAATTCCATGGACCTCTCATGTATTAAGAGGACACTATCAGTCACCAGAAAAGGATTGGGTGTTTTAGATTACTCTATTATGGCTAAAATTGAGTTTTAAGTTCTAATGGGTTTGTATAGGAAGGGAGTGGGGCAGATAAAAGGATGCCCCACCCAGTTACTGCGTCTGTGTCCCATTTATGCTCAAATAAAGAGTTTGTTGTCAGGCATGTCCAAATATGGAGTCTGTGTGGAGTGGGATGTCAGAATGGGGCAGCTCCATATATGAAGATCTACGGGTGATCAGGTGTGATCAGTTGGCTCACAGATGTCTGTTGTAGTGTTGACTTTTTAATAAGCCAAAAGGTACCAAAGATAAGATGTTAACAAAAACACACACACACATGGGCGCGTGGTTGTGTTTAAGTACACCCACCCCGCTCTGCGGTGCTGGTAACCTGGAGGTGTGGAGTGTTGTCCCCCAGGGGCCCCCAGGGGCCTGTGTGATTGGGGGCCATCTGTTTTCCTGTAACAAGCTTTCTCTTCATTCATCCTTTCTTCTCTTCCCCTCTGTCTCTCTTTCCCTGGCTTTCCCATTCTCTCTCTCTCTCTCTCTGTCTCTCTCTCTGTCTCTCTCTCTCTCTCTCTCTCTCTCTCTCTCTGTGTGTTTCTCGATTTCTCTCGCTGCCCTTCTGAGACACCTTCCTCTTGCATTTTACGCCATTCTGCCGCACAAAACAACGCACACGCACGTGCATGCGCACACGCGCGCGCACGCGCACACACACGCGCAAGATCGAATGCATTCTTTATACCGTAAAAACACAAGTTTTACATAACCTGTTGGCTCAGACTAAAAAGATCTCTAAAGCTACTGTAACCATATATCCCAACAGTGGCAACAATCACGCTAAAGGCTATAAAGGGGTCAAATACCCGCACACGGATATAGACGTATTTTTGAGTCCTCATTTATTTATTATTATCACATGCTGCATTGTCTGAAGGAAACAATATCTGCACAAAGATGTAACCTTGAAGTTTCATTGCATTGTATTAACATTCACTGCCAGGATTAAATTAATTTATAAAGCCTCCACACTGCCAAGCTCTTACCGTATTTGCGATCATCACCGGATGTGCGTGGGGCCACCATCTGTTATACCACGTCCAAAAAGCAGGCTCCACCATTTGGTTTCATTTTACGCTCTCAAGAGTTAAATTATATTTAAATTAATGAATTAAAGGTAGGGTAAGTGATTTGAAATTCATGGTGTAGTACCAGCCTGGTGCACTAGGGGCCAAACAGTAGCTACACTATGTGAACCTGCTGCTCGATCCTGATTGGAGGAGAATTCGCTACCACCTGGGGAACTTTTATTAGCTCCTCTGCTAACGTGGGGGAGGGGGAAACTCTATATATGGTTTCCACACCTTATAATAGAGCATTTTAACAGAAAAAAATATTTTTTGGGTGATATCTGACAAAAGTGAAATCACTTCCCCTACCTTTAATGAATGGATTATGTAATTTTCAAGAATCTACACAAATGGAACATGCAGAGGAATTGTTATTTTGACCAACCCAACTTGTGTAGATGTGTTTGTATAGGACAGGGGCAGGGCAGCTAAAATGAACATCAAGGGCTCCATTTTCGTTACCATCTAAACCCCTTATCCTAAACCCCTTTTTGGAATAGTTCCACGTGCCAATCTATTGACACATTGTGAGCTTGTAGACTGGCCATTTAAACTATTGAAAAAATGTTTTAAATATCTAAATACTGAATGGAGTAACTTATAAACTGTCTGTGGTGTTCACATGAGACTGAGTAGACCATAGAATGACCAAAAGTTTTTTGAAAGTGAAATATCCCATTAATAATAACCAAATGTCTAAAACAAATAAAAAACGTAAACTATGTCAAATTCATCTGTCAAATTCTACCGTACTTTGGCTCCTCACAAGTACATAACACCAGCATACAGCTATCTATATATCAGCTCAGTGGCCTTGTGGTTAGACTAGTGTCACCCTGAGACTGGGAGGTCGGGGTTCAACTCTCGGCCAGGTCATACGAGAGACTCTAAAAATGGGACCCAAAGCCTCCCTGCTTGGCACTGAGCATCAAGGGTTGGATTGGGGGTTAGTTGCTGCGACACACTAGCATCATGTCCAGGAGGTGTCTTCTAAGTCGACTATTAAAATCCTTAGTTGAGGACAGCCTTCACACAGTCTACAAACATACATACTGTACATACAGTACATACATACATGTTACGTGTTACGTGCTTGCCAAAACGTTAGTCAAATAACAATTATTCTACATTTTCTAATTGTGTGGACTCTTGAAATTACGTAATTCGGATGTTTTGAGAGTGTAAAATGAAACCAAATGGACCCATAAGGGTCCATTTGGTTTCATTTTAATGCTCTCAAGAGTAACAGAACTATACATTTTAGGGGACTGCATGTCATGTGATCTACCTGCATGGCCTGTGTGATCTACTGGTAGATCGTGATCTACCTTTTGCGCACCCCTGACATAAATGGTGCATTTATATAACACCTTGTACTGTACTGGGTATATATATGCATGTACTGTATGTACTGTATAACCTTGTCCTTTATACATACAGTACATATATGCATATACTGTGCAATGCACAGTATATGTATATGTATACTGTATATGCACAGTGTGCATATACAGTACACACAAAGCTGTGTATGTACAACCGATGGTAAACATCTGCTCGTGAGTCGTGAGATGTTTCACATACTGGGCAGCATACTGGGACAACAACTGGGAGCCAGGCACTGCTTCTGGCCATAGAGGCTAAATCCTGCTGCAGCTTCAGAGAAGGAGAGACTCGTGAAATATCACAGCGTGAACTCTGAACCCCGATCTGTTATCCATGGCTGATGATATAAAGTACATGTGACACTTCTCTCTTCATACAAACCCCCGTACACACACACACACACACACACACACACACACACACACACACACACACACACACACACACACACACACACACACACACACGGAGGAGTGCACACACCCTCAGGGAGCATGGCTTGAGACCGCGTGTATGTATGCGCAGTGGCACACTCCCACCAATGTTTCTACATTTGTGTGTATGATGAAAAGAAAAGGAATTTAATTGCATTGTGCTCGGCGTGCTGGCTGGTGTGTCCCTTTTTTGTTCCCCCTAATGTCAAAGAAAGGTGCAAACAACACATCTTTGTGTTTAGAATTGATGGGATGATCTATGAGCACCGTATTGATCTGCCCCGGGTCTTAACAGCTGGCGTTTAAATGGCAGATATATATTCTTTGTAATGGCACAAGGGGCTGATGGGACTGCTCCAAAACGGTGTTTGGTTTGGGTATTCACATTTCAGATGAAGATGATGAATACTGGTTGGACTACGGCTACAATGATTAATCGATTAATCATAATCTAATCGATTATTCATTTAGTTGTCAACTATTTCAGTAGGCTAATCGATTAATCGTTTGTCAACTAACCTTTTTCGCCATTTTCCCACTTAGCCATAGTTTTTCTAGTGTTAATGTAACAAATTCCAACCATTTTCAACATTTTACTGTCATGGTGTTAATTAATATACAGTACCTTAGAGATGTTGTGTGGACATGATAAAAACGTTCTCCCCATTCTGTGTTTCCTAGAAATGGAGGTCTGAAAAAAATCATTAAGATGGTGAAACACAACTTGATGACATCATCAACTCTGTTTCACCGTGTTAATGATTTTTCTTTTAGGACCTTTTTTTCTGAGAGTACGAATGGAACCAAATGGTTCCCCCCGGTAGGGTCCATATGGTTCACATTTGTACACTCTCGGAATCCCCCTTTAAGGTGATGGCTAAATAAGAGTCATAATCCGATTAATCGATGAATCAATTAAATAATCGGGTGATGAATCGATTATGAAAATAATTGTTACTTGCAGCCCTAGCTTGGACAGAGAGTCGCAGTGAAAACAGCCAAAACAGCCAAAACAGTCAATTGTCGTGGAAAATCACAATGTCACGCTACACTTCAAAGCACTTGTTTAGAGGCAGCGAAGTCCAGTACTGACCGGCGGCCAGGTCACGGCAGCGACTATAGTTTCTTATAGTCACAAATATAAGTCGTTACCCTATCTCTAACTTTAGTGCGAATTACTAGCATTATTTAGCCTCGAAGCCTCTCACATGTTCAGAGTCAGACTATTGTGACTTGGGTCCAAATACCTCAAAATCGTACTCAAGTACACTACTTAAGTAAATGTACTTAAGTACTTTACAGCAACCGGTGTTGTGGTGCAGAAGAAGCGATGGAAGCAATATTTCCACATGGATTACAGTGGTTCCTCCGAGCTTCGTCCGTCAGTCAAATCAAGCATTCTTTGTCATGGACAAAGTCTTTGAACTTTTTCTGAGTCTTGAATGGGATCAAACGCTTGTGTTTGCGATGTTGTGCAGGATCGGTCAGAATGGTTGCCAAGGCTACGGGGAAGATGGGGAAGAGGAATAGCTACAGCTATTCTCTCCTTTGTTGGAGTTTGTTCATCACCTACAACAGTGGTTTTCAACCAGTGATCCGGGGACCATCATTGGTCCCTGAGAGGATTCCACAGGTGGTCCCCAGGCTAAATGATGATTAACCAGATGTAACTCTTTCAGAGCGTAAACATGAAACCAAGTTTACACTCTCAAGAGTTAAAATATTCATCATCTGAATTAGCCCAAGTCTACACAATTAGAGAAAAGATTAATGGTCATTTTGATCTTCATGTTTGACTGTTTTGTTTCCTGAAATACAGTCTGGTATTGTGGACAAACCAAAAGACATTTTTAGTTGTGGGGTCTGTGGGGCTAAAATGTCATTAAATGGTGGTCTATGGCTCAAATGCTGAATAAATAGTGGGCCCTGGTCAACACTACTCAACTCTAAACACTGAACTTAATTCTGGCAGTACAACAGTAGTTGTACAGTTAACAGAGATAAATGGATAGTTGGATAAATTCTCATCACTACGGCAACTATACAGAAAAGTTTCATGAATCTGTAACAACTAAAATAAGTTATTACAGTATATTCCATGTCGTGGCAGATAACAGTCGTGAAAGATTTTTATCAATTACAGCTTCAACTCGTTGAGAAAAGATTACGATGTAGATTCAGACACAAGATGGGATGTCATTTCTACATTGGGGGATGAATCGTGCTGCACTTGTTGGCTGTCCAAGTCCTTTTAGTTGCTCTTATGTTTTTCTTACACGAGAGCGACACGAGAGGTTTAAGAGCCGACTGCAGCTCAGGTGGTAGAGCAGGTCGTCCCGTGATCAGTTTGGTCAGCGGTTCGAATCCCGGCTCCTCCTCCTGTCTACATGCAGAAGTGTCCTTGAGCGAGACACTAAACCCGACATTGCTCCAGATGGTTGGAAGGCTTGCATGACTCCCGCTATAATCAGTGTCGTGTGTGAATGGGTGATTGTAACGCACTAATGTAACACACCATGGAGAAAGGCGCTATAAATGCATTTTTTAATATATTTTAAAGTTGTTTATCTCTGCCCATGAATCTTTCAGAAGGTTATTATCATCATTGTAGTGTTGAAGCTTCTGCAAGTGCCACATTTTGAATGTAGTAATCTTAAGCAACACACACTTAAGCGACTAAAGACAAGAGAATTGTGTGTTGTGTGAATCGTGAATTTCAATTCCTGTGGACGAAAAGAAAATCGAGATTCACATTTGATCAAGAATCGTGCAGCACTATATTGCCTGCTCTCATAAAAAAGCACCTCTGTGTTCAAGCACCACCAGCCAACCATGCACGGCGCATCATGCAATCGCACACAATACATATTTATGTTTCATTATGTGCAGTGCATGACAGCGGCCATAAGTCATGTCATATTGTTCATTATCCGTGGCCGTAGTGTGTTATCAGATTTATGTTGTCCTGTTATGCCCGGGTTCAATACTTTCTGCAGGCCCTGGACCCTGCATGTGTGTTAGATCATGATTATGAGAGGTCTGGGCATTGGCAATGGGATGCTGTCTGCATCTCATTCACACTACATGAAGTGGATCGATAGGCCTGCAGGGGCTGAATTTGGGGGTTGGTGGGGGGCTGGTGTGTGTGTGTGTGTGTGTGTGTGTGTGTGTGTGTGTGTGTGTGTGTGTGTGTGTGTGTGTGTGTGTGTGTGTGTGTGTGTGTGTGTGTGTGTGTGTGTGTGTGTGTGTGTGTGTGTGTGTGTGTACTGTATTGTACGAGGGAGGGGAGAGCGCATGCAGAGGTGTGTGTGTGCGTGTGTGTGTGTGTGTGTGTGCACGCCGGGTGTCAGTGTTTAAGGCCGTAAGCAATTCCAGCCTATGGTCTCTCAAGACTGTCTGTCTCCATACCCCCCTCTGCACGCACGCACACACACACACACACACACACACACACACACACACACACACACACACACACACACACACACACACACACACACACACACACACACACACACACACACACACGCACACGCATCGTAGATGAAAGCAAATACATCCCTGATAACTTTTTACAACCTGCAGCGCTTCAAGTGTCCCAGTGTTTGGCTGCAGACTGGAGAGACAAAATAATCACATAGTATATCAAACGTGTGTGTCTCTGTTTCTGTTTCTCTCTCTCTCAGTCTCTCTCTCTCTGTCTGTGTCTCTCTGTCTCCCCAGCGGCCAGCCAGGCTGTATCTCTTGCAGTGACAAGGCAGTCAGGTAGAGTAGCATCCTCTGTCTGTGTAGTTTCTCGTTCGTTTGACAGCAGATTTACGGCCTGTTTTGCTGACAGACCCTTAAGCCTCAGTTGCACTACGGGGTTGCTTGTTGTTCGTGTTGCGCAGTGCAAATAACAAATCTACAATTTATATAGCAGCCTTTACCTGTCTCTTAGAGCCCTTTTCATTGTGATTTCTCTCTGTTTCTCCTTTTCTTTGTTCAAAGAAACAACTCTTAATTTTTCTTTCACTATGAGTTCAGACACAATATATAAACATTTTAAAGTACATGTGTACTGCCCCCCTATCCCATTTAGTTGTTATGCACCACATATCTGGAACAAACTTTCTTTTAAAACCTGACTAAATTCCATTCTGTTTGCAGCTGCCTTTGATTAACTACTGTTTTTCTTTCAATCTCTTCTGCACTGTTGTTTGTATTGTGTAATTGTGTTTCATTTGGTTGTTGTCCTTACCTCGTACATTCACATTGTATTTCCTTGTTGTTGAAAATGTGCTATGTACCAAGGTCTTTCTGAACACGGACTGTTTTATTGTTCCAAAAACAACAACAACAACAAATAGCTGCAAGCAGCAATAAAACGTGACCAAGCAAGCAGCAATAAGGAGTCAGAACAATATGCAGAAGAAGGAACATATCTTTGAGAAATTATCTGAGGGGGGTGCTTTTGCCCGGGTCCATACAATAGTGAATGAATAAATGAAATGTAAAATTCCTACAGTAGCCTACAACCTGGCCTCCTACAACAAAACTGATAAAAGCTTGGACAATTACAGTACAATTCAAGTACAACTAGAAGAAATTGTGAAATAAATGTGATTGGACACTAGTTAACAACAGTTGTTTAAAGGTAGGGTAAGTGATTTGAAATTCATCGTGTAGTACCAGCCTGGTGCACTAGGGGCGCCTAACAGTAGCTACACTATGTGAACCTGCTGCTCGATCCTGATTGGAGGAGAATTTGCCACCAACTGGGGAACTTTTATTAGCTCCTCTGCTAACATGGGGGAGGGGGAAACTCCATATATGGTTTCCACACCTTATAATAGAGCATTTTAACAGATTTTTTTTTTTTGGGTGATATCTGACAGAAGTGAAATCACTTCCCCTACCTTTAATGGCCACTTTGTTCAAGAAGTTAATCTAACATAATCTGGCACAATGTTTTAACCACTACACTGTTACATGAAATGATCAAGGCTTGTACAATGCAAAGCTTTCGTTGGGTAGGTTACTACTGGAAATCTAGAATGTCAGGGTATGACCTGGCCGGGAATCGAACCCCGGTCTCCCAGTCTCAGGGCAGACACTCTAACCATAAGGCCACTGCATTGGTGCCATTACCATTACATTGAGTTTTATCATCTCAATCACAAAGTGACATTTCCGTGAATGTCACTTTCATGATATGCGAGTGTAACTCAGTGCTATTGAGAAGTAGGCAGAAATGCATTGGACTCAAAGTAAACTGCTATGGTCGAATCAGATTCCACCATAGCAGTTCCTGTTTACACTGCGCATGTGCAAACCTCCGGAACCAGCTTGCGACACACCCCGTAATTTATCCTCTCTCTTTATCATAGAGCACAACCAGGAAGTGTTTGGCTGCATAAAGGCCATTACTCAAACAAACACTTCCTACTCTACCTTCAAAAAAAGGAAATTACAACATGTGGCACTCACCTCTAACCTGGTGTAAATAACACGGGAGTTACCTACGTGTTGCAAAATGTACAGGGTACCCTGTCTTCCCCTGTCCCTTCCCTGAAGAACTTAACTCAAAATGGGAAGGCTGAACTTAAATACTAGAACTACAAACAAAAGAAAGTACTCTGATTATAAACAGTACAGTACGGTACTTTAACAGTACTTTTACTGTGAGACTGTGGCTAGAGTAGGGCTTTACCGAATAGCCTCGTTTTTAACAACAAAGACTGGTTTTACAAAATGGCTGTGTTTAGGACAAATTCTAAGGACTACTATTTGACTTGTATTTGGACAAACTGGCAAAGCTGGTATGCTTAGGACACTGAATGGTTTGGAGCTGCTGTCTGCTGGCAGGCTGGAAAGAGAGTGAGTGGAAGACAACAGGTGGCTTATATAGTCTGATGATGGAGGTGATTGGAGGAGACAGATGCGTGGTGGCCCAACCGGTGGTGAGAGGTGGAGGAGTGGGCTGGTACTGGAGATGAGTGGGCTGGACCTGTGAGTATGATTGACAGACTGGAGAGAAGGAGAGGAGAGCAGAATATAGAGGGGAGGAACACATGCTGCCTGCACTGTCTGTCTGTTCCCCCATATTAATACACGTAACAGCCCCCATTTGAGCAATTTGAGTAAGACTGGTTTTGCTGCTATTTGGCATCCCCCTCTACAAAACTGTAAAATATCAGAAGCAGATTACGCTGCATGTGTAGATTAGGGGCATTAGAATCATTTTCACAAATGAGCAATTTTCATTGGCTCGTAAAAACATAATTTTTTCACTTAAAACAAAATTCACACCTATTTTCATATTCGTATGGCTCCAAAGTTCATGTGTAGGTCATTGTTATGCATTTTGATCAAAGATTGTAGGAGAAGAGACATTTTAACTGTTTTACATATAATTCAAGATGGCGGTTCATCTAAAGGTCAGAGGTCAAAAGTCAGACTACAAAAGTTGTTCGGCATAAGCAGACGCATAAGTGAATATAAGTTACATTTCTGAGAGTCAAGCAGTTCATGAGTTATAAGTGTTTAAAGTTTGCAATTTCAGTTGAGTGCTATAGCGCCACCATTTGACCAGTGGTCACAGGCTTCGCATCATCACCGTTTGGCATCACCCTCTACCAGATTACCAATTTTCGCGAAAACCGACTGCACGGTTCAGCCAGAACAGCTATTTTTGGCGGAAGAAGAAGAAGGAGAAAAGCAGCAATATCAATTAAGTGACCAAGTCACTGCTTGGTCACTTAAAAAACAAAACGTAAAACAAAAGGTGACAAAGCCTTTCATGTTGTAGTGCTCACATAATTGCGGAACGCTCTTCCTCGGGTCTTGAGATCCACCGCCTTTGTGGACCAACAATGGACCTCTGTAATAATAAACTCAAAACGCTACTTGTTGCGGAGGCAGGCATTTTCCAGATGTCTCATGGTGTTATTTTCATGTTTGCGTTGTTATTTGCTGTCCTGGTTTTAGATCGCCTTTTTGTCCCGTTTCTCTGTATTATTTTCCTGCTTTCATTTTGTTTTTGTTCCCTCTATGCACCTTTTCTCTGTGAGAAGTGCTATACAGTACAAAAAACATTTACTTGTTACTTGCTTATTGCCTAATGGCATTTTTAGCTATGGGACACCGATTTATGTTGTAAAAACACTTGTTAATTTAACTCTGATGATCCATTTGGTTGGGCCACTAACTCATTATATGAGTTATTTAGCTGAGGACAACCCTGGGGGTCCCCTGCAGAGCCCACTTTGAGAACCCACGCTATGCAGTTCGCCCTTTTGAGCCACTGCCACACATATACCTTGAACTTGCACTGCATTTCAAATTAAGCCTTCATGCATATCACACCCATGTGCACATTGTGGGAGAAAACAGGCGGAACAGATTATCTTATAGTTCTCACTTTTAAAGTAGCTCTTAATGTGTAGATGAGGTTCGGATTAGAGTCAGACTGTGTTTATGGTTAAGTGGTGACGGTTAAGGTTAGAGGTTAGAATATGTTAATCAGCGGTATAGCTGCGAGCGTGTGCGTGCTGTGTGCACACGCATAATATGAGTGCAATTGTGTGTGCGCGTGCATATGCTCATATGATTCAACCAGGTTCCTTTTTGTGTGGAAAAGCTATATTTTTTTGCATTCTGTTTTGCACATGAATGTATGCATGCATGTGCACAAACGCGCACGCACGCACACACACACACAGCCACTCTCTTACATTACCATTACACTAATTTAATGCCCCATTCCCCCCTATTAATCCTGACTTCTGTCCACATCGTCATTCTGGGTGGAAGCAGAGGGGCTGACACATGCCTCGTCTCTCCAAACAATAGCGCTTTAGATTTATTCTTCATTTGGGGGGCAGCCTGTGTTGTCTGTGTGTGTGTGTGTGTGTGTGTGTGTGTGTGTGTGTGTGTGTGTGTGTGTGTGTGTGTGTGCGTGTGTGCGTGTGTGTGTGTGTCTGTGGGGGGCTTCATGCATGGGCATAACCCGACCCCAGAAGGAAGGACCCTGCTGCCAGCTGCCAGCTATAATTAACCGGCCCTGCGGTATCTATCTCTGATTATGTTTGACCCGGCTAATAAGGCGAGCGCCAGGCAGTGGTGGACATAAAAAAAGTACGCACTCAAGTTAAGTCGTACTCAAAGGTACACAGAACACAAGGTACATGTTCTTTGCTATAGTGCCTTTTGTCATTTTTTTCTTTGAAACAAAAATACATTTTCAAACGTTTTATATGGCCAAGATGATTGCCGATATATAAACTCAACACGGTGCACGGTGAGCTTGTAGCTCAGCCAATTTCTACTATACTTGAAATGTCTTTTAAGTGTTTTAAGAGGTTCAGGACTTAACTACACTCAGCAAAAGTATAGTAGTAGTTTATAGTAGTAGTTTTTGCTCCTATTTTTCAGGGGATATACTTAAAAGACCCAAAATTCATTCCAGATATACAATATTACCATTTCTCTCAAACACTGTTCACAAATCTGCCTAAATGTGTGATATTGATCACTTCTGCTTTAAGATAATCCATCCCACGTCACAGGTGTGCCACATCAAGATGCAGATGTGATATCATGGTTAGTGCACAGGTGTACCTTAGACTGTCCAGAATAAAAGGCCACGCTGAAATTTAGACTGTCCAGAATAAAAGGCCACGCTGAAATTTAGACTGTCCAGAATAAAAGGCCACGCTGAAATTTAGACTGTCCAGAATAAAAGGCCACGCTGAAATTTAGACTGTCCAGAATAAAAGGCCATGCTGAAATGTGCATTTTTTTGCCTTATTGAGGGTATAGGACTCCGAACCAGTCAGTATCTGGTGTGACCACCCTTTGCCTTATGTAGTGCAACACATCTTCTTCGCATAGAGTTTATCAGATTGTCAATTGTGGCCTGTGGAATGGGCTTCATTTTTCTACCAATACTTTCGTACTTTGATTTCCTTTCATTTTTAACATTTGTACTTGTATTTTTTGGATTACTTTTACTTAAAGGAAGGGTAAGTGATTTGAAATTCATGGTGTAGTACCAGCCTGGTGCACTAGGGGCGCCCAAGAGTAGCTACATTATGTGAACCTGCTGCTCGATCCTGATTGGAGGAGAATTCACCCTCCACCTGGGGAACTTTTATTAGCTCCTCTGCTAACGTGGGGGAGGGGGAAACTCCATACATGGTCTGCCCATGGTCTTAAGTAAAAATGCAAGCGTGTGCTGTGCCCACCTATACTTGTAGACCGATGTGTGTGTGTGTGTGTGTGCGTGTGCGTGTGCGTGTGCGCGTGCGCGTGCGCGTGCGTGCGTGCGTGTCAATCTCTTGTCTGGCTTCTTGTCTCTGCTGTCACTGCTCCCATTGTCCTCCTGGTTAGGACGAGGTTATTATTTTGATGTACTGCCAGTGGTAAAACACACGTTACACACACACACACACGCAAACGCACACACACACACACACACACACACACACACACACACACACACACACACACACACACACACACACACACACACACACACACACACACACACAGTCACATAAAAAAGCCAGCCACGTTTGCGTGGGGGGTGGAGGTTTGGGGCAGCGTCTCTGATAGGAGCATGGGAGATGCCAGGGAACACGTGCCTTTGTGACAACAAACAAGACCCCATGTCCTTTGTGAAGATGGATAGATGGATGGATGGATGGATGGATGGATGGATAGACAGACAGACAGACAGACAGACAGACAGACAGACAGACAGACAGACAGACAGACAGACAGACAGACAGACAGACAGACAGACAGACTGTGTGTGTGTGTGTGTGTGTGTGTGTGTGTGTGTGTGTGTGTGTGTGTGTGTGTGTGTGTGTGTGTGTGTGTGTGTGTGTGTGTGTGTGTGTGTGTGTGTGTGTGTGTGTGTGTGTGTGTGTGTGTGTGTGTGTGCGTGCGTGCGTGCGTGCGTGCGTGCGTGCGTGTTCATATGCTCTCACTGCAATAGACCATGTGGTGCTGGATTGGACTTGACAGTCACCTCAAAACTCAGCAGTAGATGAAGTCATCAGCGGTTATGATGGACTATCACAAGCTGTGTGTGTGCGTGCGTGCGTGCGTGCGTGCGTGCGTGCGTGTGTGTGTGAACGTGAGAGAGGTAATTAGCTAACTGCAAAAGACCCCAATGATCTGCAGGGGTCAATAGGTCATGCTACACCCTTAGAAATCCTTAGTAAAAATTAACACAACTTGGGTCAAATGGTTACCCAACACGAGACCTATATTTGGACCGACTCAACACGTAGTATACTTTAATCAAACGGTGATGGGTCAAGGGTTTAACCAGGCATGTTGGGTCAAGATTGTACCATCAATAAATGGGTCAAAATTGACTTGGCTGTTGGGTTGGTGTGATACTGCGTGCTGGGTCAAGATTGTACCATCAATAAATGGGTCAAAATTGACTTTGCTGTTGGGTTGGTGTGATACTGCATGTTGGGTCAACATTGTACAATCAATAAATGGGTAAAATTGACTTTGCTGTTGGGTTGGTGTGATACTGCATGTTGGGTCAAGATTGTACAATCAATAAATGGGTAAAAATTGACTTTGCTGTGGGATTGACTTTACACTACATGTTGGGTAAAGATTGTACAATCAATAAATTGGTAAAAAATGACTTTGGGTTAATATTACCGCATTAATACAGATGTTATATTAGCATTCATTCAATAAACAATCAAAATAAAGTAGAAAATAATTAAACAAAGCAAGCAAAATGATTTTAAATAACACTTTTATTTAATACAAAAATAGTGAACAATATATCCCCCCTCCACCTCCCCTGCATTTGTATTGGGATGTTGTAGATACAGTAACTGTTTGTATGAATTCCCAAACCTGAGCAAGCCTGAGGGTATCCAATGTCCAGGACCTAAAAAGCCTTGAAGCACCCATCAATGTCACCCTGAAGAGACAGGTGGTCCAGAGCTTCACCGTTGAGGATCACGTATGACTGCAAACACTGATTATCTAGCCTGGCGAGCCAGACTCAAATCGTGTGTTAGTCAGTCTCCTACGGAATGAGTCTGGAATCACTCTCATTAACGCCATGCAAAAAGGGCGTTAGCAATTACATTCGGGGCGGCTGTGGCTGAGGAGGTAGAGCAGGTCGTCCAATGACCCGTGGGTCGGCGGTTCGAATCCCAGCTCCTCCTGTCTACGTGTCAAAGTGTCATGGGGCAAGACACTGAACCCCCCAAATTGGTCGGTGTGAGCTGGCCACGATTGGTGTATGAATGTGGGAAGTGGGAACGCTGGCGTTGACTGTTCGCTGTTCTACTTCCCAATGTATGAATGAATGGACCATTGTAAAGTGCTTTGAGCACTTGGAAAAACGCTATCACAGGTTGTGTTTTCTGTGACTTGCGTGAATACCAAACAAGCCAACATATGCAATATTGTACCTGGTTTGGGGGAGTGTGAAGTGACACTCTCAATGACAGAATGACATTGTCAATCAGAGGTTCTTTCATGTCAAGGACACCCCAAGATTACACCAACCATTTGAAAAGACATGCCATGGACCCCCATGAGAGACCCCCACTACGGCTCTCCATAGTTGTATTCGCCTGCCATCATAGGGCATACCTAAATATGGAGTGTATATGGGAAGCTTCCAGTAAGAGCAGTAAGACGCCACTGGAGGCTGTTTCCACTGAGACAGGGGTTTTCAACAGGTGGTCCAGGGACCACCAGTGGTTCCTGAGAGGATTCCAAGTGGTCCCCAGCTAAATGAGGGACAGTTGGTAAACAAATGAAAACTTATAGAGCTGTAACGCTTGAGTGTCATGGGTATTCCCAAATATGGAGTATATATGGGAAGCTTCCAGTAAGAGCAGTAAGACGCCACTGGAGGCTGTTTCCGCTGAGACAGTGGTTTTCAACAGGTGGTCCAGGGTCCCTGAGAGGATTCCAGGTGGTCCCCAGCTAAATGATGGACAGTTGGTAACCAAATGGAAAATTATAGATCTGTAACTCTTGAGAGTGTCATAGGGCATACCCAAATATGGAGTGTATATGGGAAGCTTCCAGTAAGAGCAGTAAGACGCCACTGGAGGCTGTTTCCGCTGAGACAGGGGTTTTCAACAGGTGGTCCAGGGTCCCTGAGAGGATTCCAGGTGGTCCCCAGCTAAATGATGGACCAACCAAACCAACCAACCATTTTGTTTAATTTTACGCTCTCAAGAGTTAAATTATATTCAAACATGTGAATGACTTCATTTTCAAGAATCTACACCTTTAGAAAACATAGAAGAATTGTTATTCTGACCAACGTTTTGCTAGTTTATCTCTCTTAAATTTTGGACAAAAACTAGAAACGACCTGTTTCATTTCAAGGTCCCCCAGGACAGTTTGACATGCATTACAGACCATTTATGACTCCACACGATTTCAGTCTGGCTCTCCAGGCTACCGATTATCCTCTCCCTAGCTAAGGACATACAGTGATTCTGTTGTTACGGCAGACAGACACTCCACCATGTTTGTTGAAGGCTGTTGAAGGAAAAAAGAAAGTAGAAAAAAGTTAAACTCTCTGGGCAATTGCTGCAGTTATACCTAAAACTATAGATTCTAGTCTCCTCCAAATCATGTCAGTTGATTTACAGTGTGTGATGCAAAAAAGCCAACAGCACACACACACACTAAGGCCCATCTGCCCAATCCAGATATATAAAAGCTTTGCTAGAAACTATATTGTCAGCACACTATAGGGAAGATTATGAAAAGAAAAAGAAACACGCCAACGGCAATGGTACATGCACCAAAGCCCTAGTCTGGTGCTAACCAGAATGTTCAACAAGCTAGCTTAGCTTATTAGCCTTAATTGCCAATGCTAGTTGGCTTCCATTTGCCCTTCAACATCCAGTTAGACAAGTCAGCTTGGAAGTTGTTAAAGGGGTATTCCACTTTCAAAAAAACTTTTGGTCATTTTATGGTCTACTCAGTCTCATGTGAACACACCAGACATAATATTGTTTTGGAAAATGTAGCCGCCTCCATATTTGGGCAAGCTTACCCAAATGAATAAAACAATATTTTAGAAATAAATAAAAACTGTAAATGAAATTCCACGGTCCTCTCACGTATTCCAAGGACAATATCAGTCACCAGGAAAAAGTAAGTAAAGTAAAATGTCCTTACTGTTGCATTTCACCATTTGCGACAAATGTGAAATTCTTCAGATGCTGCTTGTTCTCCAACCAGGCAAGAAAATGAAGAGCAGGAGAAAAGGCGGGAATCTTTAGGGCCCCGACTCAAGAATGTTGAGTCACAACTGACCCATTTACTGGTCTGTGATGATCACAGACCAGTAAATGAGTCAATATTTAATCCAATGTTGGGTCAACGGTAAACCAATTGTATTGATTGATTGTTGACCCATCATAGCACATCACTTCACAGACCAGCAAAAGGGTCAATATTTAACCCAATGTTTGGTCAGTTGGGTCAATAGTAAACCAATTGTATTGGTTTACTTTTGACCCAACATAGTACATTACATCACAGACTAGCAAATGGGTCAATATTTAACCCTTTGTTTGGTCAACCTGACCCATCCTATGACCCATCACTGCTAACTAATCAGTTTAGTAGAAAATTTGACTAAACAGTTTTAAGGGTGTACAAACGTTTTTGTGTTACAAACAGAGGGACAGAGAGAGACAGACAGAAAAAGCCTGTCATTGTGAGCACCACTCAAAAAAAGGACACCAAAATCAAATCGTCTGTGTTCAAAATGGAACACGGATTGTTAGGAGAGAACGTTGAATGTGTGACTGAACCTCGGGTAGCTAAAACAACACGTTTCCCAAACCGTACCAAACAGTCAAACATCATCAATGTGTAAAATCCCTGCAAAATGACCAGAATTAGGTTATTTAAAAACCCACAACTATTCCTCAGCCTCTGTCTGCGCGGCTCGCTTGTGTAAGTCAACATTGTAGCAATCAGTATAAATTAATAATAGGCGAATCAAAGTGCTAAAAATTAATGGAGGCCGTGAAATATTAATACGTGACATTATCCGGGGCTGCTGTGCTGTAAAGGGAAACACCCGCGATGTGAGCCGCTGTGCCATTTCCACAAATTTGACCTTCGGAAAAAAACGTGAACGCTCCACAAAGACACTCTTGTGTTGTGTAGGAGGACTGAGGTGCATTTGGAGTTTTTTTTTAGGAGAATATGGCGTGTAGGTAGGAGTTGGAACAGGTTTAACGGTTTATAAAATAAATAGATTTTAGGGCTGCAACTAACGATTATTGTCATAATCGTATTAATCGATAATCATTTATTGGAAGATTATTTGACCGATTCATCGATTTAATCTGATTATGACTCCTTTAGCTATAACCTTGAAGGGAGATTTCACCCATTTTCTAGAGAGTGTTCAAATGTGAACCAAATGGACCCTAGCGGGTCCATTTGGTTCCATTTGTACACTCTCAGAAAAAGGGTCCTTTTCAGACCTGCATTTCCAGAAACACAGAATGGGGGACTTTTTTATTATGTTCAGTCCAAATAACACCTGTAAGGTATATTAATTAATGACAGTAAAATGTTTAAAATGGGTAGAATTTGTTACACTAGAAAAACTATGGTTGAGTGGGAAAACGGATAAAAACATCAGTGATTAGTTGACGAACCGATTAATCAATTACTAAAATTGTTGTCAACTAATTGAAGTGCATGGAAATGATATAAGACTGTTATTTGGCACTCGATCAATCGCGCCACTTGTTTCACTTTTCAGGTTGCTTAATTGGGTGAGATGGGTCATATGCTAGGCAATATTTATAGTTTGTCATGTTTAATTGATTAATACAAGAAGTAATCGATGTGATGACCACAATGATTGCTGCTTGCATCTCTAATACATTTTCTCTCTCTCTCTCTCTCTCTCACTCTCTCTCTCTTCCTCTATTCTACGTCTCTGTCACTCTGTCAGCCCTGTTTCCACTGATTTTTTTGCACCTCTTTTTCACCTCTCCCCTATTTTTGTCTCTAACTGTCTCGCTCCTACTCTCTCCATCACAAGCCTCCAGTCAGTCACACACACACACACACACACACACACACACACACACACACACACACACACACACACACACACACACACACACACACACAGACACACACGGCTGGAAGTGTGTTTGTCATGTGGTGGTGGTGGTGTCACCGTTGGACATGGAGTGCTGTGTTTTTGAGCGCTCTATTTCTGTCCCTCTCATTGCCTGCCCCTCGTCGACACGACGCGCTGCGAGTGTGTGTGTGTGTGTGTGTGTGTGTGTGTGTGTGTGTGTGTGTGTGTGTGTGTGTGTGTGTGTGTGTGTGTGTGTGTGTGTGTGTGTGTGTGTGTGTGTGTGTGTGTGTGTGTGAGAGAGAGGGAGAGTGTCTCTCTCTTTTTCTTTCACCCTCCATCTCTGCCAGTGCCAGTATCTGTGTGTTGTTTTGTGCGTGTCTGACATGGTATGTTTGTCTGTCGGCCGGTGGCCTATCCGTATGTGTCTCTCTGTCTCCGTCTCTTTGTGTCTCTCTGTCTCTGTCTCTGTCTCTCTGTTTGGGTCCAGAGGCGATGGATAACTTCATGGAGGAGCAGCAGAGCTGGTGTTTTGCCAGGGGAGCGTGTGTGTGTGTGCGCGCGTGCGCGTGTGTGTGTATGTGTGTTATGGGGGGACGGACGCTCGGACACTGATTCTGTCATTGTTCCACAGCTGCCACTCTGCCCCCCCCTCTCCTCTCCTCTCTCCTCTGGGGTCTCCTCCTCCCTCATACTATATATCCAACCCCAATCACCCCCACCACCACCGCCATCATTCCCTGTCCACTCTTACCTTAGGGCGTAGCTGCCCCTACCCCCTCCACCCCACACACACGCCTCCCTAATGAAGAGTGACATGCATGCAGGGGAGATGATACGCTGCGCGTCCACCACCACCCCCCCTTGTTTTTGTCTCATTGACTCACGGCGGTAGCTCGACCCCACTAGCCGCGCAGCAAAGAGAGGCACCGTGCCCGAGAGCTACCCATTTACAAAACAGGAGAGAGGGAGAGAGAGAGCTCAGAATGCCAGCCCTGATTGTTTGAGTTTGAGAGGACCTAATTGTTTTTATTCATGAGCTGTGTGATTGATATTAGGAGAAAATGAGAGGCTCTAATTGTTCCCCTGATATGGGGAATTTCTTATAGGCCAAGCACACTCTGGAGCTGGACAGTGTGTGTGTGTGTGTGTGTGTGTGTGTGTGTGTGTGTGTGTGTGTGTGTGTGTGTGTGTGTGTGTGTGTGTGTGTGTGTGTGTGTGTGTGTGTGTGTGTGTGTGCATGAGAATGAGCATACATGTGTATTAGGGGTGTAACGATACATTTTAACAGCAATGTGTTACGTAGCACGATACATGGTTGGCAATGGACGATTTTTGGTTCATCAAATCGATTAAATATTTGTTCGCTGTCTTTTTGTTTTGTTTGTTTTTTTGTCTCGGTTCACTGCCTATAGTCACAAAGGCATATCTGCAGTGGGAACAAGACTACAAAGTTGGTTTTTAATAATTGATTTGATAATTTCTTATGTTTGCATTGGAGTGGATGTGGATGATATTTCAATGTTTCTATATGTATTATTGGTGCTGCATGGTCTTGTTCCCAATATAGACATGTACCTCAGTAATTATCCAATTTATCCCCAAGCAGTTTTACAACACCAATCATTTATAATAAAATATTGAAATATTACATTATCACCATGCGCTACAATGAAAACATCACAATAAAATGGTCAAATCCAAATGCTACACACATTATACTAGAACATTTTAAATCGTGATATATTGAACATTTATTCCAAACTGAAGAGGTTCCATGTCTGGCTCTAGACTCATCTAATTGGCTGGCTGTCTTTCTGTTCTCCCGCAGCGCTCATTGTGATTGGCCGTCCATCTGGCGTCCGTCCGTCCGTCCTACACGTGAGGCCTCCCAGTGAACCGTAATTGAAATCCATCAGGAACCAACCAACTCACCTCAAGTGACTCAGGTAAGCGTAAATGGAAACGACGACTAGGGAACCATGTGTTTGTCTGTGACTGTGTGTGGGTGGGCAGTCTCTCATGCATGTGTGTGTGTGTGTGTGTGTGTGTGTGTGTGTGTGTGTGTGTGTGTGTGTGTGTGTGTGTGTGTGTGTGTGTGTGTGTGTGTGTGTGTGTGTGCGCGCGCGCGCTGTGTTCATGTGTGTGTGACTTACTGTATCTTTCTATGCACACGTGTGTGTGTGTGTGTCCTCATGTACACTCCCCCCTTAGCGGAAAGCCGAGTGAGAGTCTGTGCATATATGTGTGTGTACGTTCTGGCGTCTCTGCGTGTGTCCGTGTGTGTGTGTGTGTTTGTGTGTCCGTGTGCGCATGCAGGCACGCCGTATGTGCACGCACGTGTGTGCGCTCATGCGTGCGCGTACGCAAGTGTAACGCGATAAGCCGCGGCAAAGCACATACCTGATGCCATTAAATGCAATTTCCCCCGTGTGTCAGTGGAAGCCATTTGTCAGCTGCTTACACTGCACGCTTTATTAAAAACCTCATCCACTCCAATTAACTGGGCCTGCGAAGCAGTTTAACTCCGTTTTAATCCTCTCAAGATGTTTCAACAGGCCTGCCGTACTGTAGGTACATCACTGCGAGGCAAGCCCAGACAACCAAGCTTTTTTCCTTGTCTTCTCTGATATGGTGTGTGTGTGTGTGTGTGTGTGTGTGTGTGTGTGTGTGTACTTGTGCGTGTGCGCATGTGTGTGTGTGTGTGTGTGCACGTGCCTGGGTGCCCTTGTGAGTGTACAGAGTTTTTGAGTGACAGCGAAATCCACTATCAACCAACAACCTGGTTGTGACCAGTTTCTTGCCGGTTGCAATTACATTCTAACTGGTCGCTGTTAGAGATGGTTGTAACTACTAACTAGTAATATTATTACTTTTCTCTGTAAAGAGCAATTTACTGGGATTTCCTCCTACAAAACAGTAATAATATTACAGGTACTTCTACTAATATTTCTAGTTAGTAGTTACAACCATGCCATCTAGTGCCAGAGTTTCGACCTTGAAATATAAATGTGTTTGTCCTCCGTAAGATTTGTAAAGTGTGTGACTCTTTTCCTGACTTCTGACTCAAAAGATTGTGTTGTTATTTACTTTTTTGTGGTTGGGTTACTCAGCAACTAGTTGCAACCTCATTGTGACTACTTACACTTACATATGGTCGTGACTAGTTTATAGGTCGTAAACCTATCTCTAACCCTAAGCCTAAACATAGCCGCAAGCACGGACCAGTGCATGTTCACCTAGTCCCTAACCAAATGCAACCAAAAGCTATAGTTCAAATGGGACCTGGTCGCGGGTCGCAAGATTTGGTCCTGTAACTTACAAGTGGCCGCGACATGTTTACGACCAGCTCCTGGTTCACTAGTGGATTTCACACTTCCTACTAAGTAGCCTTGCCAGGCCCATGATGTCATGAGGCTCAGCTGAGTCATTGAGGCCCATTTAGGTCAGTAGCCTATCTCCTGTTTCTGTAGCATGAGACAGCTTGATGTACAAGTACACCCCCCTGTGCATGACGCTAGTTTATGTCTCAGGGACTTACCCCAAATACAACCCTTGATGCTAAGTGCCAAGCAGGGAGGAGTCTTTGGTATGACCCGGCCGGGAATCGAACCCCGGCCTCCCAGTCTCACGGCGGACACTCTAACTACAAGGCCACTGAGCTGGTCACTGAGCTGGCACTTCCTAGAGGCTAAGGCTAGAGGCTAAGCCTATTTGAGTTCCACACAGTTATACACAGACATAATAAGCTGATGTTTTTTCTCAAAGCGGCCTTCATGTCACGCACACACCGGCACACAATCAATGACAAAAGTGCTTGCAAAAATGCCCTTGGAAGTTGGTCTGCCTCACTCTCTCTCTCTCTCTCTCTCTGTGTCTGTCTCTCTCTCTCTCTCTGTCTGTCTCTCTCTGTCTCTCTCTGTCTCTCTCTCTCTCTCTGTCTGTCTCTCTGTCTCTCTGTCTCTCTGTCTCTCTCTCTCTCTCTCACACGCATGCATGCATGAGTGCATGCATGCAACAACCAATCATTTAACTTGAATTACATTACACATATGCACGCATGATAAACACAAACTACTGTATTCCTCTCCTCCAAAAGCACACACACACACACACACACACACACACACACACACACACACACACACACACACACACACACACACACACACACACACACACTACACACACACACACACACACACGCAGGAAGAGGTGATGGCTGTCACAGTGGGAGGCTGGGGGGTGGGGCGCTGCGTGCCGGAAAGGGAGAGGTGTAAATTGGGTGAGCGCTGGGCGCAAAGCCCTGAGTGAGAGGCTCGGTACACTGCTCTGTCACTTCACTCGCCCCGGGAGATGCAGGTGAAGATGCAGTGAGAGAGAAAGAGAGAGAGAGAGACAGAGAGAGACACACAGAGAGAGAGAGAGAGTCTTAATACAAAGACACTATCTTTGGTTCTCAAAATTTTAATGTCAAGTTCCCTACAGTATGTACAAGCGACCTCTGGGAAATCCCTGGAGCTACGTATTTTCAGATGGGGTTCGGCAGCCTTATACAGATGATTTTGGGGGTATTTGTCAAGAAATACTGAGGACCGCTGACATGAGAACTAATGAGGTTTACCACAGGATTTTAGAAGACATTTATAGGATCAGTACTACGTTCAATAATGTAATAAATGAAGGTGAAGTAAAACCAAAAAAAGGCAAGTTCTTAATCCACCATGGATCTGGAGATCACAGGATCTATCAATGACAGATAGAGAGTGATGGAGAAAGAGAGAGAGTGATAGTTGTGATTATGATGGAAGTGAAGTGGCCGTTGAGTAAACAAGGTTTATCCCCTAATTTCATATCTATCAATTTGACGCTGATGAAAAATGAAAGTGTAATCAGTGCAACGGAACCTAAAGGCGAGCAGGTGTGACTCGACTTTGATCATAACCGGAGACCAATTGCAATTATGCTGCCCGAAATGGCTGTGGTGACGGCACACGGGGGGGACGGTCGCACATTATGTATTTTTAATCAGAGTTGTTAGCATCTGTGATGGATGCCTGCCGGTTAACTCTCGCACACGGGCCTCTGGTGGCCTACACACACGCGTCACGCGTTTGCTACAGCCATAACCGTGTGTGTCTTGTCTATTATACCTTAATGCACCCCCCCACACTCACACACACCCACACACACATACACACCTGTTTTTTTCCACACCCTTTTTTACGGGAGAAAATAAAATAAAATCGTTATGGCAGACATTAAAGGAGAATTTGACACTATGAGTTTAGTCTAGGCTTTCATGCGCAGTGCGGACAGAAATGAAAGCCTGGGTATTGAGGCTATTTGTTTGCCAACTCTCCATACTAAATGAAGAAGAATTGGTAACCAAATGTACCACCTGAAACTTCCACTGGTGGTCTCTGAGGTAGCTGATACCGATACCAAATACCGATACCACAGAAGAATATATACAATAATATAAAAGAAAAAAGATCTTATATGAACTCCACCAACTGGGAGTAGCAGACTCCTTACTGAAATGTGCACTTGGGCAACTGTAAAGCAAACTCCACATGGCCAAACATTTCATTTAACTAACACAGTGTCAACCCCTTACCCCTGTGTCAGACATGCAGTTGGACTGGCATATTTGCCAATATGACCCGATAATGACAAAAGAAAATTGTTACTGATACTTTTCCGATACCCATACAGTATTTGCCGATACCGATATGACCAAAAAAGAGCCCATGCCATACTTTTTCCGATACCGATAAAGTATAGGGACATCCCTAGTTAGAATCTAAAAACAATAACATGCTTGTCAATTATTGGATGAGCTAAGCAACAGAATAGCGCTGATGGTTGCAGCCCTGCTGCGTACCTATGATCTTTTACGCAGAATGAATATGGCACATTTACAGAGACGGAAAGCTGTTGTTTGTCTTCAGCACACACGTGTGTGTGTGTGCGTGCATGTGCGTGTGTGTGTGGCCCCTAACTCGACCATGTGCTAACCCCACACAGCTGCAGAGTCCCCTAGAGGGTTTGTCGCACAGGCAACCGAGGGAGAAAACATGGAGTGAACACAGCTATTCTCATTTCCATGGCGCACTGTTCTGGCACACAGACAGACACACACTGCTGTGTGTGTGTGTGTGTGTGTGTGTGTGGCATGTGTGTGTGTGGCATGTGTGCGCGTGTCTAATGCTATCGCTCAATCTTTTTAGGCTTGTCCGTTAGGGTTTTCGTCAGACTGAGTCTCACGGCACGCATAGGTTGAAAAGCCAATTGCGTAGCTAGGCGTGTAGTGTGTGCACGTGTGCTGCTTTGATGTTGTTTTGCTTTCTGTGTGTGTGTGTGTGTGTGTGTGTGTGTGTGTGTGGCCGCATATATGCAAATGTGTGAGAGAGAGGGAATTAAGGACAACTAAATTAAATGAATCATTGTTTGTGTATGTATGTATAGGTATACTGTATATCTCAGTTTATGTATACAATGCACTATACTCGTGCTAGAATTGTTTCTCACCTTTAGTCACAATTGAAAGTGGTCCAGTTGTTATTTTGTGTCACACTTAGTAACAGCATTGCCACGCTTCAGCCGAAAAGTCTGAAGCGTGTCTCTCAACTGTATAGCGAGACACTTTACAAACTCCATGCAAGTGATAGACAAGACTTCATGCTTAGGAGTAAAGTTTGCTGCTTGTGTTTCTTTATGAAGAGAGTGGGATTGTGCAAAAAATAGACACTGTGATGTTTTGTTGCATGATACTTGCTGCAAATGGGGAAGCCAGGGAAGCCAAGTAAAATGAAAATTCTACATACAGTTATTAGTTATTACCCTGTCTGTCTGTCTGTCTGTCTGTCTGTCTGTCTGTCTGTCTGTCTGTCTGTCTGTCTGTCTGTCTGTCTGTCTGTCTGTCTGTCTGTCTGTCTGTCTGTCTGTCTGACTAGAACACAGCAACAGTGTTGATTAAACTTTGTTACTTTGGTTGGGATACTATTTACTCTATGAAGAAAGCATACCGTAATTGTATACAAAAAAATAAAGAAAATCCAATTGGCTCTAAAACCCACACCCCAATGAGGGCTTATGGTTGGGTAGGGGAAATAGCCATTCATTTTTCTTGCACAACATAACAACTGGACGACTTTTTTGTGGGGACTAAACAACTGCAACTACAGGTGAGAAAGCCTTCTAGCATGAAATTCTCCTTCTTAAAGTAAATTCCCGAGGGTTTATTTGTGTGCAAGTTCAAGTGTAAAAGACAAACAAGGTGCATTTGTAATGTGAACACTCAGGAGGGAATTCACCTTGTGTGCAGTATATATTTATAGATATACAGTACCTTTCCACAGTAAGCCTTCAGAGAGAGAAGCGTCACATTTCAAACGATGCGTGTCAGTTAAATATAAATGTAGACAAATCCTGTCCATCTCTTGCATCCCGCACCACATCAGCGCACCACACACACACACACACACACACACACACACACACACACACACACACACACACACACACACACACACACACACACACACACACACACAAAGAGCGCGCCGGCCCGACCTGGCTATACCTTTCGCGGCGCTTCTCCAAATATCCCTGTCAATCACAAACCCGCGGCCGTTTCCTCTGGCTGCGTTTTCTTATCTGTCAAGGGTCATAGAGGAGGAGGTTGAGGATGGGACCGTACCCCCCCACCACCCCCCCTCCCCCGTCCACCCCCACCCCCCCAACGCCTCATCCTCAGAGGTGTGTTGTGCACCTTGTGTGCGTCTCGTCTGGGCATGACCTGTTGCTAGGTAACCCTGGGTCACAGCTGCACACTAAGGCAGAGCCATTTTTTTCCTTTTTTTTTTATCAGTGAGTTATGTGGGAGACGAGGGAGCTGTAATTTATTAGTTTGATATCGGGGGAGTGGAGGGGATGGTGGTGGTGGGTATACGGGGGAGGTCGGGGATGGGCGCAAGTTTGGGATAGTAAAAAGAAGAATGGGGAAAGAGGGAGGGGACCGTTACGGCCGATAGCTCATCAAAATGCTTATTTCCGAATCCCTTAGACCTCGGGGGCCCGAACCCGGGCCATCGGAGAGAGAGATTCACGTCGGCAGCAGCATCATAACATTATCAATCCATATCTTTCTTTTCATGTTTGTTTCATTTTCTCCCCCCCAACCCTCCCTCTCTATCTGTCTCTGTCTCTGCCCCCCCTCCCCTTCCTCTCCATCCTCTTAGTAAAGAAAATCAAGTATTATCAACAACAAAGCCAATGGTAATGTACTTTTGCATGCTTGGTAATTGAACAGATGTGGTCGGAGGCTTGGGGAGACGCAGATGAAGCAAGCGAACGGACGGACAGCCTGCTTCATTCATCAGAGCCAGGGGACGCTGCGGCTTTGATTGTAATGCAGGATGAAATGCACCGGAACTTCACAGTTTAACCTAGTTTTTAGTTTTAAATTTTTATTGCCAAAACAGTGAACCCACCACCTTCCCATTTTCCTCAGCTGCAATGGTTGTCGTAACAATTCAAGCATTATTACAGCAGCAGGCCTATATTTTGCTGCTGCAGCTATAATGATCAATTAATTCAATAATAAGTACATTTCTGCAGAAAACAGCTTTTCAAAGTTCCGGATGTACATGAAACCAGTTCAGAGTCACACCCTTTTTACTATCAGCTGAAGTGTGACACGGTAATTTACACAATACTGTCACTTGCTGAAAGATAACCTATATTTTACAAACGTATAATTTGCCCTCTTTAACAAGTTGTTTGATGTAAAATCATGTCCTAATACACGCCTGCCTATTTGTTGTTTTAGATTGCTTGTTTTATTGATTTATTGATTGATCATTTATTTTCTTCACCTGTTGGCCTGCCACATGTCTTTATTCGTTGTTCATACAGCGTTTTACTTTAGGCCAGATGTAAACCCGACGGAATGCGAAATGTGTGCAAAATGGCTGTTTTCCATTCTGATCCGTAACTATCACGGGCGATTTCCTCAAGCTTTTTAGCGTGATATACTAAATCAAGATGCATCTGTTTGTCGCGTTGTTGTTGTTGAGTTCCTGACACGACTCTGATCTGTCTGTCTGTCTGAAGATGAAGACAATGAGGGATATGAAGATATCTAGCTACTTACCTCTCCCATTTTCTCTCTCTCTCTCTCTCTCTCTCTCTCTCTCTCTCTCTCTCTCTCTCTCTCTCTCTCTCTCTCTCTCTCTCTCTCTCTCTCTCTCTCTCTCTCTCTCTCTCTCTCTCTCTCTCTCTCTCTCTCTCTCTCTCTCTCTCTCTCTCTCACTTCATCCCTCATCCTCTATCACTCCTTTGCCCTGATGAAAGGCACCCTGGTTGGTTTTTATCGTCCTCATGGTTCCAGCCAGGACGTGGCCTGGCCAGCGCTTCACGCTTTTGTCAGAATTCCTCTCCCTAATGTGTGCGTGTGATGAATATTTCTCAGATGGCTCCTCCGGGCCATAATATCTGATCAAAAACAAATGCACCTGCACTTTTTTTCTCCCCCTCCCCTGCCTTTCTTTTTTTCTTTCTTTCTTTCGTTTCTTTTTTCTTTTTTTCCTTTTTTTGCAACTGCATCTCCCCCAGGACCAGTAAAAATTGACTCCCTGGCTTCCTCCATGAGGCAATTACGAGCCATCTGTTCCCATCTTTGGTGGTTCCAGCTCGTTTTGTTTTCTGCGATTGTTCCGTCTAATATCATAGGCCTGGAAAAGAGAGGAGGGGGGGTGTAGGGGAAAAAAAAGAAAAGAAAAAGGTGTTAGGAGGCGGGCAAGAGTACGGAGGGCTACAAAATGAGGAGTGGCATGAAGAGAAATTAATCGAATCTAACGGCAGAACCAGATCTTCTTCCCCGCTGAAAGGAGATAGTCCCACAAGAATGAGATCCATTACCATATTCATCAGCGACCACACAGCACAGCACAGAACAGCACAGCACACAGACTGCTGTATGCAAAGTGAAGGAGAGGACAGGAATATGACTTTTTTATTTTTTACCCCACCACCATCCCATTCGATGAAGCTTTCATTATTTTAACTACTTGTCTTAAAGGGGAACTCCACCCATTTTCAACCTTTTAATATACCGTCATTAATATACCTTAGAGATGTTGTGTGGACATGATAAAAAAGTTCCCCCAATTCTGTACTTCCTAAAAATGGAGGTCTGAAAAAAAACATTAACATGATGAAATACATCTGATGACATCATCGAGATGTATTTCACCATATTAATGATTTTTCTTTCAGACCCCTTTTTCTTGAGAGGGTACAAATGAAACCAAATGGACCCACATTTGTATCCTCTCAGGAAAAAAATGAAAATGGATGGAATTCCACTTTAAAGGTTTCGTCACATTCATTTTCATCTTTTTAAAAAAAATTCTTTTAGCTTTGCGGTCTCAATAGACCTTGCAGTAAGCACGCCCTCTCCCCATGAATGAGCCCGGCTGGAGAGTGTCCAACCCATGGTTGGACAGCTTCCAGCGCGGCTCATTCATTTCAATGTAAATATCATGGACATTCCACATTAAATACTGGCTCAGTTTTGAAACCATACTGCCAAAATCGCTTCCAAATCCACCAACAAGGCCTGCTGTATGTATGCAGTGGAAAAAATATAGTATGTGTGAAGATTATTGTTGGAGATGTTTGTCATCACATGTTATGCTTAGCTGTGATAGGGCCGGAGCAGTTTGGGGCGGGGCTTAGGGAGGGTCTATTACACCCAGAAAACCTGAATTTTGAACATTCAGTGGATTGTTTTCTGTGGGGTTTGATAGGCTTTTGAGCTGCAATGAAAACAGGCAAAACAACGACATGTGCTGGCAAATCCCATTGACAGATAAGGGTTTTGCAGAATGTGACATCACATTCAGCAGGAAACCTCCAGAACATAGAAAATCTGCTGAAAAGAAAAAAGAATCCCTTTAGAGTTCTACTTGGTAACTTTGACTGGTGGTCACTGCTGGTGCTGCAGTTTTTAGATCGAGTCCTACATTTCCCAGCATCCCTTGCTATTTAAGTCGCATTCTGATTGGTCCTTGTAATCAAGGACCAATCAGATGTGTGTGAAATAATTTTCCCGGGAACTGTGAGTACCACAGTACTCACATATAAGACTTGTTTTAATGAAGAAGTTAACTAGTACACCTTTAAGCTGTTAAGCTGTTCGTCTTTTATTCCAAAAAATCATCCAAAATCGCAGCTTGTAACGTGTCACATCGCAAGCATTTAAATTCGCCACAAACCCACTTGCCCCAAAACAATGCTCTGTGACACCAGGTTGATGGTGGCTAATAATTCTTTGTATTTCTCTTTAACGTTGGCCCCGCAGACGTTATCGCATGCGCGCGCGAGAGAGAGACGGCAGCGTAATTTGTTTGTGGCGGGGCGTGGTGGTGGCGGTGATAATAATAACAACCCATTAGTGTCCCCTGTCAGATATTGTGGCAATATCTATATCCGGTGGTTGTTATGTTTTTGCCATGCTGAATCACATTATTGTTTTGTTACAGGGTTCTATTGGCCCCATTACTCTCTGCCACGCAGACGGCGGCGCGCAAAAAAGGCAGCGTGTAGATTTAATTGTAGCAGCTGGATCCGCCGGTTGTAACGCCGGTATCAATAACTCCGCGATCGCTCGATGCCACCCTGGGCCTATATAATTTCCCATCTCTTGTGACAGGGGTGGAGATAGAAATAATCAGTCACCTCAAGCAGCAGCCAGCCAGCCAGCCAGCCATGAAACCAGTCAGACAAACAGACAGACAGACAGACAGACATACACGCAGGCAGGCAGCCTGTAGGACCTTGTGTGACATTTAGAAACAGTGATGTCTCTGCTGGATCCATCTGTGTCCAGGGGGCCTCAGCAGCACACGTCTTGTTCTGTGTGCGTGTGCGTGTGTGTGTGTGTGTGTGTGTGTGTGTGTGTGTGTGTGTGTGTGTGTGTGCGTGCGTGCGCGCCCCCCGCACAAGTATGTGCGTGTTAGTGATGGAGAAAAAGAAAGTGTTAGAGAGAATGAGAGGTGTGAGATAATGCATCAGTGGTTTTCAACCTTTTTCATACCAGGGCCCACTATTTATTCTGCATTTGAGCCACGGACCACCATTTGATGACATTTTAGCCTCACAGACCCCCAAAACTAAAGATTTCTTTTTCATTTGTCCACAACACCAGGCTGGATTTGGGAAACAGTCAAACATACAGTTTAATTAATCTTACCATTACCATTAATCCTCTAGTTGTGTAGACTTGGGCTGATTCAGATGATGAATATATTAATTCTCGAGAGTGTAAAAATTAAACCAAATGGACCTGCAACAGTCTGTCATAGTGGAGGTGTTCTCAACATATTTGGGGCTGGAAACCCCTGACAAAGCTTTGCCAGATTGTTTTTTTTTTTTTTTTTTATCTCCAAGAGATTTCTTCAGAATATGTTTGGTACTGATTTCCTATGACACTATGTGTGGCGCATTACAAGTCCACTAGTAGGCCTACTACTAGCAGTTCTCAAAATTAATGTTTTATTTGCTTACAGCATTCAACAGTAAGTTGTATACCGGTATACAGTATACAGATTACTTCCCTTTACAACAAATCTCATCACTGAAAATTGCAGATCTAAAAGCTTTGCTTTTTTGTGATCAAGTTATTATAATATTTTTGCTGTCACTCCTTACTGGTGGTAACCCCTTAAGGGGATATTCACACCCTGAAGCCGCCACCCATACCATTTTCAGTTACAAGACTTTTATTAGACAAGTAAAGCATCAATAATAACATCAGTTGTTGTTGAAGTTGCAACAGACACGCAGCATGCATAAAGCTAAAGGTCTGACTCAGAGAGTTTTCATTGATGAAATGCTGTTGGTTTAGTGGTGACCAACTGTAGTTAGTTAATAGCAGTAGTAGTGTTTCATATCATTTCATATCATATATATAAGCAGTTTAAGTTGAAACATCTTTGGTTGTTTTGCATGTTTGGTGGGGCAGACTGGGCATTTAGGGGGGGGCCTTTGCCCATGCCTAGATCCTCCCCTGCTGAGAGATGTCAGCAGAGGTCTCATGTGATGTTTCATTGTCCACGACCTTGTCACCAGTGTCCTAAATGTAGGACCCGACCCGCTATAAGGCACTGTCTGGCAGATTATGAAGATATGAATCCTCTATTGACCTGTGCACCACACGGCTATTATTATGACTGCACCTATGTGTTGACCTACTGAGAGTTATAGGATGAGTTATAGGATGATAGTAGCACCAGAATAGATGCTGTCAAGATGGAGGTTGTTGTGGGGTTGTGGGGTCCAAACCACACAACAACAAACTCCATTTCAACAGCATGTACTGTATTCTCCCCTGATCCCACCACTGCTTGTTGCACAGATATACGGCCGGTAGAATCGGATATCATTTTATACCTGTTGACGCCTGTTTTTCATTTCGCTCATAAAACTGCCCCCCCCCAGATACATTTCAGCCATTTGAAAATAGCTGGTCTACGATGCACAGCTTGTAGATCTGCTATTTTCACATTATTTTACATTTGAAAACTTGAAAAGAGACATTCTTCACAACGAGTACTTTTACTTTTGGTACTTTATGTACATTTTGATGACATTTACTGTGGCACTTTTCTCAAGTACATTTTTTTAATTCTGGACTTGTACCTGTAACAGAGTACTGCTACAGTATTGATACTTTTACTCAAGTAAAACAAGCTACCTTTTCCTCACCATTGGTCGACACTAAACGTTCAAGGCGACAGCATTTGTTTATCTTTGTGCCATCGTGTCCCTGTGGTACTTAGAGACACAGAGAAAAGCCCTTCAGCTCATGTTAATGCTGTGACCCAGTTGTTGTAGATCATCTTAACTGATCTAGTTGAGAGTACCAGTGCACTGCTATAGAGTGACTTACGGAAAAAGGAAATGGGAGACTTTTATCAGTTGTTTTTATCTGTGTCTTCCTGTCCTCCCAGGTGAGGGAGGAGGAGGAGACTTGTTGGATGAAGCCTGAAGCAACCACAAAGGAATAAAGCCCTGCCTGCCCTGCATGCATGTAAGCCTTGCAATATTTCATTCAGTTCAACTCAACTCAAGTTAAAGGGGGACTCCACCCATTTTCAATATTTTACTATGTCATTGATGTACCTTCAAGGTGCTGGGTGGACACATGATAAAAAAGTTCCCCCATTCTGTGTTCCCCAGAAATGGAGGTCTGAAGAAAGCCACTAACATGGTGAAACATCTTTATGACATCATCAAGATGTATTTTCACCATGTTATTGGAGTTCTTTAGACACTTCTTTTTTCTGAGAGCGTACAAATGGAACCAAATGAACCCGTTAGGGTTCATTTGGTTGCATTTGTACGCTCTCAGAAAAAAAGATTGAAAATGGGTGGAATTCCGCTTTAACTAGTGTATGTAGTAGTTGTAATGGCAATCGTTCCCCTGCAGGGCTACCAACGGGATAGGTTTTTACAGTAGTAGGTGCTGTTTTGAACATAGCATAAAATGAAAGCGTAATCACCACCATGCGGACAACGACACCCATTAGTTTTGCATGGTGCCGATTATTCAGGGTCACAAAGATGTGATGCTGACCAAAGGTGACTGAGAGACTCAATATTTTGTATTTTTTTCTCATGCTTGCTACTGCTGTTTTTTTCTTGCTATATAGTATAATTAGTTTTATTTATTTTTATGTACATCACGAACTCCAGAGTTTTGAAACGTGCTATAACTATATTAATTGTTATTTTTCCCCTCCTGTCAGCTGGGGGTGTACTAAGGTACAGTACTTCCCTCACCCATGTTCACCTTCCAATACTTGTCACACGTTACTTCACACAAATGCTGGGAGTGTTCGAATGAAGCGGTGCACGCAGAAACATAACAGATAGAGCTAGATAGGCCCAGAGTTCAGTTTGCCTGTATTTAGTGACAGAGGTGTACAGATGAGATGAATATAACAGTGATTTACTACATGTAGCAGTTATTATCCTGTTCTTTTTGTACAACCGCCTCAGTTTACAAAGCTTTAGTTACTCAACTCAAATTTCTCAACTCAACTCAACTTTGTAAATTTGGATTATTATTACAAAACATATACAATGTGTTGCGAATTTGCAATGCGGCAAATTGAACATTTTCAATTGTTATTTTATACATTTTGAACTTGCGGAATGGGGCACTATGCATAATGACTCTTGTTTATGATTCCAATACTTTTGTACCTTTACTCTAGTACTTTTTTCCCCATTCATGTTGTTATTAGAAGGTAGGCATCACCGTAGCTTGTCACGACAACCACATCTTATGAAAAAGTTATTCAAATATTCAAGAAATGACAAACATTCAAATAACATTGTAGAAAAGTATTTCCACACCATATTGATACTTTTATTTAAGTAAAACATTAATGCTGTCCCATAAAGGGGCAACAGGGGGGTCTTGTGACCAGAGAGACACCATGCTGTAACCAGAGTGTGAGAACACCTGATATGCAGGTACATCCTGTTCCCCCTAAGCCAAGACACTGGATCCCTTTGGGTGTACAGTACACAAGGATTTGTTTTAACCACATTGAACCCAATGCTGTTTGAAAATAGCACAATCTACAAGCCCACAACAAGTTTTGGCAGACAGACTTTTGTTGAGCAGGAGTTTCCGAATGTTTTCATATCAAGGACCCCCAAACTAACAATAATTATCCCACGGACCCCTATTTGAAAAGATATGCCATGCAGCCACACCCGTAAGAGCCTCTAGCAGTGGTTCTCAACCTGTTTAACTTCAAGGACCCTCCGTTTGACCCCCATTTTAACTGTACAAACGGAACCAAGATGGACCCATTAGTTGGTTCCAATCTATGATCTAGCTGGCAACCTCCTGGAAGTCCCACAAGAACCCCAGGGGGTCCCTGCACCCCATTTTGAGAAGAACTGGTGTAGGGAGAACACCTTGCAGTGCATGTACTGTAGGTAGATATTTACTGTATTTGTGGAACCGGGTGGTACTGGGTATGGTTACTGAATATGTTGAGAACCACTGGACTATGTACCGTGTGCACGAAGTTTATAAGAGGTTTTTTTTTGTGAAATGCTTCAAATGTTGATGATGAAGTGCACTTGCACTTGATGAAGTGCGCTAATTATAATTATCCTTCAATGTTATGCACCCAGACACTTTTCGGCCAGAGGGGCTCGTATGTGTGAAACCCTTGCAGGGGGGATGTGTATGTGTTTGTGTGTGTATTGGGGGGGGGGGCTCTGCCACTGGATCTCCTCCTAATTGGGGGTCGAGATGTTTGTCAAAAGCATGGAGCTTTAGCAGGCTGCATGCACAAGCTTGCAGCAGCAGCCAGCATGCAGCAGACAGACTGCGCAGCACTGCAGGCAGCAGCACAGCCCCAGATGCTCAACCAGACTCCAGCCGAGATAATGGGGGGGGGGGGGGGGGGGGGGGGGGACTGATAACTATAAGGGGATAAACCAGTAAGAACACTCTTATTTAAAGGGGAACTCCACCCATTTTCAACATTTTAATGTCATTAATATACCTTAGAGATGTTAGGTGGACACAATAAGAAGTTCCCCCAATTCTGTATTTCCTAAAAATGAAGGTCTGAAAAAAATCATTCACATGGTGAAATACATCTGATGACATCATCAAGATGTATTTCACCATGTTAATGATTTTTCTTTCTTTCTTTCTTTTTTTTCCTGAGAGGATACAAATGGAACCAAATGGACCCACTAGGGTCCATTTGGTTCACATTTGTATGCTCTCAGGGAATTTTTGAAAATGGGTGGAATCCCCCTTTAAAGACATAGCGAAATTCACTTTGATAAACTCGGAAGCGACAGATCATAGTGGATGTAAAGTTCTGCCATCACATGATCAAGAAACTGCACCTCCTCAACATTCCTCCACTCTTCATTCACTGGACTCATAACTTCCTCAGCAATAGACCACAATCAGTTAAAGTATAGGTACATCATTTTCATCAACAGTTATCACAAACACTGGAGCCCCCAGGTCTGTGTACTAAGTCCATTCCTCTACACACTATACACCAATGACTGCACTAGCCATTCACCCACCATCATCACATACTTCAAATATGATTGATCAGATGACACTGCCATTCTCGGTTTACTGCATGACTTAACCCTATTTCAGTCTTATCAGAACACCATCTCACACTTCACACAGTGGTGCACAGACAACTACCTAGAACTGAATGTGGACAAAACCAAGGAACTGGTCATTGAAACTACACACTCTGGACTCCACCCACTAATCATTAACGGTAGAACAGTAGAACAGGTTGTCAGCTTCATGTATCTTGGACTCACCCTTGACAATAAACTGAGGTTTGATCAGCACATTACATCCATCCAATCATGTTTTCAGCAAAGACTTCACAACATTATTCGTAAGCTCAGATCATTATCTGTTGCTCCTCATCTCCTGTTATTATTGTACAAAAGCATTATCCAACCCATTCTGTTGTACTGCTCTGCATGTTTTTACACCATCCTCCCCATACCTAACGGAAACAAACTTTCCAGTATCACTCGGATTGCTTCCAAGATCGTTAGACCCCCCATGCCCTCACTCTCTGATATGAACAATAAGGCCATTACACGGCTAGGTCTGTCAATATCAAATGACACTGATCATCCTCTCTATCGCTTAAAGGGGAATTACATCCATTTTCAACATTTTAATATGTCAATATACCTTAGAGATGTTGTGTGGACACGATAAAAGTTCCCCCAATTCTGTATTTCCTAAAATTGGAGGTCTGAAAAAATCATTAACACGGTGAAATACATCTGATGACATCATCAAGATGTGTTTCACCATGTTAATGATTTTTCTTTCAGATCCCATTTTCCTGAGAGGAAGGAAAAAAATGAAAATGGGTGGGATTCCCCTTGAATATCATGCCAAAGATACAGAACCTTGCCCTGGAAAAAGGTCTGTTTTGGCCGTTTTGTTCCCTCAGCTATTGCAGCTTTAAACAAACTGCCCTGCCAATAGGTGGTCTGTATACAATGTTCATGTATGATGGGATGGTTCTGTCTACTGTGGGGACCTCTTGTTTTCTTTTTTGTCTTGGTGAATTGTGCTCTGTGTTGTTCAACGTTGGTGTTCGAACAGACTGAAGACGAATATCTTTATATCTTTATATATATCTTCTATTAAGTGGTTAACACAATTTACATTTCACACATTTCAGACTTTACACACATTTAATTATTTCTATAAAAAAGAAAAGAAAGCAATGTGCAGTCAAAATATAGTAACTAGGGGAGAGAAAGAAATGTGAGAAATGTATTTTTAAGAGCCACCAGTAAGTGATACAAACTGTATGCTGTTCAGTCTTTCAGATCTTCATTTATCAAATAATAACCATCAGATAATCCTTTACTATTTAAAATTTTAACACTACTATAAATGGTGCACAGCATATTGCCTGTACACCTGTCTTGACTGATGACCTGGCCTCGTACTCTCTACCTACACCTCAATATGTTTGCATTTGTCGACATCTAGTGGTTAGTTGGTAAAATAGCAGGAGGGTATAACAGTAGAAATCAGTTTTGATAACCCCGAACAGAAATGCCTTGATAATAAATCAGAAATATCCACATGCATGGAAAAAATGCCTCCTTTATTTTTCTTTTCAATTCATAGGTGTATTATCTCTGCTGGCCTGGACCCCCCTGACCCACACCGAAGTAGAAAATGTGGCCCCTGAAAGTGAAGTCTGTGAACCTCCCAGAAGATGGGTGGATGGAAGGTAAGGTTTTTGACTGCAGTGGTTCCCAAAAGTAGCATCTGTGGACCCCTAGGGGTCCTTAAGGGAGTTCCAGAGGGTCCTAAGGTAAATGATAGTTTGGAACCAAAGGGACCCTTATGGGTCTGTAACTCTTGAGAGTGGTTCCATGTGTACACTCTCAAAGCTAAATTAACTTTGATTTTTTGCAATACAAATCGGCAGCCCCAGAGATAGAAATGCCGTTAAATGGGGATGTGTAGACTAATGCGTGTCAGACTGGGGGGCCCTTGAAGTTAAACAGTTTGAGATTCACTGCTAGAGCCATAAAAATCTTCTCTTGTGGGGGTCCCTGGTAAATGATTGAAGAATGGCCTTCTCTCATCATGATCGGATTAAAGGTTTTTATCTCAAACTTTTCTTTTTTTAACCCGGGGGCTCACTCGAGACAGGGTGGAACTCCTTATATGGTCACCGCACTCTATAGTAGGGAGGATTAGAAAGAAGAAGAAGAAGAAAAAAAAAAAGAACAATGTTTGAATTAAGTGAAATCACTTACTATACCTTTATTTCAGGCCAGGAATTTTTGGATTCTCTACAGTACAGTATTCCAGAATTAACGTTTTTGATGCTGATATATAAATATTTCAAGTTTTTCAGAAACCTTAGGTCAGGCCTAAATGGGTTAAGACATACAATAATATCAGACATCGTCAATACCTGTAGCATTATGCCGGGCAACTATGCTGGTGTGTGTGTGTGTGTGTGTGTGTGTGTGTGTGTGTGTGTGTGTGTGTGTGTGTGTGTGTGTGTGTGTGTGTGTGTGTGTGTGTGTGTGTGTGTGTGTGTGTGTGTGTGTGTGTGCGCGTGTGTGTGTGCGCGTGTGTGTGTGCGTGCGTGCGTGCGTGCGTGCACGTAACTGTACAATAAAAAAGGTATCTGTACAGTAAACAGTCAATAAGTAAAGTGATACCAGACATAAAGGCTAACGTTACTTTAGCTGTGTGCACGTGCACCCTAGGAAACATGACCAGCCCTGCAGCTAGAAGAAGGCCTCCCATTATTAACAACGAAATGGCAACTTGTAATGAATGGAAAGAAAGAAAAGAGGGAGGGAGTGGAGGTGTGAGATGGGAGTGGCGGAGGAGGCAGAGAGGGGCTGCAGACCCGCACTGGACTGAACTGAACACCCAGCTACGCCAGGGGGAGGACACACACACACACACACCTTCATCTCAGGTAAGGAAACTTTACTTTATAGTCTCTTTTTGAAGAGAAGAAACTTTATTTTACCTACATTGTTGAGAAAAATGTTCGCACACGTAGAGTGAAGGCAGAGGAGCAGGTGCGCATAGGCAAGCGAACATCAATAACACAATAAAATAATATGCGCACACGCGGCTGCTCAGTGCGGTGCAGGAGAACATTTATTACGTTTTTGGTGACTGATGACCTTTTTTCAGTGTTAATCTAACTCTGAGAGTATACAAGTGTAACCAATTGGACCCGTGAGGGTAATTGTGGAAAGATCCGCACTTAGGATTTTACTGTGTATGCACAGGTGTAATAATAAGGCGTGAATGCTGAAAATATTAGATGAAAACACCTGCTGTTCATTTGTACTTTCGCAGAAGCGGGTAAAAACATCTGAAAGCAACATATTCTACGTTATTGTATCGCGCCTGAACAAGCGCCACCAGGCATCATCGTCGTCGTGCTCAAATTTGTCGTCCGAAGTTTGCAGGAGTGTGGTAATTTTTACACACTGTAATAGCTGCCTGTGTTTCGCAGTTACAAAATATACAGTAAGTCGCAAGAATAGAGAAAGCACCAAACGAAGGAAAGGGTCAGATAAACTATCACAACAACAACAATATCAATTATACATACTGTATGGTGTGTGCTTCAGGTGCACGTAAGATGCGTCAGTTAGCCATGAATGTTCTCATCCCATGTCCAGGGTCAATGGAAAATAAAGAATAGCCTGATCTGCTGGTATAATTTAAAATTTTAATTCCAGTAATATCGCTCCTCTTACGACAGATATATATCCCTGTCAGCAGGTGTTTTTTTTCTTTTTTTCCCCGAGCGGCTCTTCACAGAGTCGTGGGCCTTTCAGTACAACCCGTGCTTTGAATGGGCCTTATTGTTTTGGTATTACGGATACGGTGGAATGCACGGTTCTCCCCCCCAACATCCAAGCGTAATCTTCTCAATTATGAATGGTATCATTTATTCTATAGTTTCTGCACCTTGGCAGAGGGCCGGCACCCGTTCCGGTAGCTTAGCAACACCCCCCACCCGGTTGCTTCTTCTCATTCAACATTAAAGCGGCGGTAACGCGAGACGACATGGTGGCCTCACTCCAGGAGAGTGACCGGGATTTGTTTACCACCAACGCGTAACCTACATTTTCCCACATTCCGACAGACCAGCAGATTGGTGACTCACGCGTAACACACCTGTTGGACAGTCCCTACTAGCCACTGGTGGTGGACGTAGTACTAGTAGGCTCCGATTGTTTTACTCACGGTGTAGAACAGAGGTTTTCAACCTTTTTGATACCCGGGACCACTATTTATTCGGCATTTGAGCCACGGACCACCATTTGATGACATTGCAGCCCCACAGACGCCAAAACTAAAGATTTATTTTGCTTTTGTCCATAATTTTAGGCTGGATTTGGGAAACATACAGCTGAAAATGACCATTAATCTTCTACATTCTCTAGTTGGGCTAATTCACATGATGAATGTTTAAACTCTTGAGAGCGTAAACATGCAGGTCCATTTGGTTTCATGTTTACGCTCTCATCTGCTTAACCAACTTTCCATCATTTAGCCTGGGGACCACCTGGAGCCCTCTTAAGGACCACTGGTGGTCCCCGGACCACTGGTTGGAAATCTCCGGTGTAGAACTCTGTCCTGATTCAAAATGAATTGAAGTCACCAAAATGTAAAATCATTCATTATTCAGAAGGGACCATTTCAGTATAAGTATTTATACTTGCAGCATTAATGTGCAGTTATTGTTGTATATTAGGGGTGCATGATCGCTATAGCACAATCGGGATTATTGAATCAGTTTTCACCAGCAAAAACAAACCATCAAGATTCTGTGCATCAAACAATTAAGACGCTTCCTGGCTTACATATGTGGTGGAAATTCATGATCTTCATTTCTAATCTCGCTCACTGCATCCGCAAGAAGAAACCTTAAAAAACATTTAATTTGTGTACACATCCCATCTAGTAGTTGGTCAGTTTGTAGTATTTTTTCTACATACTGGAAAAAAAGTATTTGCTATTTATGGTCTGATGGAATACTTTATTAACTGCTCTTGGGTCTAGGCATTTTTCCATTGTGGTCCTCAGCATATTATCGCAATCGGTCAGAATCTAATCGGTATTGGTAATCAGAGATCGGATATTGGCCGTAATTTCATAATCGTGCACCCCTATTGTTCCTGAAATGTATGTATAACAGTGGTTTTCAACCAGTGGTCTGGGGACCTCCAGTGGTCCTTGAGAGAGTTCCAGGTGGACCCCAGCTAGATGATGGACAGTGGGTTAACCAGATGTAACTCATTGAGCGTAAAAATAAAACCAAATGGAGTTAAAATATTCATCATCTGAATTAGCCAAGTCTACACAACTAGAGAATTTAGAAGAATGCTTTGATCTGTATGTTTGCCTGTTATGTTTCCGAAATCCAGCCTGTATTGTGACAAAAGCAGAAATCTTTAGTTTTGGGGTCTGTGGGGCTAAAATGTCCTCAAATAGTGGTCCCTGCCTCAAATGCTGAATAAATAGTGGGCGTTGGTATCGAAAAGGTTGAAAACCACTGATGTATATGAAAGTAGATTTCGCTGCAGCAGTTGCTCTTCATATTTTCCATATAACGTCCGCATAAAATGGGTAAATGTGCTTTGTTAGTTTCCACTACTGGTTTGATGTTTCTGCACCAGCCAGCCAAAGAAGACAGTAATATAGCTACTACCCTTTTCCTGTTCCCAGAAATCTAGTGTGTTCAGGTAATCTGGTAAGCACTGACCTAGACTCCTCCTGAAATATGAAAACACTTCTCCTCCAGACTATACAGTATATATGTTTTCAAAATCTTGAAGTCCAAGATTTGCCATCAGCTCTGACAGTTGGCCGCACAAACATCAAGGATACACCATGACACATTAAGGCATTTTTTTTTCATCCGTTCTAAACACTGCTCTTATCCACCGGCACTCTGAGGTCATTATGTTTTCCGAAGGGACTTTATTGTAAGCCTGTCGGGGTAAGCCGACACCTGGGCCTTTTCATCCCAGCAAAAGCCCTGTTGTTTTGCTAGCGGGGGTAAAAGACTCTCTTCCGACGAGGGCCGTTAACCTATATAAATGCCAGTGTTCTGTTGGGTGTTTACCCCTACCTGAATCGTTCGATGATCACACAGCACTAAAGGGGTAAAATAACTCAGCGGGTCTCCTACAATGGATAACACCGTAGGAGATGGGCTATCTCCTGCTGATGGTGCGTCTCATGGGCCTTAGAGGCACCTCCGTGTTTGGTGGAGAAAGACGGAGCTCGGTTTCAGTGCCTTCGAGCAGATATGGTGTCATAGATGTTGTATCCGCATGCCGAATTGACAATGCAAGGTTTGTGTTGCAGTGGAAAGCTGCAGCACAGAGCCATGTCTGATTCCAGATTTAGGGGTCTGCTCAATTTTGAGTCTGACCACGACCGCAGATTACCTTTATTTTGGATTTCAATATAAACAAATCAAGAAATAAAAATGGATAAATTAAGCATTATTTAATTTATCGTCTAATTTAAGCCCCTATTCCAAAATAGCTCAAAATAGCTTCCAAAATAGCTTCCAAAATAGCTCATCTACAAGCTCTGAATGTGCCATTCAGGGAATTCTTTACCCCAAATAGGGATGTCCGGTTAAAAGTGGTTAAACATCGGCTGCATAAGGGATATCAAAACGTCAAATAAAGGTCAAAAATATCGGCGAAAGCAATGTATCCGTTTTGCTCTATGGCTAGCCTTTGAGACTGTTGAGTGCCCCTGATGAGTGACACTTTAGGAGAGGCCCCAAGGTGACTGACCAGACAGACACTAACTGAGAGACAATAAAGAGCCACAGATCTTTGTCTGTGTCCGCTGGGAGTTGAAGGCATTCATCGAGCAAACTCCTAGTCACATGACCTGTTTTCTAAATGTTCACTGATCACCATGCATGTTGGGAAACAAACTTGCTGCCTGAACTTAATCACATTTAATTATTGTGTTGGTATGTGTGGAAAATGTCCGTCCGCGAAGCTGAAATTATCATTGACACCTGACTTAAAGGGCCTATCATTTAAGGATTGATAAAACGCACTTCTAGTTCGTTTTGAATGGGACCTGGGTTTTGTGCCGAGAAGACGCAGTGCGATAATGCAAGCGTATTTACGCGAGTGCGGTGTTGCACACATGCTTGTTTCGTTCACACACTGGCGATTCCCCCAGAGCTGTATTCTATTCTGCGTTTTCACAAAACGCAGGTTCTGTTAAAAAAATAACTAGAGGTGTGTTTTTCGACCCTTGTGAGAAATACCCTATATCAGGTCCCCCTTGAGCAGAGACTTATAGCAGCACAGCTGATGCTGATCCACGCGATAATGTGTGCGTTTCTCGCTCCCTGTGTGAAAAGCCCTTAACACTGGGCTGCACATGTGTTGGTCGAAGCATTGCACCTTAGATTTATCTGTGTGTGTGTTTGTGTGTGTGTGTGTGTTTGTGTGTGTGTGTGTGTGTGTGTGTGTGTGTGTGTGTGTGTGTGTGTGTGTGTGTGTGTGTGTGTGTGTGTGTGTGTGTGTGTGTGTGTGTGTGTGTGTTCGTGGGTGTGGTGGTTGCACCTGTATGATGTGCTGGTACTGTATATTCTACTGTATATCCTATACTGCCCTACTCTGTACCTAATGTGTACAGTAGGGGTCTAACAATACATTTTAACAGCAATTCGACACCTATAACAATACATGGTTTGAAATCGATATACTGTAGTAACTATTTAAAATACATGGCATTGACATTGTCTTAAACTAATTAGCATTAAACTATTTGATTCAGTAATGCAATACTACATCAAATTAAGTAATTAGACTAAGTAATTAAAACACTATCGTATACAAAAGAGTGTGATATATATGACACATAGTCAATGTTGCTGTTTTCATTTTGATATAATTTACAAAAAAAAAAAAAAAAAATACAATTAAATCTTTTATTTCATGCAGTTACTATATCGTTACACCCCTAGTATACAGTATATGCACTTGTCGAATGGTGAACATCTCCATGGAATGACAAACATCATAGCTGTTACACAAGTACATTTAAAAATAGATACTATTAATATATGGCCACATTCTGTTAAATGTATGTGGTCCACACACTAACAGATGATACATTGATATTACGATAGTATAGAAATCCAGATGTGTGTGCATACATACTAACACGTTTGGAGAAGCTAGACAGACAGACAGACAGACAGACAGACACAGACTCATTACAATACTGGTCACTATCTATATTAAATCCAGGTATTGTTATTGTCTTTGTACTAACAAATTGAGCCAGGTGTTGTTACTTAACAAAAATACCCTTGTTGTTTTCTATTGTGCTGTGTTGTTTTATAACCTAATAGCATGTTTATTGTTGTAATGTGAAGGGTGGTTGCCAATAATGACGCACATACACACACGTACACACACACACACACACACGCATTCGCACACCGCTGACCTCGGGCAGGTGCATAGCAGTTATATGAGAGCACTATGGATGCTCATGAGAAACGTGAATACAAACAATAGTGAAGAATGGGCACCATTGCACCTCGAGGGAGCCCTGCCCCAATTCGAAACCAGAAATGTAAATACTTGCAACTAAGGGAATATAAGCCCACCCTGTACCCTCGGGTGCCCGTGAACTGTGTTACCCTGTTGCATTTGCTTCCTTGTAAATGAACTTTCATGTAAAGCCTATAATAAATGTGTTAGAACATTTGAAAATGTAATGTATGTGTGCATTAGGGCTTACCTTGGTTACTGGAATAATCGATCAGAATGAGTGTCAAGAAAAAATGAAAGAAAGAAAGAAAGAAAGAAGCCTAGTCGACTAATACTCGACTAATGCCTTTCCTATTGTCGATTCCTATTAGAATATAAAAATCCTTAGTTGGGGACAGACAGGCATAGTGTGCATTCATTCTCTGAAGGTCAACTTAAAATAAAGTATTGTGGCTACAAGTTGTGCGATCTCTTCGGTTTTCGCTCTCTTATGTGCATTAACACTTCGTTTCGTTTTTGTTTGCCCTTGCAGAAGCAGATTTGAGACAGAAAACACAACCCAGCAATCAAGAGGATCGTTGAAGCCCTCCAACCAGGATGTTGACACGGTCCCATTCGGAGAGAAGACCCCTGCCGGGACTCTCAGCCCTGCTGACCCCCAGCAGCATCCCTAGACTTGGAAGGAGAGACTCGGAGACCTCCTCGTCGCCGCCGCCTCCCTCCTTCTCGGCGGGAGACTCCATCTTCATGCCCGTGACGCCCGCCTCCCCGCCCTTCTGGGTGACGCAGGCGCTCTCCAACCTGGAGCAAGGCGAGCGCGAGCTGCTGGTGCTCCGGGAGCAGCAGCAGGCCGAGATCGAGGAGGTGAACCGGGAGCTGGACCGGGCGTGCATCGAGGCCGAGAGGGAGGAGCGGCGGCTCCTGGAGAAGATCGAGCTGGACCACCGGGAGGCCCAGCGCTGCCTGGACCGGGTGAAGCGGGAGAACTCGGCCGCCGTGCGCGTGGTCCAGTCCCTGCTGGACCACCACCTGCGCAAGATGGGCCAGCTGAAGGTGCAGGTGCAGCGGTGGGGGACCACCTCCGGCGGCGGCTCCAACAAGAACCAGCTCCAGATGGGCGTGGCGGACATCACCCAGCCGTGGGAGATCTCCCTGTCCCTGAAAAGGGTCAGCTTCCTGCCCAGCGCCGAGGCCAAGACCCTGAGCCTGGGCACGGTCGACATCCAGGAGCAGAGCATGGTGTACCCCATCGGCGTCTGTGGCGTCCAAGGGCAGAAATGCGCGCTGCACTCGGGGGAGCCGGCGTTCGCCAACATAACCCCTCTGGAGATCCGAAAGGATCCGCCGTCGCCGACCGCAGCCAAGCACGCCTCCGACGACGCCGGCAGGAGAAACAGCGGGAGCACGCGCGTCGTCAGGAAACTGCGTCTGTCGGGCTCGGGGGAGAGCGAAGAGGAGCTCAAGTTGCCCGGCCCCAGGCGGGTGTCCGTGTCGTCCCAGGACGAGGAAGTGGAGTCGCTGTGCTCCGACACGGCGGGGCAAGACCTGTTCCTCGCATTCCCGCCCCTCTCTGGCCAAGGGGAGTCTGAGGGGGACGAATCCGATGGCAGACAAAACGGAACCAAGAAGCAGTCCATCCTCAAGGGTGAAAGGAAGGCGACAGGTCTCGTTTTGGTGCCCAGCGAGGAGCCGTCCTGCCCCCCTGAAGGAAGTCCACCTAAGCACAGGGGGTCCTTCACCAGCCACAGTCTGATGGATCTCTCCACTGGACAACGTCAGCATTCCAAACAAGGGCTCGGCGTCAGCAAAAGTTCGCATGGATCTTCCGCGGGCGACGGCAGCCCTCCGTCTCCTGTGGACAGCGAGGATTCCTGTTACACTCCGCGCAACGGCTCCCTGAAGGATGAACACAAACGCTCCATGTCCACCGCTGACCTACCTGGCAAACTACGACCCGTGGTTAATGACAAGGGGCTGAGAAGAACCAACAGGACACGTCTGTCTGAAATGTCGGTACACAGAGAGGGAAAGGACACCAAATCTGGCAGGAGCTCAGCTTGCTCGGACGAAGGAGAATCAAGATTTCAGGGTGCAGCGAAGCGAGGCGCGGGCTCCAACCGCGTGAGCAGATCTCTCTCCATGTCCTCCATCGACTCGGGAGCCTTGCAACGGACCAGGGAACAGCAGGCGGACAAGCGCAAGAGAGATTGGGTCGCCCCCATCTTGAAGGAAATGGAGGAAGAAGGCGTCGCAGGTTCTAGCGCGCTCGAGTCGGCCTACCTGGTCAAGCAGATCGGAAAGCAGGGATCGGGTCGCAATGACTTCAACTTGCCCAGCGGGGTCCACGCCGCCGTCAAAGGACAGCTGTTCATAGTGGACTGCGGAAATGCCCGGATTCAGATCACCGACACCGGGAAGAACCTCGTCCAGCAGGTGTCTCCGTCGTCGTCCTCGGAGAAGTCGGCCCGCATCTGCAACTACTTCGACGTCGCCGTGAACGACAAGGGCCTCATCGCCATGACGTGCGCCGCCGAGCGAGCCCTGCTGGTGTTCAGCCGTCACGGCCGCCTCCTCCAGACCTTCGGGGGCACGGCGATCGGCTCCACCAACGAGGAGCTGGACGCGCCGCGGGGGGTGACCGTCAACTACCTGGACGAGTTCCTGGTGGCCGACATCAAGCGGGGCACGCTGACCGCCCTGAAGCTGGACCCCAAGACGGGCGCCCGCCTGGAGCGCACGGTGGTCACGGGCTTCCACCGGCCCTACCTGGTGGCCGCCTGCCTGTCCACGGGCGTCATGGCGCTGTCGGAGCGCGGCAACGAGACGGGACGCGCGCCGTGCATCCGGGTCCTGGAGCCCGAGGGCTGGAGCACCATCCGGATCCTGGGCGTGTGCTCCGGCATGGGCCCCGTCCTGACCTGCCCCTGGGGGCTGTGCATCGACAGCGAGGGCGACGTCCTGGTGGCGGACTGGGGCAAGAAGGCCCACCGCATTCTGCTGTTCCCCGCCCTGGGGGTGGGCTGGCCCCTGGTGAGCGAAGACCTGAGCAGCCCCAGGGGTCTGGCTCTGCTGCCCGACGGGCAGGTGGTCGTGTCTGACAGCATGAACCACTGCGTCAAGATCTACCAGTACAAGTGAGCTGGAGAGAGAGAGAGAGAGAAGTTTACTCTGGATTCATCTGAGTGCAGGGGCCAATAAAACAATAGCCCTTGAAGTAAGCCCCGCCCTCTCCCCCAACCATGGGTTGGACACTTTCCAGCCGGGCTCATTCCTCCCAGTATAAATATAATGGACATTACACATTTATAACTGGTTCATTTTTGGAACCAGGCCTTCAAAATCTCCTCAAAATCCGTCAACAAGGCCTGCTGTATGCAGTGAAAAAAATGTGTGCAACATTTATTTTTTAAGACAATGTTTTTATCATATAGGAAAACTATTGGTGGAGAGGTTTGTTATGTTATGCTTAGCTGTGATTGGACCATATCTGTTTGGGGGAGGGGCTGACTGAAAGGTCTATTGGTGTATAATGACTGTTTCTGGTGAAATAATGCAAATACTGTATTTCTGACAGTAGAATTGAGGGCCTAGTTTATATGAAGACTTGAAAGGTTAAATCCACTGTCTGCGAAATATATAATTTTTGGCTCTCATATGCCTTGTATTGGTTCTGATTGTTATGTTTTTACACATGGTTTATAGTTGGGTTTGTGGGTAGAAAAGGGAGATGGAGCTTTTTCTATTCTTGCTGTAACAGCCATAAAAGGTGGATGTTGAAATAAAATAAAATAGAGATTTACTGTGTTCATTCAATGACATCTAATCTAATACTGCATGCTTTGATGGATTGATTGAATACATTATTAACAGTTTGCAGAAAAAAGCACAGCAAAGTATACAGCTCAATACCAGATCTGCTAAGGATATTTTAACCCCCAAAAACACTACTGTATGGCTGGTTTCCATATTCAATGAATCTTATTATTCACCTTATTCTAATGTTTTGATTATTTTTCGGTAGCACAAAGTCTGTTACTAATATTTTGAAAATAAATAGGTTTATTTGTTAAATTGTGCACTTATAGTGCATGATGATAACAATGTTTATCTGGCAAATATTTCGAAAGAGATTGAAGACATTGTCAAACATTGCAATTACAGCTGTTCCCAGTAGGTTTAAGCAATGAGAGGCTTATCTGATAAAGTAAACAATTCAATGGACATAGATTTGGGCTTGACTTTCGGTAAGCTACCCTTGAACCTTCATTGTCAAATCTATTGGATAAAATAAAGAAAATAAAGTCTTACTGCACATACAAAACATGCATGTTGTCTCTTCTTATAGGTGCCTATTGTCGAACGTAATGCTCCCTATAGTGAATCTCATGTGTCCCACTTTGCTTTGTCTTTGGCTATAGTATTTCTGCCTTAACCGACCCCATTTGTCCAAGTCTCTGGAAAAAGGTCTGAGTCAGCAAACAAAACATGGGACGACATAATATAAAGTCTTTTGTCACAGCTTAGTGGAACCTTGGCTTTGCAACGAATGATATAAACAGTTGTGATACATTTCCTTGCCTTCCCAGTGTTGTCATGAACCCAAAAACAAATCTTTCTTTGTTTGGGGTTGATTATGTCATGCCTATTGACTCTTTAAGATTCACGGTGATGGCAGGAGTGTCATAACCTCGCTTTACTAGGCTTTCCACCTCAGAGGAAAGCCTGGTGTCTGTTCCAAAATCACGGTGCCCAGTAGCTCAATTGTTGAACTCTTGTTGACGTATTTATTGATTCTGACATTTTCAACCAAGGAGAGATCAAAGATTAACAGCCCTGGGTGGGTCACACAAGACAGGTTGCCTCATAGTATTGCTGAACATATAGAAAGTGCAGAATAAGGGTCTGTCACCTGTCCGATTGTTGTCTGTAAAGGTTCTAGAACTCGGAGGTCTGTAATTTTAATAAACTCTTGAATTTCTCTTTCCCTTGCAACCGTCTTGCCCTTTAGAACAAGATTTTGTTGCCCACGGCCCAGAAGACTTAAAAAATGGTTTATATACAATATCGGCAATTACGCCATCGACCATGCCAACTAAGGTCATGATATATCATGACCACAAACACAAGTTTGGTGTTCTAAAACCTTTTTATAGGTTGCCGACCTTTTTCCAAAACCGCAATTGTTTCACAAATAGTTAACCTTTTTCCCAAACTGTGGCGTCTGTTTGTAAATCGTTGCAACCTAACCTTAGCCCGAAACACCCAACCCTTTTTAAGCATTCTGTTTTAAAAGGGTTGCGGCCCTTTTGAAAGCAGTCGTGACCGTTTGGGGACATGCAACGGATTTGAGAAAAAGGTTGGGGCAGGTGAAAAAAGGTTGCACCTGTTTAAAAAGGTTGCGGCCCTTTTTAATGGGTTAACATCCGTTGCAACCTTTTTAAAAATGGTCACAAACCTCACTTCTGAAGTGAAGTTGTGCACTGGTTACCGTTACCTGGTTAACCGTTAACTGCTGCGTGGGAGAACAAACACCCGAATGACTCTTGATAAAAATAAAAACACACACACACCCACACACTCACATTCGGGTTTTGTAACATGCAGTACTCTGCAGTTCTGTACCAGGACTAACACTGCACAGCCATGCAGCTGCTCACCAACACTCTCCTTCTGTGCTGCTTGGCACTCATAGGGCTCACTGGTGCTGCACCAATGTAAGTATAGTTAGTAACCACTTAAGTAACCACTCCTATTTAATGTAATTCATATTTAATAAATAATGGCCATGTTTCTTGAATTTCATGGATTTGTTTGTATTGTTTTATGTTTATTGAATGTCATGGCCAAAATAAGAGGTGCATTTCCAATTCTGCCAATACTTTTATTTCTATTCTGCTACATCCCAGAGGCAAATATTGAGCTTTTACTCCACTCGATTTATTTGGAAACATATAGTAACCACTTCAGCCCTATATACATTTCAGGCTGTTTGAAAATAGATCACCTGCAAGCTCACAACGTGTTGTAATGAGGCACATTATGATCTACCCCAAATATTTGTATGCATTTCAAAACCTGAAATGGCACATTCTGCACTAAGTGTACTTTGTACTTTAAAGTTACTTTAAACATTTTGTCATACTGTTGTATACTTTTCCTCAATTGCATTTAGAATCCGAGACTTTTACTTGTAATGGAGTAGTTCTAACATTCATACTCTTACTTATGTGAAGCAAGAGCACCTGTTTACACCAAAACCTCTGTCTAAAGGTGGGATGCCAGGTTGATGGTGCTTGATTTCAGCATGCTGTGATATTATCAATATCACAATGTGATATTGATGCATTGTCATCACCATCATCAAATGTTTCATGACGTGACACATACCTTCTATATAATAATGTTTGAGTAACTTTACAACTTGTAAATGTCTTTTGCAGACGTGAGGAAGGTGCAGCAGTGCAAAGTAACGTTTGGAAAGTACAATTCAAGTTGGCCTCTGGTTCAAGACAACTTAAAGGTATATAACTTAACTCATCATTTTATCAATCTAATAATAACCTTGCCATACTTCCTGCTGAACAAAATGTTAGTCATGCGAAATAGCCCTGATACCAGTCTTACTCCAATTGGCCAATGGGGGGCACTATAGCATTTTTAAATGAAATCTTTGAATAGGCAAAACTTTGTACCTGCACCCTGTATTTAAATTAAAAGGCTTGAACTGTCTGTGCTGCTCCAGTGCCTCCCTTCTCTATTGCTACAAGTCCTGCTTCTGAGATGCACCAGACTGGCCTACTATAGGCTTGAGGCGTGGTTGGAACTCCCTCAACCAAATTCAATACCGACCCTGTCAGATTTCCATGCTCTTCTTTCTCTCAAGTTCAGGCTTCCATATTTCAATGATTTCTTTCTTGTCTTACCTTGTACCATTGAGAAGATGACAATATTCATGATCCCGCGCTGCCAGACCGGTGTGATGGGGTCGAGTTTGATGCAATTACACCCGATGAGGAGGGCGATATCTTCTTCTTCAAAGGTTTGGGTTTTAGAGTGCTTTAGTTTTTATATAAAGGTAGAGTAGGCCAGTCCATAAGGCGTTATTAATGCCTTGATATTTTGGAACTGGGCAATAAGGAATCATACTTCTTCAAACCAGATTTCAAAATGTGTATTAAAGGTAGGGTAAATGATTTGAAATTCATGGTGTAGTACCAGCCTGGTGCACTAGGGGCGCCCAAGAGTAGCTACACTATGTGAACCTGCTGCTCGATCCTGATTGGAGGAGAATTCACCCTCCACCTGGGGAACTTTTATTAGCTCCTCTGCTAACGTGGGGGAGGGGGAAACTCCATATATGATCTGCACACCTTATAATAGAGCATTTTAACAGAAAAAAAATATGGGGAGATATCTGACAAAAGTGAAATCACTTCCCCTACCTTTAAGAATGCTTTCAATAGTTGCACACTTAAGATTTTCTTTTTTAGCTGTGAGCTCAGCTATCTGCTATTTTGGAATGGCCAACGCTAGAATCTAAATTGACACTGAATGCTTTACTATCTTCAGGTGCGCTGCTGTGGAAGGGTTTCAGTGGCGGTGCTCAGCATTCCAACAAGACCTTCAAAGACCTGGGTGACCCGGGTCACCACCTCGGTCACATGGACGCTGCGTTCCGCTTGCACGACGAGGACGACCCCACGGATCACGAACACATCTACTTTTTCCAGGTACAGACCTCGCCTACACACACACTTATGAAAGTCTAACTGGACCAACAACAATCACAAGATTTTTGTACTTGTATCCAATTTCCATATGTGTAAGAGGTGACAGTATTTCTTTAGACCCGCTGGTGTGGTTATTAAAACAGTAATATAATAACATCACACAAACAGCCTCACCCCTAATCCCTCTTCCTTTATCATACAAGTACAGCTGTGAGTGTGGCTTCAGTTCAGGCTCCACCCATTTTCGCCACCTTGATCTGCTAATGTGGATATGTGGGGATGTCCTGGTCATGTTATGTAATATGTACAGGATGACAAGGTGTTCAGCTACTACAACCACTCCCTGGCAGAGGGATACCCTAAAGACATCCAGCAGGACTTCCCTGGAATCCCCAGCCAGCTGGACGCTGCCGTGGAGTGTCCTAAAGGAGAATGTGTAACCGACTCTGTCCTCTTCTTTAAAGGTACCCTGTAAGGTTGTGCTGCTGCAATAAAATACAGAAAAATATACAATCTCCATGTATAGTGTTTACACTGATAATATATGTTAAAGCTCCAATCTATACATGTCTTATGTGCGTGAATAAACCACTGACGCTCTTCACAAAGAGGCTTTCACATAATCACGGATAGAACATGAATCTCACATCTTGTAGCTTTGAGACAACAAACTTAGACAGAATAGGGTTGCCAGGTTGAAAGTGATTAGGGGGATCTGCCCTTGTACGTGATCTGGTCTGTCTACTCCCCTCTGCTTTATGATGTGGTGGCTGACAGGACATGAAGTGTACATTTTTGACCTCGCCACCGATACGGCAAACAACGAGACGTGGTCCCACCTGCCCGTCTGCACCTCTGCCCTGCGCTGGCAAAAACACTACTACTGTTTCCATGGACACAACTTCACCAGGTTCCACCAGCGGACCGGAGAGGTAACCGGAGACTATGAGGATGCTCGGGATTACTTCATGGCGTGCACCCACTTGGTGATCGGTGAGTATTAGCACAACCAAGGTCTTTAAGCATAATATATATTTGAGTGAGATTGATACTACACTATTTGTTAATTTACAGTAAATGACAAAGTCATGCAAAGTCCAAATTAGTTATTAGCCCTGGCTATGTGGCCAGAAGTTGGAGCTTGTCGTCCAATGATCTGTGGGTCGACAGTTCGAATCCCGGCTCCCTTGTGTTTACATGTATAGTTTTACTTCTACTGAAAAGTTCAAAAAGTAACGCACATCCCCAAATGGTGCATCGTGGACAGAAAAAGGAGAAGGGGCTTGCAGTTTTAGTTCTACTTCAATACATTACATTGACAACTTTAGTTACCAGTTAATTTGACTATTATTACAAAGCGTACATCAAAAGGGAATTCCACCAATTTTCACCATTTCATTCATGTCACGATTATACCTTAGAGATGTTGTGTGGAAATAATGAAAATACAAACCATATAATGAGTACAAACCATTCTGTGCTTCTTAGAACTGGAGGTAGGAAAAAAGTATTCTTAATGAAACAGAATTACATGACTTATTTATGCAACATCTCTAAGATGTATTAATGACAATGCAAAATGCTGGAAGTGAGAAGGATCCCCCTTTAAACACTTCAGCCCTATACATTTTTGTACATTTGAGAATAGCCAATATACAAGCTCACAACGCCTGCATTAGAATGTACTGTGAGCTTGTAGATCTGTTAATTTCAAACTATTTATGAAACTGGACATTCTCCACAGATAATACTTTCCACTTTTGTTACTCAAGGATATTTATTTTCCAAATTACCAATACTTTTGTGCTTTTACTCAAAAGCATTTGAATTCCATCCTTTTACTTGCAACGGTATATTTCTACTTTGCAGTACTAATACTTTAATATTTTAGTAAAACATTTGAGAACTTTTACCACCACTGCTTATGTCAGTTTATAACACTTTCATTTCCACAGAACAGAAGCACAACTTCTGATCCTTTTTGCTGTTCTGTGAAAATAAACTCTATTATGTTAATATTCTGTAATAATAACTGAACTTGCCTCAGTGTCAAATGCCATTAGATTAAATATTGTTCCTGTTCTTTCGATTACAGAGGGACAGTCTGGGCAGGATGGTATGGAACGCATGTTCATGCACGTGCGTGGCCAGAAGAAGGTAGACCACTTCTTTAACAATGGCCTCCTAAAATACTACAGGAAAGTATTTGAGAATGTCCTAAGACTATATAATACAGGCGTGCTAGATTTCGATACATATTTGAAACTTAATGGTCCAGACTACAGTCTCTACAAAAACACCATAACAGACCAGAATATCTTGGAGGATATAACTACCCTAGGTGCTGTAGCGACAGATAGAGGTGGTGGAGGCGATGACAATTCTAGAAGATTTTCAGAGGCATTTAATCCTCTCGTTACTGACTCTGTAGCTTACGTCAATGGTTTGTACTGTTACAAATTGAAGCATGCCAACGCAGACCTTGCTTCAGCATACCAGCGTGATCAGAAGCTTGGTGCTTTAAGACAGAATTTAAGTGGCCGCACTGATCATTTAAAAAATGTGAGAAATACACGTTTTGATGACGACGCCTATAATAGGTGGAAAGCTACGGCTAGCAATAATCAAAAAAGTAAGATGACAGTTAGGATCAATAGAGCTGAACAGGCAGTACGACAAATGCTGGATGGGATTGTTGGTCATCTGCCGACATTCACAACGAAAATGTACTCCTTTATGAGTCCACATCACTACTGTAATGAGATCAACACTTAGGGTCACACACGCACGCACGCACGCACGCACGCACGCACGCACACACACTCACACACTCACTCACTCACTCACTCACTCACTCACTCACTCACTCACTCACTCACTCACTCACTCACTGACTCACTCACTCACTCACTCACTCACTCAATCACTCGCTCGCTCGCTCGCACGCACGCACGCACGCACACACACACACACACACACACCACCCACACACACACACACACACACACACACACACACACACACACACACACACACACACACACACACACACAAAAGTGAGGGCATTAGTAATAGTATTTCTATTAAGTAGGCCTAAGAAAGAATCAGTACATTCTTCAGTTTAAAGGCTTTAAAATGCCATTACCTTTAGTCAGACTTGGTTTGGTACTTGATGCTCCTATATTTTATCCATGATTATTTCGTCTGCATAGCACTAATTTTAAACTTTCTATTGTTCTCTCTTAAATTGTTATAATTATCTCTTGTTTCTTCCCAAACTGTACCTATATAGACGTACTATCGTAGTGAGAGCATGCACAAACAATATTTTTTACCCATTGTGAAGTGATTATAAAGTTTGATTGATTGTATATCTTGTGAGAAGTATTATTTAATTTATTGTGTTGTATGTAGAGTTGTAGTGTTTGGTGAACATATTACCGCGTTTGGACTCATAACTGCACCCTTTCTAATTGTGGCTCCTTTTCTTGGTGTTATATAACGCCACTTTTCTTTTCCCATGGCCGCATATATGTTTACGTTTTTAATTGATCCCAAGGATACATTTATTTAGTAAATCTGACAAGATGAGAACTTTATTGAGTCCACAGGGGAGATGTAGGGACCAAAGACAAAAAACTACAGTAAATACAGCCTGATGGAGATACATCATACCATATTCAAGCAACATTGTCTGCCTTGTCTTTCAAAAGAGTGTACAGTGTTAAAATGTTGTTTTTACGTGAGCTCCCCCACCAGTTCATTAAGTTTGCCTGGTTTGCCTGGTGGGTGGTGATGAGTGCTGCGATCCACCTGAACTGAAGTCACGCCCACAGCTTTAGTTACTTGATAAAGGGGGAGGAGTTATAGGAGGGGCTCATAGTGTGATGTCACTATATTACTTTTTTTTTTTCATTGCCATGTTTGACTGGAAAGGTTTCAGCCACCAGGAAGAAACCCTAAAGATATTGTTGCACACCAAGGTGGACAAAAATCACAGTACTCCATCTTTAAATAGTTTATTTTAAAATTAAAACCAAAAATACTGTCTCGCACATGGTGCCTGATCTAAGCCAGAGCCTCATAGTGGGTGAGTTGCGATATTCATGTACCCGATACCAGAGCAGAGCAGCCCGGTCATATGGTTCGTCACGTGACTATACAGAGCCTCTCTGAGTCCTAACTGCAATTGGGAATACATTGTTTTCAGCGAGAACTCTGCAAATAAGAGAGCTATTTTAGCTAGGTATGTAAAATGACAACTGTTAGTGTATTGTTATTAAGTATTGTTCAGTCATGACTACCGTCTCTGTAATGTTTATGTTGTACTACTATTAAAGAACAACTAAAATAAAGGGTTTCATAGTCATTAAAGCTGGATTAAATCCAAAGCATTTCTGCGTACTCCAACTGCTACTCCTGCCCCCAATAGGACCCAGCTGCAGTCTCGCAGACGGTATCGCGAGAATGTCACAGTTTGTGAATGGGGCGCCATTGGCTCCATGCTCCTCCAGCAGCGCGAGCGCCCGGGGACATAGGAGTGAACGGGAATATCGCAACTCTCCCACTATAAAGCTCTGGTCTAAGCATAGTCATCTCATATCACCACTCAGTCCTGGCACGGTATTATAGCCGAGGTGATGGGCAGAGGCTGGGGGGCTATCATGCTGTGGCTCAGTGTCATAGGGCTCTCGTAGAGGTAGTACTGGGACCCCTGGAACACCTGGACGCCTGTAGGGCCGCACAGACCAGCGTCTATCTGGAAGGGTAAGGCTGCTTCGCGGCTCACTGCCCTAGGAGTGGCAGACAGGTCGACGTCCAGCATCTTTTGCCCTATTTATAGAAGAGAGGCGCGAAGGATGGTGGTTGTTATAAGCCTGATTTCATAGTTCATTGTTTATGACAGTGGTTTTCAACCTTTGTCATACCAGGGCCCACTATTTATTCAGCATTTGAACCACAAACCACCATTTGGTGACATTTTCACCCCGCAGACCCAAACCTAAAGTGTTCCCAAGATTTTCTTGGTTTCACCATTTGGCGACATTTTGACCCCACAGACCCAAAACTAAAGTGTTACTAAGATTTTCTTGGTTTTGTCCACAATTCCTGGCTGGATTTTTGCAAGCAAAACAGTCAAACATACAGATCAAAATGACCATTAATCTTATACATTCTCTAGTTGTGTGGACTTAAAGTGGTGCTAATTTGGATGATTATTTTAACTCTTGAGAGCGTAAACATGTTTACACTCAAGCGTTACATCTGGTTAACCACCTTAGCTGGGGACCACCTGGAACTCTCTCAAGGACCACTGGTGATCTCCGGACCACTGGTTGAAAACCCCTGGTTTATGACATCGCATAGGACGATTTTTTGTTGGTAAAGATAGAGAGAGATAGAGGGGCTGAACCTTTTCACCTGGATGTCCAAAACAGGGAAGCCAGACTAAGGTGTCCTACTTCTTGGCATGTCATAGGCAAGCAAAATCAGGCAAACATTTGCTCATGGTGTAAGCTTGTATCTGCTATTTTAGGGAAAGGCAGTGTACTTAACTATCATTAACTATCAAGTTAATATCCGTGCACTGCCTCTGAAAAAGGAAACAGGCAACAATAAGCAGGTCACTTGCATATACTGTACCTTGGATTATGTGAACTACATGCTCATCGGCACAGACAAAAGCTGCGTCCACGGTTCCCTCAATGCCCAGCTCCTCTTTCAGGGTTTTAGGATAGCCCTCGATCAAAGTGTACGGAGCAGGGGATTTATAGATGTACACCTGATCGCCCTGCCAGTGGAGGGATTAGAGCGAACACAGCGTTAAACAATTGCATACACACTGAGAGTGTCAAACAAACTCGGGTGCTACGATAGTGTATGACAGTGGTTTTGATACCAGAGCCCACTATTTATTCAGAATTTGAGCCACGGATCACCATTTGATGACATTTTAGCCACACAGACCCCAAAATAAAGAGTATATTTTGCTTTTGTCCACAATTCCAAGCAGGATTTGGGAAACGAAACAGTCAAACGTACAGATCAAAATGACCATTAATCTTCTACATTCTATAGTTGGTTTCATATTTACACTCTCAAAGAGTTACATCTGCTTAGCCATCTTTCCATCATTTAGCCTGGGGACCACCTGGGACCCTCTCAAGGACCACTGGTTGAAAACCACTGGTGTATGAGAATGCACAACAAAATAACTTTGGTATTGACCAAGATGCATTATACATGAACCTTTATTTTGTTGTATTTTGTGCACACGGTATCTGTCAAAAGGATAAAACACAACTAGTTTGAGAGCTTATTTCCATTGTTTGTCTGTACGTCTGTCTTGCACATTATATTTATTTATCAATCGGGCTGATGATTTTCATTTTGCTCAGAAAGCAACTCCTTGAACTAAATAAAGCCATACCGTCATCATAAATGTGCTTAGTCAGCACGTTTGGGCCAGCGCTATGGCCATTTTCAGCCCAATGAGTATGCTTTTTTGTGGAACTAATGGAATAGATTCAGGATCATAAAAACCTTTAGTTAGACACATCACATGCTACTTCATGTAGCCTTCTATAGGCTAGTAAATAGATCTGTTTTTATGAGGTTTCCACAGGAGTTCAGTTTCAACTTTTTTGTGTTTTTTACCCCATTAGAAACACAATGGTGAAGAAATTTCTTGGTATCGATTTAGTTCCCTAATTGGAGCTACTAACTAAACAAACGGAGAGCTGTACCTTGATCATGTAGAGCTTGTCGGCCAGGGAGAACACGGCATCCAAACCGTGTGTCAGCTCCTTCCACTGCCTGCTGATGGGGAAGGCATGCGTTCGATCACGACTCTGGTCCAGACGCATGTAAATGGGACCTGGAGGCATTACAGTATCTGCTCATTACTGTACTCAGATTATGCACCATTTCTTGTGGAGATTTTTTGAGAGTTTTGGATGGATCTCTATTAAAAAATGCAAAAGGTGCAGTCAGCTAATATAAGTCTATAAAGTATACAGTATACTTAATAATTATGTTCTGTCTCCTGTAAGTTGAGATGACTGATGAAGATGACTTGACTATTACCGGTACCTTTGAATGCATATGTTCTGCCGGCATCATCAGAAGTGATGGCGTCCAGAGTTACTTCACTGCATTTAGGAACTTGGTAGCCACCTCCATGACCTACAATTCAGTCAAAACGGTTTCAGTTTGAATCAAATCTGTTAAAGACTTGTCAATTTGGCTATTTTGTACAACATTGTCAAATATGGCTACATTATTATTTTCATGCAATAGCCTAGTACTCACCAAAGTCGGCACACCTCATGAAGTAATTCCTGGCATCCTTGGGGTAGTCTCCGGTCACCTCTCCGGTCCGCTGGTGGAACCTGGTGAAGTTGTGTCCGTGGAAACAGTAGTAGTGTTCTTGCCAGCGCAGCGCAGAGGTGCAGACGGGCAGGTGGGACCACGTCTTCTTCTTTACCGTCTTGGTGGCAATGTCATAACTGTACACATCCTGTCCTGTCAAGACAAAGTAGAAGGGATATTGCGACCACAATGGATTGTGAACAGATTGTAGGCCTACTTGCAGTCATGGCAGGCTCATGTCCTTTCAGTAACGTATAGGGCAGTTCTCAACTCACGTTGATCAGCCCACGTTGATCAGCCCAAATAATCATTGGACTGACTTGGAAATGTATGAGTTGAGGCATTGAGGCATTCAGTTTAGTTAGATTCGGTGCCACAAATAAATAAAAAATGAAAGCAGCAGCAGAACATATACAATGATACGGTACCTTTAAAGAAGAGGACAGAGTCGGTCACACATTCTCCTTTAGGACACTCCACGGCAGCGTCCAGCTGGCTGGGGATTCCAGGGAAGTCCTGCTGGATGTCTTTAGGGTATCCCTCTTCCAGGGAGTGGTTGTAGTAGCTGAACACCTTGTCATCCTAGTGCACACAAGCATCACACAGCAAGAGTTCAAGAGGACCAATGTTTTAGATCAGGGGTTTTCAACCTTTTTGATACCCCAGGGTCCACCATGTATTCAGCATTTGAGCCACAGACCACCATTTGAGGACATTTTAGCCCCACAGACCCCCAAAATTTAAGATTTCTTTTTGCTTTTGTCCACAAATCCAGGTTGGATTTGGGAAATAAAACAGGCAACGCATACAGATCAAGATGACCATTAATCTTATAGTTACATCTCAAGAGTTACATCTGGTTAACCAACGTTTCATGTGGTTAACCAACTTAGCTGGGGGACCACCTGCAACCTTCAACCACTGGTTGAAAAGCACTGTTTTAGATGTTTTTACCATCCTGTTGTCGGCCACGATGCTTCCGACGTGAATACATTAGATAACTTCCTCTCTAACTCTAACGTAAAGATAACATGTGTGACTGTGTATTTGCTCAAGGACCTCTTTGGAGACTGTAGTGTAGTGTAGTAGGCTATACCTGGAAAAAGTACATGTGGTCGTGATCCATGGCATTGTCCTCGCTGTGCATGCGGAATGCAGCGTTGATGTGACCAAGGTGGTGAGCATCGTCCAGCTCTTTGAAGGTCTCATTGGAGAGATGGGCTCCGGGACGGAATCCCCACCACAGATACTCACCTTTAAATACACAGGCACATGCTTTTCTTTACTTGTTTAAATATGAATATCATAATTGTGAATACAGTGCAGATCAATGGATTCAGTAAATATCAGTCCAGTGAATATTGTATGCAGAGGTCATGACTTCACAAAATGGCAAAAGCTTCGCAAAACATTAACCACACAAATTATTGCTATTGTTCTGCTGAATCAGCGTTGGAAAACCAGGTTTAGGGAGGATCCTTTGGGGCATCCGTCTGCGGTTGGCCTAGCCTTACTCAAGCTCAAATTCGAGCTCAG
>CM076988.1:14417738-14540238 GCA_039105355.1 Benthosema pterotum
GCTCCATTCATATTCATGATGACATGCTGTCCTCTTTGAGTCTTGTGTGATTGTAATCAGGACGTGTGTGAAACGACACGTAGACCTACTAATATTAGGCTTACATGTTGGAGCAGCACTGAACGTAACGGTAGCTTATTCTAGGCGGGTAAAGGCTGATTATAGCCTACATGTGGGTGTATATTGTGTAGTCCTCTTATGTTGTGTCTGTCCTAGTACAGGACTGGTAGTGTGACCACATGATCCAAACGGTTCATTTGGTTAGCCAACATTTTTCCACTAAAGAGCCCCATTTCAAGAGAGATCTGTTTTAGTTTCAAGGACCCCACAGTTTGACATGGATTAGTCTACAGACACCCCCCCCCAATTTAACAACTCTTCTCTGGGACCCCCAATTCATTGTTGACATTCATGTTGTGATGTGGTCCTGGTCCATCATTCTCTACACTCTTTGATACATATTCATAAGGTATCTATTTACCACCCCCCTAACCTGGAAGTTCCCCAAGGACCCCTCACCCTGGGGGTCCACTTTGGGTTACCATTGACTTATGTGTTGCTTAATGCCTTGATGTCATATCCGACTATAACACCCGGGATTCGAACTTGGGCCTCTCGTGTGAAAGTCCAACATCTTAACCGCTAGACCAAAGGGACAACCCTTTGGTCCGGGGGCAGATACTAGACTTCGGATGCCATCACGATAGAGGCTGTAGCCACCTGCTACACTACCATAGTCGGATAGTCCTACTTTTGCCTATCATTTTGTAATCCCTCTTATGGAGTGGGTCATGGATGTCACTGTAGTCACTAGTCACTACTCACTAGAGAGTATATTTCTTGTGTTATTTCATCAGGTTTAATAACATCTTGAAGGAAAAGAGACAATGTGTGAGCTTTACAACAGAAAGCCAACTATTAGGGTACTAACTATTAGTGCATTTGAACACTGGTGCCCGTCCGGTCAGTCACAGTGTGGGTCTCACTCTCAATTTGTGGGATACCTGAAAAGTCTAGGAAATGAGACACTGTCCCGGGCAAACTGGGACATCTGGTCATCCTGTGGATCTATATGGCTGCATGCGTACATTCTGTGTCATTTATTCTAGGGAGCTGGTGCTCAAAACCTTGTTTTATGCAAGAAGCACCATAAGGCTCCATTTGGTTCCATTTGAACACAGACCTGGCTTTATGGGTGTACTTTGAATCTCTTCCCCCCTCATGAACCCTGAGGGTCCTTAGCTTGGACCCGAGTGAGAACCAACTGTTCTGTTCTGGGTTAAATGTGGTGGGGCACCGCTTGCACGATATGTCTTTATTCAAAGTTTATTAAAAACCCTTGTGTAGCCAGAGGGACCAATTTGAACCGATTCAACCGAAATAGAGATGTTCTGTGGTTATTTCTTTTGGGTCCTTTGAGGAGAGCCATTTCGAGTCTTGAACTTGCTATGATTATTATATAGCACGAACAAGCCGATTGTAGTGCTGCTACCCTCTCAAATGAGTTCATCGTGTTTTGGTTTGTTTGTTTGTTTGCACGAGAAGCCTCCTCAGTATTTATTATGTTGTTGAGTTGTACATGGAGGAGAAGACATTTTAATGGATATTGTATTACCTTGATGGCATCCAATGATTTTAATGATCCCCCAGAGGGAAATTCGGGTGTCATATGCAGCAACAAGGTTGAAAAATACGCATAAGTAAAGTTAAGGTTAGATTGGATACTGGCACTAAATAAAATATCTGCAAAGGGACTCTGAATGAATGAATGAATGAATGAATGAATGAATGAATGAATGAATGAATGTACAGTATCTTGTATGTATCTTAATTCTCATAGTAGAAAGTCAGTCAATATATTTATTTAGTCTTAAACATAACTATTTACAACAGATCTGCCTATATGAAGTAATATACTGGTATATCAACAATGTGAGACTTGCTTATCAACCAAGAATGCATTGATTTGTTTAATTACGAGCCTAATATGTATCAACATTGAATATCTGACAGAATTAATGTCTTGTAAAGAATAAGCATTATGCCAGTGTTTGGCAGTGTACATTATAGTGGTCTAGTCTGTGTGCTGCAAACCATTGTAATGTTATGCTATTGTATTTCATATATAACAACACGTTGAGGTTTAGGGAAACTAAGTGAAGGCGTATGATATGAAACATGTTGTGGGGCTCGTCTCATGCAGACAGCCAGATGACTGTTGAGGACAGTTCTATATTTGGATGAATCATAGTCGAGCATTCAGCCTGCCAGGTTACAGAAGTTATCAGATTATGCTGCGACTGTCATGCAGTTCTCTCCTGCAGAGTAATTTAAGGCTAAGGTCGTTTCTCATGCGCTCTCTCCCAATCGTTGCCGCATGTCTAGCAAAGCAAAGTGGAAACGCATGTTGGACTTGGACATGAAGTTGTTTCTCTTTTGCCTCGGGTGATGGTGGGATGTTTTTTTGTGACGTGTGTCTGTAGTTGCTACCAGTTGCAGGAATAGGATTACAGTCTTTCTTTTGTGGCATTCTCATTTCGGATGATCTAATTCCTACACGATTCTCTTCTTCCTGTTGACTCAGAAGTTTGTCCTCTCATTTTGCTTTCAGTTTTTTTTTTATGAATGCTTCTAAGTAACAACATTTTCACTGAAGGTATGAGGCTTGGACGGTCATGGTGTGCTGGATTTCATTGGCTCCCTTATTGATCCTTACGACCAACAAATCAATAATTTCCTTTCTCTCTCTTTCTTGTGTCTTTGTGTGATCCAGGAATTGTTTCCGGTCCTCTGACAGGATTTGTCCTCTCGGCTGTCTGGTGTAAGGAGGAGGAGAGGGAGCAGAGATGCCTAAACCGGTAAGTCCTGGCAGTATATACTGTATATACATGTTACCGCCGTGAAACTTGTTCTCCCATATGACCCATCTCTTGGAGCATTTGATTTGACGCCCAATACAAACCCTTGATGCTGAGTGCAAAGCAGAAGAGCATTGGGCCCCATTTTTACAGTTTCTGATATGAACCGGCCGGACACAGTTCACCCAGGGTTTGTAGGTTGGAGCATCAATGTCTGCTGTATACTCCCATTGTGCTTCTTCCTGCAAACAACACACACACTGTCTTATGAGGAATCCGTAGTTTGCAGGTTTCGATTCCGGTTCCCCAAAATCTTCACAAGTGTCCTTGAGCAAGACACCGGAGCTGATCTTCAAACCGCTCTGTCGTCGTTGGTCTGTGACTCTGTAAAGTGATGACTAGAGGGTGCCCTTGTTGCTTCATGTTGGTTACATGCTCACAGTTTTGTGCTCCACATGTTAAGACTGTTATTTATATAACAGCATGTAGTTTAGACAGATGCTAGCTTTGATGTTACCTATAATCCTACTTTCTTTGAACTACGACATTGTTCTCTTTGTACTCTGCTTATGCGAGTGACTGTTTATTTACCTTGTTGTTTGTTGACTAGTGTTCTTGCTGACTCTGATCTCGTGTGGATGAGAGCATCTGTCTGCTAAACAACTCAACTGTAATTATACGACAGTATATTGTAGGCCATTTAATTAGTTATGAAGAAGAATCCATGCACGCTCCACAGAGGACAGTGTCACTAGTCCTCGCTCCACTGCTGGCAATTTCCCCTCCACTTAAAGTATACTTTCGATGAGCACTGAACCAAATCTAATAAATATTGTGTTCCGTTAGAAGTACTAGTATAGAACTAGATATTTCATGCACTTGGATGGCTAACGTCCCTGTGCAACCAAAAAGGAAGGTGCCTGATGTCCGACGTACAAAAACCCGACTGCCTGTTTAGTTCTAACTTCACCAGTGCATGCACCTGGATGCCCCAAGGCCAGATTTCAGAGTTTCACAAGGTGACATCTCTGTCACCGTGCGCATGCTTGTACTCAAGTTGTCAGGAACATTTTCCCTCACATTACCCTCCCCAACGTCGCAACGAGCAAGTATGGGTCTGAACTTGTGCCACTGTAGTGTACGTACTTAACGATTGGCTAATCTGGCTCCTAGTAATTTTGTTTCGCCTCACGCGCTTGTTGCGCAGTTGTGTTTTTGCTGCTGCTATGATGCTCCGGGTCGGCGGTTGGTGGCGAGCAACAACACGTCAAACTTTCGTAAGAGCTCATCTTCCAGTAAACAGGGGCAGCGTCAAGTGGAACTCCGTGGGTCTGAGAGAGGCCTCCGCTGAGAGACACCCAGACCCTTGCAGGGCTCTAACACTGCAGCCATTGTTGCCAGCCAAGAGGGTGGAGAGAATGCCAGACGCCTCAGCTCTAGTGTAAGAGCAAAGGCCAAAACAAAGGCATTTCTAACACAGATTGCAGGCCTGCAGCAACGGCTGTCCCATTCCATGCCGCTGTGCGAGGCTATGCCGCTTTCACGGCAAGAGTAAAGATTTGGACAGCGGTCACAGATGAGTCACTGGATGTTGCACTTTTGAACAATTCAGTTTTATGTTTTGAGTCTTGGGAATTGGGTGATGTTGTACACAGGAAAATGATGTGATTGAATTTAAGAAAGATACTGCAATTGCAATAATGTCTAGTGGATGCCTTGCTTGATGGTTTCAGTATTTCTATTTGGGCTTATATTTCTTATAATGAATTTCCCTGAGTGGAAAATTACTAATGACTAGTCCAGAAGAATCTTTCCGAGGGATTTGTGAATAACAGTCTGTTTTGGCACTTGTGTGTGTGTGTGTGTGTGTGTGTGTTGTGTGTGTGTGTGTGTGTGTGTGTGTGTGTGTGTGTGTGTGTGTGTGTGTGTGTGTGTGTGTGTGTGTGTGTGTGTGTGTGTGTGTGTGTGTGTGTGTGTGTGTGTGTGTGTGTGTGTGTGTGTGTGTGTGTGTGAGAGAGGAGAGACTACGCTACAGCCAAGCGCTGATGTCATTCCCCCTCACATCCCCCTCTTGTCCTTCTGAACCAATAGCAGGGCACCGTCCCAAGAGCGGCTCCCAGGGACAGTGTAGGCAGAGAGACACATCACTGTCACAGTCGGTGTGTCCCTCCCTCCCTCTTGGGGACATGCTGACATAACCTATGGAGTTCCCTGCAGTACAGTACATGGCTCCTACAAATAACCTTACATGTTGTGATCCCTGGCTCGGGGCCGGCCGTCCGGCACAGTCAGACAGGAACCCCAGATGACCTGCTGTTGTTGGATATATCTTTATCTAGACAGATTTGTGTCTGTGTCAGACAGCGGGGGATCTTCGAAGGGATTTGTCAAACGGCTTTGGAGTCAGGGCAAAAGGCCCTTTTTATTAGTTATAGAAATGTTATGACTTTTGAAGTTGCTGGCCCTTGGAGCAAAAGTAAAGAATATTGGGGTGTGGACATTTTCTTTTAAATAACCTGCATTATTGATAGGACAGAGTATGGACCTGTGAATGGCCACTCATACCTACGTGTTCACCCTTGTCTTGCGAAGGGGGGGGTATGAGCCGGTTGGACCCCACAGGAAGAGGGGGGGCTCGGGTGCTTGCGCCCTCGCGTGTGCCTGTTTTCCTGTTTGCAGCACAAGAGGCCCTGCAGTGTGAAACGGAGCAGGGGCCCCCCAGTTAAAGCCCCTCGCAGTCTGTATCAACATCCTGTCTCCAGCGGGTACAGAGAGAGAGAGAGAGAAAGAAGGACAGAAAAGAGAAAGATAGCAGAGAGAGGGTGGGTGTGTTCTTAAGGAAGGAGGGATAAAGTTATAGTAGGGAAAAAGTAGGCAGAAGGGATGAGGCCTGTGTGCAAAATGGAAACAGACGGATGGCGGGTATGATGATGAGGTGGAGATGTACAGAGAGAGATGTGCAGGAAACCGGGATTGAGCACAGGACGAAGAAGAAATCCAGTTAACCTCGTGAACCGTAGCTTCCCTACCGTATTCCGGGCATGTTGTGTAGGCCAACATTTGACACATTAGCAGTCAGTCAGAGCTGCTTGCCTTGTAGATTTGGCAGATGAGACGGATGTTTTTTTCCGGCTATCCAGCCTTCATCATCATCAGTGTCAAGGCTGGGCCGCTGAAACGTCTCTGTCCCCGTCTGCTATTTAGTAAATAAAAATAAATTAAATTGACTCTTGCCACCTTGTGCAATCCATCACCTCGTCGCCTCTGCTTTTCACGAGGAGGACGTTCTCTCCCATTTAGGGCTGGGTGGTAGGACTTCAAATCGATTCTTTCAAGCCTTTGCCTTATGATTAATGAACTTTTTTTTTAAATAGCAGGTTTATAAGCTCGCACACAGAGTTAAGTGGCTCATCAGACCAACTTAGTCAATTATGAAAATAGTTCTCAATTTGTTTACATTGGCCTGTCACCCCCCAATTCAGCTAACTGAGGAAATCGTAAGCAGAAAATAAGAAACCTTTCTTCTGTCATTACTACTTTTTTTTTTACCCCAGGGGCTCATGGGGGACAGGGAGGAACTCCTTATATGGTCAGCACACACCATACTAGGGAGGATTATCCACAAGAAGAAAAATATTAATATTGGAATTAAGTGAAATCACCTACTACCTTTTTTTATCCACTTTATGCCCTGCCCCCAATTACTATTAGAGACCCTGATGCTAAGAAGGGGGTTAGGAGATGGTGAGACTCTTGGATGGGTGGGGGGACCTCGGTGCCACTGGGCAAAGCGTAAACTGTTTGCCGGCTGCTTTTTGGGGCCGCTTAGTTTGTCAACAGTCCAAAGCTTGTGGGTTGACATCAAAAGCAGCAAACCAGTCCAGGCATCGCACCTCCATCACCGTCACCACCACCCTATGCCACGCCACAGCTGAAAAGTCAACCCGTCAGCAGGTTTTAAGACGAGAGGAGGAGGACTGTCAGACGTGTGTGTGACGATCCTAGCGAGTTATCTCTGTAATTTAAACCTCTTTGTTAAAAGACAGATGTTTTGGATTCGCTCACATAACAAGCATGTGCGTGTGTGTTTGTAGGTGCTAGGTATAGGCTACGAGAAGAACATGCCAATCCCTTCCACTCATCCGTCCTCATTCTCCCCCTCCCCTGCTCCCCTCATTCCTTATCCCCTGTCCCCTCTTCTCCTCCCCCTCTGTTGGTCTCCTCCCCCTAAAGGCCTCCCTTACCCCGTAGGGGGGTTAATCAGACAGACAAGACAGCTGCTCAGAGCCCAGCAGGCCAGATTAACAACTCTTCTGATTGAAGAGTGTGTGTGTGTGTGTGTGTGTGTGGGGGGGGGGGGGGGGGCAGGCACGCACACGTGTTTTCTCACACACACACACACATGTGGGTTCATGTCCTCATCTTGACGCCAAAGCCGCGCTAAAACAACTTACAGTAAACAAATAAACAGCTGTGTGTGGTTTTTTTTAAACGAAGACAACTGATGATTTTCACAGGATCTTACAGCTGGCCTGGTTGTCGTAATAAATCTGTCAGTTTTAACTGTTTTTTTTTTTTTTTTTTTTTGAAGTTTCACAAATTTCAGGATGTCCCCCGAACACTCCGGTGGGCTTTCAGCTCCATTTTTAGGGAGTTCAGTTTTGATGCTGGTTGTCTAGTTTTGAGTTCCCTGGATAGTTATTGATGGGGATGCCTTGGATCTAAAAAAAAAACGTATGCTAGAATCAAAACAATCGATGTGCAGTGTCTCGCCAGACAACTATTCCACAGTCTCTGAATGCTTTTGCTGTATAGCACGGGTTTTCAACAGGTCATCCGGGGACCACCAGTGGTCCCTCAGAGGGTTTCAGCAAGGTGGTCCCCAGGCTACATGATGGAAAGTTGTTTAACCAGCTGTAACTCTTTGAGAGCGTAAACATGAAACCAAATGGACCCTTGCGGGTCCATTTGGTTTCCTGTTTACACTCTGAAGAGTTAAAATATTCATCATGTGAATTAGTCCAAGTGTACACAACTGATATCTACACAGAGCAAAAGAAATCTTTAGTTTTGGGGTCTGTGTGGCTAAAATGTCATCAAATAGTGGCCTATGGTTGAAATTCTGAATAAATAGTGGGCCCTGGTATGAAAAAGGTTGAAAACCACTGCTGTATAGAGTGGACCACACGTTTAAATACGCCTTGTGATTTAGATTTTTCTTATTTCCATTTCTGCCAAGCATCAAGCTATATGAATATGATTAGATGATTTCTATTTATTCATAAGGATAAATTGGCACATCCGTAAATGAAATGGAAGTGGGGCGGAGGTTTCACTTCCCACTTTATCGCTTACTCACTCACGGCATGAGCTTCTGTCGTCGGGGCAACAGAAGGAAGCGTTGGAAAAATTGGCAACAGTAGTCTGGGAACGCAAGACTATACATACCACTGCAGTGCACCACCTCCTCGAGGTGTGATTGTTTTGTAATGCCACCCCACTCAAGGTGTTATGCTTCGGTTTGTAGCGTGAATAAATTGGAGCCCTTCAGAGCGAGGATCCACCAAGGCTGGTCAATTGATTACCGATGTAAGTGCCTGCCTGCCATGTAAATAAATGACAGACAAGAGGAGGAGGAGGAGGAGGAGGAGGAGGAGGAGGAGCGTTGCACAGATGTTCTCTGCTGGAACGATTCGAGACGATTCAGGAGTCTGGGTGTGTTTGATTAGCTGCGTCACGGCTTGTGTATGTTGTTCTCTTCACTCCTCCTTCGTCTCCTCCTCCTCCTCCTCAGAGAAACAGGATTACCCCTCCTGTCTGATCCATCCTCCTCCAGGATCCCAACTCCAGTGCAGTCACTCCACATAGGCAGAATGGAGTGTATACACACATGCACGCGCACACATACGCACGTACTAGCGCACAAAGGTTGGTTATTTCACAGCTGATTGCTGATGGCCCCCCCCCCCCCCCCCCCCCCCCCCCCCCCCCCCACACACACACACACACACACACATAAAACGCAGACGGAGGGACATTAGGGGTTGGTCATTTGGAAACCCCTGTCTCAGCAGTGTTGCCAACTTGGCGCATTTGTCAATGTATAGATTTTTTCCAGCCCCCCCCTAGTGCCAACATTAGTGAAAAACTCCTGGCAGAAAATCTAGTGCTTTTTTTGCTGGTTAGTTGGGACGAAATTGATTGACAGGCGTCAAAGATAAAACCCCATTTTTCACCATTTTTCCACCTATGATAGGAAGGACCTTTGCTAACCAAATGGACGCTTATAGATCTGTAACTCTTGAGAACGCTCAAGAATTAAATTATATTTTAAACATCTGAATTACCGAATTTTCAAGAATCTACACATTTAGAAAATGTAGAATTGCTATTGTGACCAACATTTTGCCAGTTATTTCTCCTAAATTAGTCTGAGAGACTAAACTCAACATCAAATGGTGGTACTCTGTGGCTAAAATGCAGAATAAATAGTGGGTCCTGCTATGAAAATGGTTGAAAAAACCCATTCTAGTGCATTTTTCGGAAGTGCCACTAGTACATTTTGGATTTTGGCAGTTGGCTACACTGAGCACTGTGTTGTCCATAACTCCTCTCTCTCTCCCCTCTTGACCCCCTCCGCGACACAAAGTTTCACTTGGTCAGCCGATGAACCGTGAAGTACCGGGGCGTTACGCTGACACAGCTTCTTGTTGATGGCTTTGTTTGTTCAATGGCACATCGCACGGCCAAGAGGGGAACCATTTGATGCTCTGAAGAAACCTGTTGACCGGCTCTGCCTCCCACTTTTACATTCATAATGTACCGGTAGCTCATAGTTGCAGTGCAGTAGCACTGTGTGGGTTAGGGTACATGTACAACACTGGCTAAACACATAATAAGTTCAGTTAAAAATGGGGTGATATATGGACATTTCTAAAAAATTGTGCCTAAGGTACTAGTGTAGTGGTTATGGTTGTGAGTAAAGGAACTAGTGTAGGCGTTACGGCATGTTTCAGCCATTGACTTCTATCAATTGCTGGACATTTTCCAAAGACTGCAGTTTGCTTTGTCTGGAACCCATTGGATTTGATATAAAAATACTATCGTTTTGCCATCTGTTGTTGTGTGAGTGCCCATATGAGTGAAAAAATATATATTTCATTCACTGCGTCTTTAAATGGATGCGTTCACCAGAACGTGGCAGGTCTGTTTTCTCCGGCTGTCTCTCGGCTTTCCTTCTGTCTCCAGAAAGACAAGAGTACTATAAGGCAGATCACTGAGTCGCCCACACTCCTTCTTGAAATTGGAGAAATGAGGGAGAATATACCAACTCGACTGGCGACTCTAGATGAGGGACCTTTTTTGAGAATTAAATTCTTAACTTCATAATGTCTTTGCCCAAGTTGCAGACAGACTGCAATATGACTGGAGTGGTTGTTTTGTAGTAGTCAAAATCTACAAAGTGACTATTAACTAAAGTCAAATAATTGTGATGGAGTAAAAGTACAATATTTACATATGAAATGTAGTACAAGTAAAAGTACCTCTTAGACTCAACAACTAGCAATGGGAAAAAAGGGAAAAGTAGCATGTTGTAAGTCTGTCAATTATTCAGGCCCACTTAGGGCCAAGCTTCCTCGTTTTGCAAGCTGTCTGTCAACCACAAAATCTCTGCCTCTCTGACCGTCGCTGCAAGGCACAGTGCAGGCAGGCAGCCTGTTCTGTGATCATAACAGCAGGGCTTTTCAACCTTTTTGATACCAGGGCCCACTATTTATTCCGAAATTGAGGCACGGACCACCATTTGATGATATTTTAGCCCCACAGACCCTAACTAAAGATTCCTTTTGCCTTTGTCCACAATTCCAGGCTGGATTTCAGAAACAAAACAGATCAACATATAGATCAAAGTGATCATTAATCTACTACATTCTCTAGTTGAGTAGACTAATTCGGGGCTAATTCAGATGATGAATATTTTAACTCTTCTTGACATGCTCAAAAACCATAGGAACAGGTCTGTCAAGACCTATTTATTTTTTAAATTGAGTGATTTCACTTTTTTCTTCTTTTTTGGGCATATCCTCCCTAGTCCTACTATCGAGTGTGGTGACCATATAAGGAGTTCCCTGTCCCCAGTGAGCTCCTGGGGTGAAAAAACCCTACTTTCAGTTTGGGCTTTGGGATAAAAACCTTTCGTCCAATCAGGATGAATGGGGCCTTCCTCCAAACAGGATCGAGAGTGTGTGTGTAGGGGGGGCGGTGATCGTGGTATGTGTGTCGGCCTGTTCTACCCCCCCCCCCCCCCCCCCCTCCGCCACTGTAGAGTGTGTGCATGTGCACATCCTGGTTGGGTTTGGGTTCCCAAATCACCCAAATCCCTGCTTTAATCCTTAATGCTGCTTTAAACTCCCTCTCCAACACCTGCCTCCCCGTCAGAACATTTAAAACCTGTGGTGTGTCTCTGGATGGGGGAGCAGGCCAACAAACACATGCCCAGCCCCGGTTAGCATCAGCTCAGGTTCTGCGGTGTGTAACTGCACACCCAGTCTTCTCCTCTGCCGCGGCTTATAGCCGGTGACACGGCCGTGCAGTTAAAGCACCAGGGGCGGAGCTAGGCGTGGGCATGGGGGGGGCAATGCCCCCCTAAATACCCAGTCCGCGCCCCCCCCCCAAACACGATGCCATGCAAACAACCCAAGATATTTCAAATTAATGTGCTTACATTTAAAATGATGTGAAACACTACTACTGCTACTAACTAACTACAGTTGTGGCACCACTAAACCAACAGCATTTCATCATTGAAAACAGAAAACTCTCTGAGTCAGACCTTTAGCTTTATGCATGCTGCCCTGTCTGTTGCAACTTCATCAACAACTGATGTTACTATTGATGCGGAATTGCCAAATAAATGTCCTGTAACTGAAAATGGTACGGCTTCATTGCCCCCCCAAACGGGACATGTTACATCCGCCCCGGTAAAGCGCTGCGGCTCTGCTGGGTGTTGGTATCAGCATGGATGTTTCCCACAGAGCAATCACCTCGAGTGACCTTAACCACCAACACTAACCCGCAGGCTTCCTCCCATCTCGGGTTCAGTGTGGCCGTGTCACCAACGCCAGGCCCACTTTGTCTGCTGCTGTTTGAATCTTGTCATTGTGCAATGAATACCCTTAAAGGGAGGCCCGCTGGTTTTAATTATAGCCTATTGTGTTGTAGTTAAGTGTATTGTTGAGTCTGCGTCTTGTCTTATTTTGGCGTGCAACTCGTCTCAGTAGTACAAATTGTTAAGATTCTGTGGTCGGACTGTTTTCATGTTTTTATTTTCGTCATTGTCAACTCGTATAGGCTATTTGGCATGGGTGTCACTAGCACAGATTCCTGTGTTTCTAAAGCACTTGCTTGGCGATCAGTATAGATCATGGGTTTTCAACCTTTTTCATACCAGGACCCACTATTTATTCAGAATATTAGCCACGGACTGATGACATTTTAGCCCCACAGACCCCAAACTAAAGATTTCTCTTGCTTTTGTCCACAATTCCAGGTTGCATTTGGGAAACAAAACAGTCCAACATACAGATCAAAATGACCATTAATCTGTTACATTCTCCAGTTGTGTAGACCTGGGCGAATTCACATGATGAATATTTTAACTCTTGAGAGTGTAAATATGAAATATGATATGGTTTCATGTTTACGCTCTCAAAGAGTTACATCTGGTTAACCAGCATAATTTAGCCTGGGGACCACTTGGAATCCTCTCAGGGACCACTGGTGGTCCCCGGACCACCTGTTCAAAATCCCTTTACAGACAGTGAGTCTGAAACGCACGCATTATTGCGGCGATTCCACCGTGCCACTCACTGCTGACAGACGAGAATCACGTAGTGAGGGGAAAAAAGGATTGAAGTCTAAAATACATCGAGGGTGTGTGCACGAGGTGAGCATGCGCACACTGGACGTCGGTGTCACACTTGCTTTATCGCACGCCGGTTTCTTAGCGTTAAACGCTGGTTCCACTGAAAATGAACTAGAAGGCCCGATTTGTTACTGCCCGTCTGCAAAGCCCTTATCTGTTGTTCAGCACCTGAAAAAGGTTTTCTTAGGATATGCAATTATGCATGCATCCCCCTTTTGGACTTTTAGTCACTGCATTTTTTTAATATACAAAACAAGCCTAATAGAATGCCTAAGTCCAGACGGTGGAGGTGTCTGTAGTCTGTGTCTGTAAACGGTCAGTCAGTCATTTGATAGAGTCTGATTCTAGCCAATATGTGACTAATCTGGCAGTTCCGTACTAGTTAACTGAACAGCATTGAGTCCTCACATTATTTCAGCCAGTCGAGAAACACTTGTTGGTCCTTCTGAACCAAATAACCTGCATACATTGGCCCGTGTATTGTTTGTGCTTAATCCCTGTGTCCTTAAAGAGAGTGTGGGTGGGGTTGGGGTGGGGGGTGGTGGGGGGCATGGGAGAGTGCATTCATGGGAGACTGACAGTGGGATCAAAACCAGAGAAAGCGCTGTTGCATTTCCATGGGTAATTAATGACAGGCAGCTATAATATGGCTCACTGTGGGCAGGAGAGGAGAGGCGAGGAGGGGAGAGTCCAGCTATGTGCTGTATATGCAAAAAGCTTCATGGGTTATTAATGAGAGAGAGAGAGACGGACACACACACACACAGACACACACACACACACACAGACGTGCACAGAAAGAGAGATGGACATGGAGACGGAGTGGAAAATGAGATTAAGTGTTCCTGAGGTTTTGTGGATGGTGATTATTATTATTATTATTACTATTGGGAGCGGAGAAGAAGGAACGAAAAGAACATCTCTCTTCCCCTCTTTCGCTTCCCTGCTCTCGAACCATTCTCTTCCTCCCACTTCTTCTGTCACCGTTTCATCTACAGTAACCCGACTGTAACTTTATCCCATAACCCCGGATCATCTCTCTCTCTCTATGTCTCTCTCTCTCTCTCTCTCTCTCTCTCTCTCTCTCTCTCTCTCTCTCTCTCTCTCTCTCTCTCTCTCTCTCTCTCTCTCTCTCTCTCTCTCTCTCTCCCACTGTCTCTGTCTTTCTCTCCTATTGCTCAAGGCATGTCTGTCTGTCTGTCTATCATCCCGCAGCCACCTCCCTCCCTTTCCCTCCCCTTCCATACTTTTGCACTCGCTGCTCTTCATATCTGGATTCTCTTCTCTGTGATGCCGCACTACACGGGGCCCAGCATGTATGTACTGTAAGTGCGCAAACGTGTGTGTGTGTGTGTGACTGTGTGGGAGGAAGGATGTGGGATGCCTCGGAGGTCAGTCCCGTTGCGTTCCGTCAGCTGCGTGCATGCTAGGCCCGCTGCCAGTGCCGCTCGAAGGAGAAAAAAAAAACCTGAATCCACAGCCAATGGCAGGAGTTGTTGGTCAGCCCCGCCCCCTCCCCTCTCGAGGCATCCTGGGTAGGAGGGTGCCAGGAGCAGAAATGCTCACTCACCCTGTTAGTCAGTGACGAGAGAGAGAGAGAGAGAGAGAGAGAGAGAGAGAGAGAGAGAGACAACAGCCAAATAGTTTCCTTTTAGATCGCAGGAGAAACGAACGTCCAAAAATCTACACGCTCAAGATGTGCCTGCCTGAGGGAATGTTATATCTGCACTAGCCTTGAAAGCAATGCAGTGTAGTGGCAGGAGCCTTTCCCAATTGGGCAGAACTTTTATTGGGCAATTAAGCATCAATAATAACATCAGTTGTTGAAGTTGCAACAGACACGCAGCATAACCTGGCTTCCCCACCTTCATTACAAGCATTACAAAGCTTGTATATGAGTCTGGAGTTGCGGGCCGGGCAGGGCTCTGATTCTGATTTGACTTTCCAGGGATGGGATTTTAACTCCTATTGGTTAGAATCTAACCAATCAGAGCAGCGGTGATTGCCACGTAGAACACAGGCACCGGTAGTACACAGTGTCTGTAGTCCCCAGTGCCGTTAGCTGGCCTAGCTTCGAAAAACTACAAACTGGGTCTCTGCTGATTTGCGTCATTTGCATTTATGCATAAACACGCTCTGATTGGCTGGCCAGGGTTCGTGCCGAGCCAGATCGACCTCTGATTCGGAGAAGCCAGAGTCTTCCACTCCTGCGCCATTATGCCAGTGGGGGGTGCGGGGAAGACTCTGGGCCCAGGGTACATGCAGCACGCATAAAGCTAAAGGTCTGACCCGGAGAGTTTTCTGTTTTGATTGATGAAATGCTGTTGGTTTAGTGGTGCCAATGGTAGTTGGCAATAGTAGTGTTTCATATTATTTTAAATATAAGCAGTTTAATTTGAAATATCTTGAGTTGTTTTGCATCTTTGGTGGGGCAGACTGGGTATTTAGGGGGGCATTGCCCCCCAATGACCATGCCTAGATCCGCCCCTGAGTGCAATGGTCTATTAGCATAGACCAATGGTCATTTTGATCTGTATGTTTGCCTGATTTGTTTTCTTCAACAAATCTGTGCAGGTCTGTGTGGCTGAAATGTCATCAAATGGTGGTCCGTGGCCCATCCAGTAAATAGTGGGCCCTGGTATGAAAAGGGTTGAAAACCACTGCAATACATGATGTTTCTCTACCAGAACAGTCGCTGGTCACCGATAAAGAGCTTGTGGCCAACGCGTGCAATTCCTGCAGAACAGCATGTACAGACTCTGGCTTGCGCTTGAAATCTACCAGCATCTTCCTGCTTTTTTTGTTTTAAAAAAGACTCATAACACTTTTTTCCCCGCCTCTGCTCTTGGAACTGTTTTACAGAAATGTGTGTGGAGTTCCACAATCTGTGTAAAAAAGAAAAAAAAGAAAAGAAAAACAACTCGCGGGGAGAACGATAAGGAAGTGAAACAATGATGATTTTACCATACACACCCACCCCTGCGAAATAAAAGCAAAATTGCTGCTGTGTGAAGAATAAAAAATGTCCATGGGGGCGATTTGTGCTCTGACCTCTGAGTCAGAGAGCTTGTATTCCACAGAGAGGAGAATGTGTGAAACATTGATGTGTTTATACGTATGTTGTGTACACTTGGCCAGTACAGTGACCACCTTCTCTCTCTCTCTCTCTCTCTCTCTCTCTCTCTCTCTCTCTCTCTCTCTCTCTCTCTCTCTCTCTCTCTCTCTCTCTCTCGTGTGTATGTGTGTGTTGCAGATCAATGTGCGCGTCACCACCATGGACGCAGAGCTGGAGTTTGCCATCCAGCCAAATACGACAGGCAAACAGCTCTTTGATCAGGTAAGTGTGTGAGAGACACACACACTCAGGGGTGTAGTGGAGGGAGGACGCGGGGGGACGGTGCCCCCCACTTCTCTAAAATATTTTTGGGGCAAAAGGAAAAAAAAAACATTAGCATGGTGAAATACATCTTAATGACATCAAGATGTGTTTCACCATGTTAATGAGTTTCCTTTTTTCTGAGTGTACAAATGGAACCAAATGGACCCGCTAATGGACCCGCTAGGGTCCATTTGGTTCACATTTGTACACTCTCAGAAAAAAATAAATAAAATGGGTGGAAGAGGCGTCCCCCCCACTTCTAAAAGTACCACTACAACACTGCACACACTCCATTTAAAATATTCTCTTCCCCTATTCACCCTTCTTTTATCTAGTCTTTGTGGAGCTGCAGAATCTCATATTGAATTCTAGGCAGGGAGTTATATACACCAGTCTGAATCAATAAAATGACTTGCTGTTCTCCCAGTGAGTGCGTAATCTCATCTGTGTAGGTCACCTGACATTTTGCAGAACAGTTTAGCTTCTATGAAGGTATTTAGTGCCATGCTGTGTGGTTTTCAGAGTTGGCACAAATATTGCAGTTTAAGTAGTATCGCGATTGAATTATTTATCATGCAGCCCTGCTGAGTTGTGCGTGTGTGTGTATGTGCGAGCGCGCGCGCGCGCGCACACGCACACGCACACACACACACACACACACACACACACACACACACACACACACACACACACACACACACACACACACACACAGAGCACTATAACAAAGCAGCAATACTGCTCCCATCCAGCAGCAGTGAGTCCTCAATTAGTCAGGTCTAATGAAACCAGTTAAAACATGCAGACTGGATGTAAGGGCCTGCCCAGGGCCTATTACAGCTGCGTGAGGGCCCAGGGCCCATTACAGCTGTGTGAAGGCCCAGGGCCCATTACAGCTCCTTGAGGGTCCAGTTTGGTGGTTAGTTTGGTGTGAATCCAAACTAATAGAAACTGCAGGTTTTCTATTCCTGAAAAGTTGCATTGTGAAACTGGAAGCCATCGTGTTGTGCGGTTATGTCCCCTCATGTCTATATTGTCCATGTCCAGTAGTTTTGTAGCACTTAAAATTCCACACAGGACAGGGAATAATCAAGTATATCTCTTCCTTTGGATTGGCTATGGCTATGGTTAGATCGGGATGTTGTCTTCCAATAGTTGGGGGGGAATGTATGTCAAGTTAATGCAACGTGTGTGTGCTGTGCCTACTAGGTGGTGAAGACCGTGGGGCTTCGGGAGGTGTGGTTCTTTGGCCTGCAGTATACAGACAGCAAAGGATACCACACATGGCTTAAGCTCAACAAGAAGGTAAGAAAGAATCTCTCCCACTTCCACACTGAACAATCCTGTTTTTCAGACCAGGGCCCACTATTTATTCTGCATTTTAGCCACGGACCAACATTTGATGTTGTGTTTAGTCTCTCGGACCCACAATTTAGGAGAGATAACTGGTGAAATGTTGGTCAAAATAACAATTCTTCTACGTTTTACAAATGTGTAGAACTGTAGATTCTTGAAAATTAGACAATTCGGATTAAATCCATACTATAAACCACGAAATGTCTGTCTGTCCGTCCGTCTGAATGAATGAATGAATGAATGAATGAATGAATGAATGAATGAATGTCTGAAACACAAATATCTCCGCAATTGCCCCACCAATCGCTGTAAGTTTTCACACAGCCGTTCACCATAATATCATGAAGAGCGTGACGAAGCCCTTTTGCCAAATTAACACACCGTTGATTTATAATGAATTTATTTGTGCGTCCCATTAGCTTTATATGCGGGAAGCGACCCGCCCCCTATCACACACGTCACACCGACCCAACATGGAATTATCATTGCGGGGAATATAAGCGCATGGAGACGAGTGGGACGCTAGCGCAATGGACACGAGTGAGACGCGAGCACGAATCGCCGACCCTCCCTCAACGCCTTGCATTGCCTGCTCTGCTGCTCCGTCAATGAAGAAAATAAAACATAACCTCGACTCGCGGCGTGTCGGCTGCTTTAGCCTACTCGCCACGGTGTTTGAGGAGCAGTAGGACGTAGCCTATTCAGGCTGCACGAACAGCGCTCGAGCGCTCAGTTTCTGACCCCCCAATGTCGCAACTGTGACTCTACATGCCATTGATGTCGCAACGTTGACTCTGCATGCCCTTGAACGGCCAGAGTGTTACAGACAGTAGACAGAGTTGCGACAACTCCATAGACATGTACAGGCAGTTCGCCATCATGGCGCACAGCCCGGCCCATCTCTCTCTCTCTCAAACCCGTACCTTTCCACCCACCGCGGCACGCTCGATCTTCCCCTAAGTGTTGCGACGTTCGACACCAAAATAGAATATAACGATATAATCCACCATGATTATAACAGCGCTGACTCTCGCATAGACACGAGTGAGACATACAACGAATTGCCGATCCTCCATGCAGCCTCGCATTTCCTCAGTGGTTACAGCAGCACCCCAGCTACTCACAGAAAAAAACAACATAGCGTCGATTATCTGTCTCGCAACGACCGCTGTTCCACAACACTGCGACGTGAAACTTCACTTTTGATATGCGTGTGTGCGTGCGTGTACACACGGTGTCTCCCTTCAACTCTGCACTAATGGCTTATTAACTCATTGGTTCTCAACCAGTGGTCCTTAAGAGGATTCCAGGTGGTCCCCACTCCCAGGCCAACTTTTTTTCTATGCGTGTAGGCTACACACGTGTCGACTCTACACTAACACCGTGGTTTTCAACCAGTGATCTGGGGACCACCAGTGGTCCCTGAGAGCATTCCAAGTGGTCCCCAGGCTAAATGATGGAAAGTTGGTTAACCAGATGTACTGTAACTCACATCGCACATCATGCCACAAAGAAGTTAAGAACACAGCATACCTTCGGCTGGCACGCAACACCAAAGATTAACATTCACTCATGAAACACAACCAGGTAATCAGGTTGTGACAACTTATGTTTGTGGAAGATTCACATAAACAGAGATGAACACTTGGAACAATATTTCATGATGTCCACAGAAACAACCATTTTTATGCAACATTATTTAGGCCTATCACCATTTTTCTGTACGCCTTGCTTTGCCACAACTGATTTATCATTTCCCATGTTACAATATACTTTAAAACAATTGTTCCTCAAACCACTTACATTAATGGAATGATTAGTACATCACATTACCCACGCTTTGCATGATTTGGACTTCACATATTAAACGGGTAAGGTCCTAATATAACTTAACTCTTGAGAGCGTAAAATGCGTCCATTTGGTTTCAATTTACGATCTCAGGAGTTACAGATTTATAGGGGGCCCATTTGGTTACCAACTGTCCGGCATTTAGCTGGGGACCACCTGGAATCCTCTCAGGGACCACTGGTGGTCCCCGGACCACCTGTTGAAAACCCCTGCTCTATAAGGCTGTTGTCTTCTGCCTCCTCTACTGTTCTTTCTAGCTCTTTCTAATGAATGTCCTTCTGTGTTCTTCCACCTCCTCTCTTGTCCTTCTGTCTTTCACTTCTTTATATTCTCCTCCCCCGTAACTCTTCCTCACCACTCTTACTACAGACTACTGTCTGTCTGTCTGTCTGTCTGTCTGTCTGTCTGTCTGTCTGTCTGTCTGTCTGTCTGTCTGTCTGTCTGTCTGTCTGTCTGTCTGTCTGTCTGTCTGTCTGTCTGTCTCAACCTCTTCCTTTCAAGGACCCGTTGTTTCATAAGGATTAGATCACGGACCCCCCCCACCCCATACAATAATATGTATATCTCTGGGGAGATTCGGTGAGATCCACTAGTGACAAAATGGCCTGGTCGCAAATTTGGTTGCAACCAGATTCTTACTTACTTAGTCGTAACTACTTCACTGGTTGTGCACCGTTGTTGTGGCCATACTGTAGGTGCTTGTGGCCACGCACCTTCGTTGTCAAAGGTGCATGTGAGGGTCCATTTGGTTCCTAAATTGTCAATCTTTTACATTGAGACACACTAATTGTTTCTCTGTCAGAGCCAAAGTCTGCTCTGTTGTCCCCATAGTCTCAGAGGGCACTATACTATATGTGGTCACAGACTTCCTGACAAGACAAGCACACCCTCCAGCACCTCCAGCTGTAGTGAAAATCTCTCGAACGGAAAAGTGTCCTCCGCGTTCCGTTTGCACACGACATCAAGTCAAACGGACACTCCGAATGTCACTGTGTGTACCGTGACCCGCCTCTGAAACCATCTGTGTGTTGTTGGAGCACATGCACGTCATAGAATTCCCCCTCACCCTGAAGTACTGTTAAGGCACGCGTGTGTCGAGATTGAGGAGGTGGTACTGAAAATTCCCCTTGTTTTTAACTAGTGTGTGTGTGTGCGTGTGTGTGTGTGTGTGTGTGTGTGTGTGTGTGTGTGTGTGTGTGTGTGTGGAGGTGTTCCGCACAACCATGCTGGACCCATGTTAGGCTGTCAGAGTGATCTATGGCAGGATTTCACAAGGGGGGCTCCAGTCAGTGGAAACTATTCTGTGCGTGTGTGCATAGCACATAGATATACACACACAGTCTCACACTGTAGCTATATTCTGTACTGTCCCAGCTTGTCATTATGCATTATGTTCACATGCTGCACAAGGGTGCTAATTAGCTCTGCTAATGACTACTGATTAGATAGGTAGTGTACAGTTGGTGCTGTTGTGGATCTCTGGGCACATGCAGTGCCTCTTCACCCCCAAGTAGTTTGTGTGTGACTGTTAAAGGGACATTTCACATTGTGGCCACTCAATGTTAATAGTATTTGTAGTAGAACAGTGGTTTTCAACCTTTTTGATGCCAGGGCCCACTATTTATTATCTGCATTTTAGCCACGGACCATCTTTGATGTTGATTTTAGTCTCTCGGACCCAAAACTAAGGATTTTTGAGTTTTTGTCCACTATTTAGGAGAGAGCGTGAAATGAAACCAAATGGACCCGTGAGGATCTAGGCAGGACCACATTTAGATGACCAGGGCCCACTTGGCCTTGGGTGTTGTTAGAATGTGCAGTTCATGACAACCTTGGTCATGTCTCTCCCCTTCGGTCTCTCTCCTTCTTTCCTGTCTGTCTTCACTTAAAAGTAATAAACAACAATAAAATGCAGAGAAGAGGAAAAGCTTAATGGCACAAAGCCCAAAATCCATGCAATCAGTCAATCATACACTACAATAAATTCAAAAATATTGAATTTAGGGGTTGAGGGTGATTTTGGGCGGCCATACATGAAGCAAATATAACATGTCAATAGTATTATGTTTTGTTCTCAAAATGACCAGTATTTGTATTTTGTAATCAACTTCCCACTCAAAAGTCCTTCCCCTGTGCTCAGCTCCGCAGAGTCACTCGGCAATAGTTAAGAATTCAGAATGGTACCAAAACAAAGACACTGGTGTCTGAAAGGACCAGGGCAGAGGAGATAAGGCTGTTATCATCTGTTGGCAGTCCAGGTGTGTGGGGGCATGAGGGTCACTGTGGCCTCAGGACAGCTCATCTTCTGAAGGGCAGACAGAAGGACAAACGGACTAGGGTTGAACATCTAGGACAGTGTTTTTCAACCTGTTTCATAGAAAGACCCATTATTTATTCAGCATTTGAGCCACAGACCACCATTAGATGATGTTTTAGCCCCACAGACCCCAAAACTAAAGATTTCTTTTGTATTTGTCCACAATACCAGGCAACTGATGTTATTATCAATGCTTACTTGCCTAATATAAGTCCTGCACAAGATATAAATCTTGTGTGTCTCAGAACTAAAGAAAATATATAAAATAGAAGATATTTGTGTTATAGATAGATATAAATGCATAGTTATCTATCCAGTGTGGAGGTTTGAAGTGAATTTAAACTAAAATGACATGGGTGCGGCTTTGTCGCCCATGGCGCAAAGCGACATGGCGACAGAGGCACCCCTACCCCCACAATTGGGAAAGGTTACATCCTGGCCTGGTCGTAGTAGACAATCTACATTGTCTCAAAGCTTCGGCCTCAGATCTGCCCCTTGGCTCCTTGCAACACTCCTGTGATCCTGTCTGTGATTTCCTCTGTGATTGACTTATTGATCATGGTGTCGTTGCTTTGTCAGACCTCGAATAATTAGAAGAGCAGGCGCTGACTGCCTGACTCTGATTTGGTTGGATTCCATGACAAGTGATTTCTTTTCGAGACATGACGTGTCGTTACTCAGAACATGGGTCACAATTGACAGTCTAATTGGTTGATTTGAGTTATTGGTTCCCAATCTCAACGTTGGGTCTGGGAACCCAAACATCAAACATTCGAACCTGCAAACTTGTACAGTACATCTGCTATTTTAAGAATATTTTTGAAAAATCTGGAAAAAATATGGTTTTAGAAGGCTAAAGTGGAAGGGTTCCCAACATGGGGGTCTGTGGCCTAATGCATACACAATTGGGGGTCCTTGGAATAAAAAAAATGAGACTCACTGTTTTTAAGTTGATTGATCGCCAATGTCTTCTCTTCTTCGTGAGACTGTGCTTTCCATTTGATCATTACATTGCATCTGTCTTATGGACTAATTAGAACATAGCTGTGGTCCAGAATCCGCAATGGAATTGATCAAGTTATTGATTAACTGTATGTTTCTGTAAAGGTTACTCTGATTGATTGTACTAATCAGAACCAAATCAATCACCCAATGCATTAAATCACGGTTTCTCATCCTCTGACCCCGCGGACTGGCAAATACACAGACGGTCCATGTGGGGAAAATCCTTTTTGTCAAACCTAATCATATCAACATGTTTAAGTAATGTCATAATCAAAGGTAAGAGCAGACTATTAACACCATCATATACTCCCAAAGTGGGGACCGGGGACCCCCAGGGTGTTCCTGAGGGAGTTCCAGAGGGTCCCCAAGCTAAATGATAGTTTGGAACCAAAAGGATCATTATGGGTCCTTGATTCTTGAGCTTGTACAAATGGAACCAAATGGATCCTAACGGATCCATTTGGTTCCATTTGTACAAGCTCAAGAATCCCACTGTGGCTGTCGGAAGTGTTTCAGACAGAACAGTCGGAACCAGAATCAAGCCCCATGTCTGTGTTAACCAGGTGACCCAGCAGGACGTGAAGAAGGAGAACCCCTTTCAGTTCAAGTTCCGCGCCAAGTTCTTCCCCGAGGACGTCTCTGAGGAACTGATCCAGGAGATCACACAGAGACTGTTCTTCCTACAGGTGAGACGGTTGTATAGGGATGGGCAAAAATATATTGCAATTCTTAATACTTCTGTAGGCCTATTCATTAATTTGTTCAGAAAGTCAGAAAGAGTGATGTTATCATGCTGCATTAATGTATATTATTGAACTTTTTGTTGTTTATATTTTTATTTTTTTATTACTTTTTACTGTACTGTATTTTACTTGATGATGACGTCATCTTTTAGGACCTTTTTTTCTGAGGGTGTAAAAATGGAACCAAATTGACCCGTTAGAGTTACAGATCTATAAGGGTCCATTTGGTTACCAATGGTCCTTTCTAGGAAGGAAGGAGGACTCTATCATAGGAGGAAAAATGGTGAAAAACAAGGGTTTTATGTCTGGGGCTTGTCAATCAATTTTGCCCCAACTCACCAGCAAAAAAGCAATAGATTTTCTGCCAGGAGTTTTTCACTAATTTTGTCTTGAAAAAAGCCAAATATATCGGCAAATGCGCCTAGTTGGCGACACTGGTGATGAATCAGCAGTGGGTTATCGGTGGGTTTTTCAACTGACACATGACGGTGAGCAGCCAATAGAATGCAGTATCGAACTTTTTCTCAAGTAAACAACATTGAGCACTTATTGCCGTTATTGACCATGGTCCTGTCTTTTCGTCCAGGTGAAAGAGGCCATTCTGAACGATGAGAACTACTGTCCCCCCCGAGACGGCCGTGCTGCTGGCCTCATACTCTGTCCAAGCCAAGTACGCAGACTACAGCAAAGACGTCCACAAGGCAGGATACCTCGCCCACGACCGCCTGCTGCCACAGAGGTACACACACACACAGGCGAACGCACACGTCCACCACACACAATACACCATGGGTTTTCAACCTTTTGGACACATGGGCCCACTACAGTATTTATTCAGCATTTGAGCCACGGACCACCATTTGAGGACATTTTAGCCCCACAGAGCCCAACACTAAAGATTTCTTTTGCTTTTGTCCACAACACCAGGCTAGATTTGGGAAACAAAAGAGTCAAACAAACAGATCAAAATGACCATTTATCTTCTAGGTAGACTTAGGGTAATTCACATATGAATATTTTAACCCTTGAGAGCATAAACATGAGGCACTGGCCTATCCACTGGTCTAGTGGTCCACGTTCATGCCACATTTAGGTTTTGGCCTGACAGTGTGTCACATGTTCGAGTCCCATAGATCTGCTGTTTTTACTAGTTTGTATCCCGGAGCAAAATATCAAATTTCTCATTTTGGATCACAGACTAAAAACGTTGGGAACCGCTGCACTAGACACACACATGGATGAAAGGTCCCTCACCCTTTTTCACAAATCACAACATTAGGCCTTAGCAAAGGCATAGCAAAATGTTGGGAAAGCAAAAGGCCCAGCAAGACATCTTTATTTTGATTTTATTTTCTGTTCATTTCATCCTCCCAAGACAGAAATACAATACTAGCAACACAATATGAGAAATGCAACGCTGACAATACAAGAGCACACAGTCGGGACTTGTCATGACCCGAACACAGGGCTTGTTATGATTCGGTTTATGAGTGTGTTGCATCATTTCAGAGCAAGACTAGTTGTGGCTGGTCTTCAGTTTGATGCTTCAAGACACACACACACACACACACACACACACACACACACACACACACACACACACACACACACACACACACACACACACACACACACACACTGTGTGCGCGCGCCCACATGGAATGTGTCTCATTCTCTTGTGGAATGTTCTGTGATTTCCTTGGTAGGAAATGTGATCTATCTTTTGGGTTGAGTCACCGCTTTCCCTTGGAGCACTCCCTCCTTAAAGTACATCTGACGAAGCCGCCTGCCCGCCCGCGCATGCACACACACACATGCACACACATGCGTGTGCGTTAACAAATGACGGGAGAAGATTTTGTTCCAAGTATTATTGGTGCGTTTCACAATGATGTTACATGACGTGGGAGGGAGTTACCTCCAGGCAGACGAAGCCTTTATGTCTTCCCTATGATCTTTGGTGCCAACAGGGGGGGCCTGGCTGGACCCCCTGTTTTGGGAAACACGGTGTTAAGTGTGTGTGTGTGTGTGTGTGTGTGTTGCAGAGTCCTAGAACAACATAAGCTGACCAAGGAACAGTGGGAGGAGAGGATACAGACATGGCACGAAGAACACAAAGGAATGCTCAGGTACGCACACACAGACACTCGCACACATGCAGGCATGAGAAAACATTTATCCTATTGGCCTGAATATAAGACTATGCTTTTTTCCCCAATGGAAATATCCTGTTAATGGAGTCGTCTTATATTCAGAGGCTATACTATTTGACATTCAATGTTCTTTTTTCTGTAAATGGGTCTTGAAAAATGTTGGTCGTCTTATAAACGAGTCGTCTTATATTCGGGACAATACGGTACATTGCAATGTACAAAGACAACTCTATCCAAGAATACACACAATCATTAGTCTTTAGCGTGGTTGTGTTCCATCTGATATCCTTCTCTTAGCACAGCAGATAACAAATCTTGCTGCTGTGTTTGTTGCATATTGTTGCCCAGCAAACGTGGGAGTTTTTTTTTTCTGTCACTATTCACGTTTTTGAAATCTCTGTGGGAGATTGTAATCTTTGGGAAGTATGTGCCTCTGATGCCTTGGCAAAACAGACTACAGACATTACTCCACAGAGAATGTGTCACAGGTATACACACTACAGTTACCCTATGTGAGTAAAAGCTTTGAGTGGCACTGGCACTGTGTAGTACCATCATATGACCAACAGGGCTGCTCTCACGATTGTTAATCCTCGTCCTTCGTTCTCGTTGCAGAGAGGACTCCATGATGGAGTACCTGAAGATCGCTCAGGACCTGGAGATGTACGGCGTCAACTACTTTGAGATCAAGAACAAGAAGGGCACCGAGCTGTGGCTGGGAGTGGACGCACTGGGCCTCAACATCTACGAACACGAGGACAAGTAAGGAACACACAAACACACACCAGGGGCGGATCTAGGCATGGGCATGGGGATGGGCAGTGCCCCCCTAGATACCCAGACTGCCCCACCAAACATGATGGCATGCAAAACAACCCAAATTTCAAAGCTATTTCAAATTAAAGCGCTTATACCCTATTGGCCTGAATATAAGACTATGCTTTTTTCCCAATGGAAATATCCCAAAAATGAAGTTGTCTTATATTCAGGGGCTATACTATTTGACATTCAATGTTCTTTTTTCTGTAAATGGGTCTTGAAAAATGAGGGTCGTCTTATAAACGAGTCGTCTTATATTCGGGACAATACGGTATTTAAAATGATTTGAAACACTACTACTGCTACTGACTAACTAACTGCTGTGTCACCACTAAACCAACAGCATTTCATCATTGAAAACAGAAAACTCTCTGAGTCAGACCTTTAGCTTTATGCATGCTGCGTGTCTGTTGCAACATCAGCAACAACTGATGTTATTATTGATGTTTTACTTGTCTAATAAAGGTCCTGTAACCAAAAATGGTGTGGGTGCGGCTTCATCGCCCGTGGCGCGAAGCCGCACCCATACCATTTTCTCCTGCCCCCCCATTTGGGAAACGTTACATCCGCCCCCGACACATACATGCATAGATACACGGATATATGAAAGCATGTTTGTTTTGGTTACAGAGTGTTTGGATTCACACACACACACACACACACACACACACACACACACACACACACACACACACACACACACACACACACACACACACACACACACACACACACACACACACACACACACACACAAATCAGAGGCACAGGGTTCAGGTTTTTTCGACTCCGAAAACAAACATGAGCTGTTTTGATAAGTTATGATTGGAAGGCGTCAGTCAGTCTTATGGTTCAGCCTTTTAGTTGGGTCGTTTCCGACCGTTCCGTGACCGTGGAGAGCGAAGGTCCGTTTCTCAATGGAATTATCATCTAAGAGGGTTATTAAACAAATTTGGCCGGGGTGTACTTTCTGAAAGTGCGGGCAATTTTTTCTAGAGCCATAATCCAAAATGTCCGCCCAAAAATGTGTTTTTTCTTCATAACTTGAAATGCATTGATTTTACACCCCATAAATGTATTGAACATTAATACAAAGTTGGGCATTACGGACGATTTGGTACCAAGCACATGTCTGTATCTTCTATGGTTCTCGAGATACAGCATATAGGTACTTTCACAGATTGAGGAAAGCAAGACATTTGTAACATTGATTCTCAAGTCAATCAAATGGTGATACAGGCATGAAAATTGGTACACACACTCTTCAAACCCCACTATTTCCTAAAGTACTGTGTGCCCTGCAAAATTCCAAGATGGCAGCCCCCAAAATCCAAGATGTCCCTCCAAAAATGTGGTTTTTCATTCATAACTCGAAATAGAAAGATTTTAAGCCTCATAAATGTATTGAACGTTAATATAAAGTTGGGCATTACGGACATTTTGATACCAAGTACATGTCTGTATGTACTACGGTTATTGAGTTACAACATATACGTAGTGATGTGGCACCAAAAGGGTAACATTTTGGCACATTTCACTCTTTTACTCAAATATCCCTTTATCACCATACTAACCATTTTCAGGAAACGGACCTACATGGGTCTGCTATCATTAACCACTTCAAGTTTTTCAATTGATGAAAAGGGTCGGGAGTTATTAAACCGAACGTGAATGCTGTTTCAGTGCTAAATTTGCTGTGTATATTTTGCCAACATAAGCCACGCAGAAACGCTAAACCCTTTATCCCAAATCCCTTATTATTATCCCTCTTTTAGTATTTTGATAAACCTTTTGGTATGCCAATCTACTGACATGTTGTGAGCTTGTAGACTGCCCATTTTAACTATATTGAAAAATGTTTTTTTTAAATTACGTTAAAAAGGCAAAGAAGTTAAGGGATAAGGGGTTTAGAGGTAACGGAAACCCAGGCCTAAGTGGATATCTGAAGTGGATATCTGAAACGCACCAAGTGTAGCATGTGTCATAGTGTAATGGTATAATATGCTAATAAGTGTAATAGTGTAATATATGCAATAGTGTAATAACGTAATAGGGCTAATAGTGTAATATTTGTGCATTAGGGTAATAGTGTAACATTGTAATATATGCAATACAGGGGTCGACATTAAGGGAAATTTGGCACTGGCCCTTCGGGCCAGTGGATTGTCCAAATCACTGGCCCCACCATTAAAATCACTGGCCCAGGGGAATCGCCCTTTTTTTTGTATTTTTATTAGGGATGTCAGTAAAGGTTAATTTTGTTGCCGACTAGCTGACAGGACTAACCGGAGGTTAACTAGATATTTATTTACTTATTTTTAACTAGCCTCTCCAGTATTTTTTTAATAGGCCTACCGTAAATTTAATATGGGCCTACATTCATATTGGTAGACAAATGATAGGCCTACCTATCCTATACATTTATGTATGCTCCTTTTAAAAAGGCAATACAAATAAATATTAGACTTAATAATCAATAAACAACGCGTCGTGGTCTTGCACGCATGGCTCTACATGCGTGCACGCACGCATAATCTACAACACTCGTCGTTTCCACTTCTGATCTGAACAATCAACTGGGCTGTTTTTTATTATTAAGAAAGAAGATGGACTTGCATGATCTGTGACTTTTCGCGGCGGAGAACCCCCTTTAAGTTCGTCTGGTATTATGATTTATGATGATGAGGAAGAGGAGGAGGAGGATACGTTAGCGCATGGCAAACTTCGCCCAATAGCCATGCTAGTGTGGACAGAGGAGGACGCGGCGGCGGAGTTTATAGCGCTAAAAATGTCAAACACGTTGTCCCACTATGACTCGGTTTTAGTTTTGACAAGCGACGTGCACGGCAGTTCATTTCACATTGTGGATGTAAGCCTGGAGATCGAGGCTAATAGTGTAATAGGGTAATATTTGTGCATTAAGGTGATAGTGTAATATATGCAATAGGGGTATAGTGTAATAGGGTAATATGTGTAATAGTGTCATAGTGTAACATGTGTAATAGTGTAATAGGGTAATATTTGTGCATTAGGGTAATAGTGTAATATTGTAATATGTGTAACATATGTAATAGGGTAATATGTGTAATAGTTTAATAGTTTAAAGTGCAATAGGCTAATAGGTGTAATAGTGTAATATATGCAATATTGGTATAGCGTAATAGGACAATTACACTATACCACTATTACATATATTTCACTAATGCATACATATTACGCTGTTACACTTATTTGCCTATTGCACTTTTTCACATATTACACTATTACACATGTTACACTATGCTCCTATTACACTATACCACTATGGCATATGTTACAATATTACACTATTACACATATTTTACGCTATTGGCCCTATTACACTATTACACTGTTTCATATTACACTATTACACATATTAAACTATGACACTATTACACATATTACCCTATTACACTAAACTGCTATTGAATACATTACACTATTACACTATTATCCTAATGCACATATATTACACTATTAACCCTATTATGCTATTACACTGTTGCATATATTACACTATTACACTATGACACTATTACACATATTACCCTATTACACTATACCGCTATTACATTACACTATTACACTATTATCCTAAGGCACAAATATTACCCATTACACATGTTACACTATGGCCCTATTACACATATTGTCCAATTACACTATACCACTATTGCATATATTACAATATTACACTATTACCCTAATGCACAAATATTACACTAGTAGCCCTATTACGTTATAACACTATTGCAAATATTACACTATAACACTATTGTATATATTACACTATAACACTATGACACATGCTACACTTGGTGCGTCTGTTTCAGATATCCACTTAGGCCTGGATTTCTGTTACCTCTAAACCCCTTCTCCCTTAACTTCTTTGCCTTTTTAATGTCATTTAAAAACATTTTTCAATGTAGTTAAAATGGCCAGCCCTTATTGTGAAGCACAGACTCAGTGTGAAGCACAGACAGACATTTATGCATGGCTTATGTTGGCAAAATATACACAGCAAATTTACCACTGAAACAGCATTCACGTTCGGTTTAATAACTCCCGACCCTTTTCATCAATTGAAAAACTTGAAGTGGTTAATGATAGCAGACCCATGTAGGTCCATTTCCTGAAAATGGTTAGGATGGTAATAAAGGAATCTTTGAGTAAAAGAGTGAAACGTGCCAAAATGTTACCCTTTTGGTGCCTCATCACTACGTATATGTGGTAACTCAATAACCGTAGTACATACAGACATGTACTAGGTATCAAAATGTCCACAATGCCCAACTTTATATTAACGTTTAATACATTTATGAGGCTTAAAATCTTTCTATTTCGAGTTATGAATGAAAAACCACATTTTTGGACGGACATCTTGGATTTTGGGGGCTGCCATCTTGGAATTTTGCAGGGCACGCAGTACTTTTAGAAATAGTGGGGTTTGAAGAGTGTGTGTACCAATTTTCATGCCTGTATCACCATTTGATTGACTTGAGAATCAATGATACAAATGTCTTGCTCTCCTCAATCTGTGAAAGTACCTATATGCTGTATCTCGAGAACCATAGAAGATACAGACATGTGCTTGGTACCAAATCGTCCGTAATGCCCAACTTTGTATTAATGTTCAATACATTTATGGGGTGTAAAATCAATGCATTTCAAGTTATGAAGGAAAAAACACATTTTTTGGGCGGACATTTTGGATTATGGGCTCTAAAAAAAATTGCCCACACTTTCAGAAAGTACACCCCGGCCAAATTTGTTTAATAACCCTCTTAGATGATAATTCCATTGAGAAACGGACCTTCGCTCTCCACGGTCACGGAACGGTCAGAAACGACCCAACTATTTTCTCATACAGAGTTGGATGCTTCTGTAAGGTCCTTCAGTGCACACTGTGAGCGTCAAGGATGAATTACTGGCAATACAGAGAAGATTAAATGCTTAGGCAGACGACATTGAGGGAAGAAATGGTTGAACTCTGTGTAGAACACGACAATCTCCCGTTTTGTGATGAGATTACTTAACGTTGTATATCTATCTGGTTCTGCATTGTATGAAATCACGGCCATACAGTGACCTGGTATGGCGGCGCAGCGGAATTCTGGTTCTCCTGTTTGATCTGCTCATTAATCGCCTCTAATTAATCGTCGCTTAACGAGTCCAATTATGAGAAAACGGCTGACATTGTGGGGGGAAAAAGGCTCTCAAGAGAATGGTGTGTTGGGGAACTGTGAATGATGAAAGCTTTGTGAAAGCCGCAGAGTTCTTTAAAAAAAAAGAAAAAAAAAAAAGAAAACAGGCGTGCCCTAATGGATTTATGTCCCATAAACAACTTATATTAGCTTTTGTTGTTGTCGTTTTGCTGAGTTACGACGTCATGTTATATCTTTTGTCACGAGTCACTGCCAGGCAAAGATCATCATCCAGGGCCTTGTCGACACTCCGGCGCAGGGTAATGATGCATGGAGGAAAGGGGAAAAGGTTATGATTAAATTGGATGCAATGAACTCGACAAAGCATTGATGGCGCGTCGTTGGTAATCAGGCATGAAGAGGTCTGAGGTGGTGGGACGGGACCGGACGGGACGGGACGGGCTGCAGCTTGGATTTTGAGCAGAACTCTAGGACAGTGGTTTTCAACCTTTTTCCTACCAGGGCCCACTATTTATTCAGAATGTGAGCCACGGACCAACATTTGATGACATTTTATCCTCACAGATTCCAAAACTAAAGATTTCTTTTGCTTTTGTCCACAATTCCAGGCCGGATTTCGCGGGAAAATAGTCAAACATACAGATCAAAATGACCATTAATCTTCTACATTCTCTAGTTGTGTAGACTTTTTAACTTTTTTAACTCTTGAGAGTGTAAAATGAAACCAAATGGACCCTTGCAAGAGTTACATCTGGTTAACCATCTTTCCATAATTTAGCCTGGGGACCACCTAGAATCCTCTCAGGGAACACTGGTGGTCCCCGGAGCTGCCATGTTGGTCATATATCATGATAACTCCACAGTGCCACGATAGGGAGCCCACTATGGAAACATCCAGGGATTTTCGTTTATACTGTACATAACAAGTAGATACACCTATATTTTGGCGCACCTGCACACTATAGACACTCAGTGTGTTTACTGTTAACAGAGGTAAACAAGCTGTTGTGCAAAGAAAAAGCAATAGTTGAGATCAACATGAAGTTTCCAAACACAAGATCAGAAAACGTCATGTAAATTGTATGTGTGCGGTGCCAGTATGTGGAAGTAGAGTTACATTGGCTCGTTAGCAGAACATTAGTCCTGTAATCGGCTGGAAATGTCTCTGTAAAAACGATTTACAATGTTTAATTCAATACGCATGATTTCATCGGCGGCGTACACTCTTGTGTTCAGCAATCCAGTGAACAGGGACGTTGTGTCAGCTGCACTAAGCAAATTACATTTGTGACTGCTATCGATTCTGCCAGCCGGCCGGTCGGTCGGGCGCGTCCATAAATTGTCACATGCCTGACATCACAGATGGAGGTTGTGCCTCGCAAGAACTTGAAGCACTTCAACCCCACATAACCTGTAGTTATAATACACCAGAGGACCAATTCTTTGGTCCCTTCATTTTTACCCACTGACTACGCCAAATCACTTCATTGGAAATTGCTGATCTGCAAACTTCTTGCGATGCAGTTCACCGTGAACTTGGCTATTTTTCAAAAGGAACATTTCGCCCTCCTTTATGACATGACCGGAATCGGGAGGGACGGGTTGTTGAAGAGTCTGAAGCAGGAAGCTCCAGCGCAGCCTTATATTTAGCAGTGAAACGTACAGTAGAGAGGGACTGTGAATGAGGGATGGCCAGTGTTGCCAACTGCCAAAATCCAAAATGCACTAGTGGCACTTCCAAAATGCACTAGAATGCGCTAGAGCAGTGGTTTTCAACTATTTTCATACCAGGGCCTGCTATTTATTCTGCATTTAACCAGGGACCCCAACTCACCAGCAAAAAAGCACTAGATTTTCCGCCAGGAGTTTTTACTCATTTTGGCGCTGGGGGGTCTGGGAAAAAAGCTAAATATAGCGACAAATTTGCCAAGTTGGCAACACTGGGGATGGCAGAGGAAGAGTGTCTACCCTGTAGGTGTGTGTGTTGGGGGTGGGATGGGGGGTCTTTCCTGTCTCCTGTCCCCACCCCCAATTTGGAAGAAATGGAAGAAAAGAATGGGTTTTAATCTGGACTCTGACAGCGTTTCCTGTGTCTGTTGTGCCACTCCTGGCCCCTGTCTGTCCCCTGTGGAGGGAGCCCCCCTCCCCTCCCAACAATAACCTGGGGTCACCATCACAGGCCAGCATCCTTCCTTCTGACCCTGCCTCCTCCTTGTTCCTCCTCCTGGTTAACATGGAGGAGGCCACGCCGAGGTCGACGGGCTTTCCCCAGCCCCTTGGAGGAAAAAAACCCTGTAAAAGTAATGGATATTTTCAAAAATAACACCGTTTGGTGGGGTGAACTGAGTTGTGCTGTGTGTGTGTGTTCTGTATTGGTGAAACAGTGCCCCTACCTGTAGGTTGGGGACAATGCCGGGCCTTGGAATGATTGCATCATTCAAAAATGACTGTTCACCAAAGTCACAAGTAAACTATGGAAAATATGAACCTTTTACTTTATTGACGATTGTCCCCACCAAGGCAGCGTTACCATATCTGCTTATCATAAGCAACATTTGACTCTCATGTCAACGACTCTTTCACTCTACTCTTTTTCTTATTTTTTCCCCCCTTTAAAGTCACTTGGAAATAGTTGCTGGTTGATGTTTTTGGGCCTTGTTTCTAAAGTGTACCACAGGCGTATTCTCTGTAAGGCAACAAAGGCTGTAGCCTACCCAAATCTAGCTTATCCTGATTCAAGAGAAAGATAGACAACATTGCCAAGTTCAAGTTAGAACAATATGAAGACAGCATGGAACACGTCCATGGCCGCGACCATTACGATGTGATTCACGTCTGATTCATGGGCAGTGCAACAAGTTAAAAACTCAAGGCTTGTTTCAGTTGTGGACCAACAACAGTGCAACAAAAAGAGCTACACAAAAAGTGTCAAGATTTGATATACCGGTAGTATGGTATATCAAATTCCTTATTTCTTATTTCTTTTTAAATCATGACAAACAGGAGCCTATCCTTGTCCCTCTTCTGTTTCTCAGGACACCAATCCTCAGACTATATGCTCACAAGATGTCGCATTCAACGCATAAGCTTGTAGTTCAGCAATTTTCCTACTATGGCTTGGAGACTGATCCATGATTTGTTGTATAGTGATGTTGTGACTGTGAGAGGAAAAGGTTTGGCAATTTTGAAAGTTGTTAAAAGGGAGCAGTGTTGGGCAATATTACTTAGGAATTACTTTCCTCAGTAATATTGCCCAATACTGCTGTTGGGCAATATTACTTCGGAATTACTTTCCTCAGTAATATTACCCACACTGAAAGGGAGGCTGTGTCCTCATTTGTGTGGGATGGGACAGCTCATCTGTCCATAATAGCCTACTGCATGTGCAAATCAAATCGGATCACACAAATTCACCACATTGAAGTGTCCATGAACAAAAATGTGAATGAGGGGGCGACGGTGGTGATGCATCATGTACTCTATTGCGTCATCGCTATGAGCTGGTCTTAATTGTCTCAGTGATTAACACTTGTTGTGGTCAACAGACACCTCAGCAGTCTGAGGATATGCCAGGCCTAAATGTCATCATGGATTAAAGTTCTCAGTCCCCATGCCTGATTTCACTCACCCAGATACCATACCATAGAAGCACTCTAGGCTTTCCTGTAAAGGAGAAAGGGAGGCTATTTTTGGGGTGCGACATGGTACACGACCAAGTATTCTAATCAGGCATAATGCTAAAAGATTTGTCCGGTAAAAGTCTAGCCCTAAAGCATGGAGGAATGAAGTATTTTCCATGAACCCTGATGGCCTTGGACATAAGGGTAAGGATAAAAGTAAAGGATAAAAGTAAACTGCAACAACACAGGTTCGGGACTTTGATACAAAACATGTTACATTTTTTGTGCCGTTAATGCTGTTTCACAAATCGCACATTGGAACTTAACACAGCAAAATGGTTGTGAGATTCCTTTTTTTTAAGCTTTGCTCCCTGCTGTGCTCCAGAATGTATTTGTGTGTGTGGGATGAGTGGTTTCGTACAGGGGTTTTCAACCGGTGGTCTGGGGACCACCAGTGGTCCCTGAGAGGGTTCCAGGTGGTCCCCAGCTAAGTTGGTTAACCAGATGTAACTCTTGAGAACGTAAAAATGAAACCAAATGGACCCTTGCGGGTCCATTTGGTTTCATTTTTACACTCTCAAGAGTTAAAATATTCATCATCTTAATTAGCCCAAGACTACACAACTAGAAGATTAATGGTCATCTGGATCTGTATGTTAATTTGCCTGTTTGTTTTCCCAAATCCAAACTGTGGGGCTAAAATGTCCTCAAATGGTGGTCCGTGGCTCAAATGCTGAATAAATGGTGGTCCCTGGAGTCAAAAAGGTTGAAAACCCCTGGTTTAGTACAAGACAGAATCGTACTCAGAAGGAGTCAGTTTGCTTTAAAATAGGACCAGCCCTTCCTGCAAGGCAAGTCACATCTTGTGTTTACTGGACACCAAAAGGTTCTCTTGATCTTAAAATGTTGCTGACAAATGCCACACTGAAGGATGACTTCCACTACCGCTTCCTTTCCTGTGTATAGTCAGAGTGCTCATCGCCATCTGGTGGCTGAATGCTGTCAAATGTTTTCTCATTGCTAATTTCACGTGAAGATTGCATGTGAAGTGTGCGCTGGGAGCGTTTATTTCTACATTGTGTAGTCAGTTACGACATTGATTATTTCTCCTCCCCAGGTTGACGCCAAAGATCGGTTTCCCCTGGAGTGAGATTAGAAACATCTCCTTCAACGACAAGAAGTTTGTCATCAAGCCCATTGACAAGAAAGCTCCAGTGAGTACACCACTAATAATATTTGCAATAATAATTTTAAAACAGGAAATCAGATGTAAACACAATTAATAGCGCACTATAGAGGGATGCTTTGATCTTGCTGCAAAGTGGGTGCCTATGAGGTGCTCTACTTCCCAATGTATGAATGAATGGACCATTGTAAAGCGCTTTGAGCACTTGGAAAAGCGCTATAAAAATGCAATCCATTATGAGCTATATTCCAGTCATCGTATCAAAGTATCCTAAGCAAGACCCTAATGACTTGCTTGAGGCTACTTCAAATTAAATTGATGTGCTTTATTTTGTCCAAATTTGATACATTCTGGGGCATATCATCTATACAAAAAAACACAACTGGAGCAATCGGGTTACGATGCTCTGGCGGTAATGTACGTACGTATGTGTGTGTGTGTTTGTGTGGTGTATTTGACCTGCAGGACTTTGTGTTCTACGCGCCGCGGTTGCGGATCAACAAGCGCATCCTGGCGCTGTGCATGGGCAACCACGAGCTGTACATGAGGAGGAGGAAGCCTGACACCATCGAGGTGCAGCAGATGAAGGCCCAGGCCAGAGAGGAGAAGCACCACAAGCAGATGGAGAGGTACTGGGGAGCAGGAGAGTAAATGAGATCCTGTACAGTGTACACCCTGTGGTCCACCAACATGTTCATGCCAAGGCGCCCACATTGACACAAATTCATCCCTATGAGGGCCCCGTATACAGTGTAGAAAATGACAGATCTATCTCTCTGCACACTGCAAACTATGCTGCAAGTTACATTTATTCCCTTATTCAGTGCCTGTGTAACAAAAATAAAAAATACCCGTAAACAAATATTAAGGATTTGCATAAACATGAAAACACTCAATTAGTCAGCAATGCCTTTCACCTCTATATTGTGAGTGGTTATAAACAAAACGACCACTAGAGGGCAGCGTCGCCTCTTATGTTGACAGAAGGAATCAAAACATATTCCAGAATGAGAATTATTTTAATTGTATTAATAAATTACTTACGAAATAATCTTCTGAGAAACGGGATATGTTTCCAACAATTTTGAATGTTCTCAACAAGTTTTCTTTTTATATTTTTAAAACATTTTTCTCTTGAAGTAATAATACATAATACGTGATGGATGAATACAATTTGGAGCATTTTCTGATTTCTTTGTAAAACAACCACCCCAGGGCTCAGCTGGAGAATGAGAAGAAGAAGCGAGAGCATGCAGAGAAGGAGAAGGAGAAGATCGAACGAGAGAAGGACGAGCTGATCGAGAGACTGAGACAGATCGAGGAGCAGACACTCAGAGCACAGAAAGGTGATCTGCACTGTGCAATCCATTAAAGGACCACTTCAGTCCTTTTTGGAGGACTATTTTATTTTAGTTATGTTTAGGAGATGAGAAACACTTTACTGGGGTTTTACTTTTATGTGGGCAGTATTTTTTTGTTTTGTTTTTTGTGTCCATAATGCTTTGGTGCACTTGTGAATAAGGTGAGACAACATGTAAGCCAGAAAGAGAGTGAGATCAGCGTCCACTGTCCATAATAGTGTCAGAGACACTTTGTAAACATAAAATATCTAAAAGACTCAAATAAACAAAACCCAGGGAAGTGTTTATTGTCTTCCAAACATCATTATTATATTTTGATAGTAGAAATTAGAAACACGTTGAAAAGATGTACCGGGCAAATGTAATTAGGCAACGTGAAACATGGAAGTGTGTGTGTGTGCAGAACTGGAGGAGCAGACGCGGCGTGCTCTGGAGTTGGACCAGGAGAGGAGGAGAGCGAAGGAGGAGGCAGAGAGGTTGGAGAAGGAGAAACGTGCTGCAGAGGAGGCCAAGGCAGAGCTGGCCAGACAGGCTGCTGACCAGATGAAGACCCAGGAGCAACTGGTGCGTGTTTTAGTGTGGGTTGGAGGGCACACACATTGTGTGTGTGGTGAGGGCATCCGCATTGTGTACTTAAAGCAATGAATCCTATTTTTGGTATCCAGTGTTGCCCTCAGTATCATGTCGCTGTCATGCATGGTCAGTATCATGTTGGGTTTATTTCATCCCTACTGACCACGGGGCGGCGGTGCTTTGCACACAGACGTTTATACCGACATTGTCAACTTTGACACTGTACTTTCTATTTTTGTTCTTGCTGCAGTTTGCATTGAACTGCGAAGTATTGCTATGCAATGCACTATGCAGCCTACGATGCCTACCTTAGAGTTGCTGGTAGTATAATACGAACCTGTGTGTGTGACCTTGTGTCTCCCAAGGCTACAGAGTTGGGTGAATTCACGGCTAAGATTGCCGTCCTGGAGGAAGCCAAGAGGAAAAAGGAGGAGGAGGCGTCAGAATGGCAGCACAAGGTAAACTGTCCTCCATATAGATTGAGACGTCATCACACCTATAAGTTATGTGGGAACGCCCACTGTGACCAAGAAACTACTTTCTGGCCCATACAGCCAAATGAACAACGTTAAAGTTTGTTTCATAAAAGCACACTGTAGAAACGTCTTGAGCTACCTTCTGTCAAGAAGTGACAGCGTTTGGAAGAGCTTGTTTTCAGAAATGCAGTTGTTGAAAGTGCGACAACTTCTGTGCTGATTTAGAAAGTGTTTTATAGAATCAGCCTCAGGATGCCCCTTATGTAGCTTTTACACACTTCAGCCGTTATTTTAAATTTTATCTATGTATGTTTATGTTTTTATTTTGGTCATTCTACAATACATAATCAGTTTTGCATTATGGTAAATAAAAAACAAAACAGAAGGTGCTGCACATCTTTGAATGTATATATATTTTTTAACTTTTTATATTTGGGGTCACTATATGGAACAACATTTATTACGATGGGGATTGGCACCCGAATAGATGTCTTACTGATATGAAATATTTTAAGAACCACCGGCATTGAAACTTTCTTTTTTTTCTAGCCATGGCACGGCTGAACTTCACAAGTGTGTCAGAAACTGGAATCTAATGTCAGGACAACGTGGGTTAAACCGATTTAGTAGACATCTGTAGAATTAGCCTGTGTCCTAAATGGGTCATTTCCCCATTCCTTTTCCTTTCCGTTCCCCCAGGCCATCTCGGCCCAGGAGGACCTGGAGAAGACCAAGGACGAGCTGAAGACGGCCATGACCACCCTGCCGGCGCTGGCGGCCACCATGGCCACCAGCCCGACGCTGGCGGCCGTGCCGGCGGGCGGCGAGAACGACGAGCAGGACGAGAGCCACGAGTCGCAGAGCGCCGAGTTCTCCAACGAGGGCGTCAGCGACCAGGACCTGCGCAACGAGGAGGAGCGCGTCACGGAGGCCCAGAAGAACGAGCGCGTCAAACAGCAGCTGCAGGTACGCTACAATGTAACGCTTTAGGAAGTAAATGAAGAGTAAATAACATCTCACCCGTGTGACGTGAGGGACACTCTTATCGTATGTCATCATATTCCGTGCTCAGCCAATCACTTCATCACAAATGTGGTCCTAGAGGGGTCGAGAACAAGCCCAAGACCAAGACCTTGACCTTGAGGGGTTGTGACCAAGGCTGAGACCAAGGCTGAAGCCAATTTTTGATTGCTCTGTCGTAATAGTATAACATAACACATTACAGAGATTTTATTGTTGTGCAATACTAACTGTCAGTTTGCAGGCTGAAATATTTGCAGCAATATTTGTGTCATCCAGCACTGCACTCAGCTGTCTTTATGAATGGGCTTCTTCTTGGGCTTCTTTTTATATAATGTATAAAAAAAACAGAGTTGTCCTTTAATGTCAAAAGCATGGAAACATTGATGGGTATCATGTAATGGAATCCTCCTCCTCCTCCTGCTCCTCCCAGACGCTGAGCTCAGAGCTGGCCCAGGCGCGCGACGAGACCAAGAAGACGGCCAACGACATGCTGCACGCCGAGAACGTCAAGGCGGGCCGCGACAAGTACAAGACGTTGCGGCAGATCCGCTCGGGAAACACCAAGCAGCGCATCGACGAGTTCGAGTCCATGTGAGAGAGAGAGAGAGAGCACAGCTGCCTCCGCCTTGCTCCCTCTACGCACACCTACACACCCCCTTCCCCCCATGTGGGTTATTTCCTCTTTCCTCTCATCCAGCGGCACTAGCTTTTCATGGACAAACGCAGACTGCCGTCCTTGTGACTCCCCCCCCTCCCACCCCCTGTTGTCCTAACCCTGCCCCGCCCAGCCCTCCCCCCCCAAAACCCACGTGATGACAGATCATTGGGGGTTGAGCTGCAGCCGCCTCGCCTGTCTTTTTTTTTTGTTTTGCCAAAGTCCCGAATGCGCCTGTCGGGTTAAATCCGCCTGCCACGGAGCCGCTGCCTACATCAAAGCCACTCTGCAGTTGGAGCAGAGAACCAACCTAAACACTTGTTTTACCCTCAAGCAAAGGGAAATGAAGATGTTGAAACTATTTGGGATTTCTCCCCCCCTCCTCCCCCACCCATTCAGTTTATTTTTGTATTTGTTTTTTTAAGCAGATAACAGCTGTTGAAAGCTTCTTTTCGTTTGGCTTAACAAGCTTGCATTAAGCTAGTATTATCCTGTGTTCAGTTGAAAACAAAAAAAAAAGTATTTGTTCTTTTTTTTTAAGTGCTTTCCCAATGCTGTTTGAATCGTTTTATTAACGCCCCATTCTTTTGTTTGTTCGTTTGTTTTCTAGTTTGTTGACATACGTACGTGTTGAGATTTAGGGTTGTTGTGACCCAGGTTTAGGAATAAAGATTTGAGTTTGGGGATAAAAAATGTGGGTCATTTTCACTCAAGGGGGAAGAGGGTAAAACTGTGACTGGAGCTTTTTACCGGCCGTAAAGTGCCACCAGGTGGCGACAAAGCATTTCACATCTCAATTATGGTAAAATTGCCTTTAGCCATCCAGTAAGGAGCAGGGTTGGTCGGGGGTCACTTCAGTCCAACTCCAACTGTAATTTGAAAGTCAAAATATACAGGTATCATACTGTATTCACTTTGTTTTTGTTCCTTTTTAGACCGAATACAGGCACAATCTAACAGCCGGATTTTCAAATGTAAAAAAAACCCACAATTTTCTTGTTTGTGTGTGTTTGTGTGAATTGAGAGTGATGTGAAAGAACATAATGAATGTAGCAAAGGGAACAAAAAGGGAATGCTTTGTGTTCATGTACTGACTGACACATTCAGATATCATACGGACAGAACATGCCACTAAAAGCCGCATTGGAGATAAGCTATCGCCCTCGAAGTGTTATGAAGGACGAGCAGCTGAAAAGGTTGCGCGTGTCTTATCCTCCCACCGCATCGCAGTGTTTTTGCGGCCCAGTCACCATCGATGGTTTTCTCTGCCTGCCAGCTCACAAAGGTACCCAGGGGTGTGTCTGTGTGTGGGACGGATGGACGGACGGACAGACGGATGGATAAGTGCCCCGTAACATGTTGTTGTCTGTCTGTCTGTCCTTCCATGTGTGTAGTAGTAAAGCACTGTTTCTCAACGTTGTGGTCCAGGGACCACCAGAACCCCCCCGAATGGGTTTGTGAATATGACTGTGACTGATAATATTATGGAAGCAATTGAGTATGGGTGCATTTGGGTTCCATTGGCACACTCAGAGTTACATAAATCTACAGTGTAGATTGTAGAAAGAAATAAAAGTATCAGATGGATGGTCTGGGGCCTAATGCATATCTAACTGGGGGTTGAGAATCTACTGTGTGTGTGTGTGTGTGTGTGTGTGTGTGTGTGTGTGTGTGTGTGTGTGTGTGTGTGTGTGTGTGTGTGTGTGTGTACCTGCGTATGTGTATGAGTTAGTATGTGCGTGATTGCACAGTTGTAGCTGTGGAAGCGTCCTGGCACCTCTCTGGCTGGGGAGCATATGAAAACATCAGTCCTTCACCCCACAAGGACAAAATGTCTACCTCAACACTCTTTTAACCATGGTGACTGGCCCCAATTAAACACTCCTCACCTGAAAAAGACTGAGTTCTCGACTTTTAACGTTCAACTAAAAGAAAGAAAAAAAAATCTGGCTTTTTTTTTTTTTTATTTGCTAATCTCGCTCTAACCTTCAGGTATCTCCTGATCGAAGGAGTTTAAACGTGTTTGTATTTACCGAAGCTCTCCGAGAGTGAAGATGGTGGCCGAGACGTTTATTCTCTTTCATTCGATATGTGCTCCACTCCGCCACCGCACCTGGCTTACAGGTGTGCAAACAGTTTTGACTCTTAGAAAGTTGGTTCAACTGATGTTCTTGGGCAATCACAAGAGAATGTTTTAGTTTCGGGCGAGACCGTGTGCCTACCTTGGCTATACGTCTGAAGTGGGTTTTAGTGCAGAACGTGTGAAGTCTGCTATCTTCAACGATAGAGCTAACACATCTTTTAACGAATCTCCTCTTCCGGAGATCTGCCATTTACTCTACAGTGGCAAAATCTCATCCAGTACAAAAACAGAGCAGGCCAAAATCTCGTATATAATATCTGATGCTACTGCTTTGTGCCCAGACAACAAACTAGGTGCTTTATTTTTTATGAGTGAACCTTGAATATTCATTTTTATTTGCAATATGATCAAATTGATTTGTGGTATTTGTTACTTGACAGCTGGTGTTTTTTTGATATTTTAATAGCCTGAGTTTTAAAGGTAAAGGCACTTGTTGGGAATGTGACTCTGAAGCCTGCTTTTTCATTACTTTTCTTAATTCTTTGTTTTTTTTTTGTTGAGTTTATGCCACTAAAAAAAGAGATTGCATTTGCCAGAAAGCAGGCTAATTACACTGTGCTTCCAACTCGTGATGTTTTTGTTTTTTTTCCAACATGCTCAAATAGACCTACCCAGCAGCATGCTTCAGTAAGATAATAGCTGACTTCATTGGAGGGGTCAAAATTGGGGTTTTAAGGATTTACTAAGCCGGCAGTTCTCAACCTGTGGGTCGGGACCCCCAGGGTGGTCCCCAGATGACAGAAAAGTAACAACTTGAGATCTTTTAAGACCTTTTTGATACCTAGAAAGAAGAAGAATGTTTTATCTGTGGAATGTCTCAACTCCAACAAAATGCTTGTCAGGTGAAATGAAAAGGTTGAGAACCACTGTGCTTAGGAGCCGCTGGGCAGAACTTGTCACCTCCAGAAAAACACAACTTCAGTCGATGAACGCTGAATGCTCGCTGTGGCACCAGCTGTCACCTATATTAATACTCTGTTACGTTCATTTGCGTGCAAGATGGATTGCAGTTGCACCATTCCATTGGTTCACAAATAAAAGTGTATTAATTTTGAGCATGCATTTCTTTACTTTCTTGTGTGCTTGGATTTTTTGTCGTGTTAAAAGGATGGGGTTGTTGGGTGTGTATGATTTATACAGATCGCACATAGTGAAATTCTGACTAATACACAACTGTACAGCAGTTGTGTCTTCAACTAGGTTGAAGAGGATTTGTAAGTCATTGTATTCAATTTTTATTTACATTTTTTACAACTCCCGACTTTTTTGGAATTGGGGTTGTAATTGTAAACACATGTATACACATTATACTAATAACAGAATTGGTATTTAGACATTCTAAAAAAAAAGAAAGATAGTTTCTCAGTCAGTCAGAAATCAAACTTAATTCCACACAAATTTATCACATTAAGTTGTTAGACAAATAAGACTGTCTCAAAGTTGTTAAAGGTGTATGTGCTATGAACTCCTTTAATCATAACTCGAGGTCACAGATAAATTGGACAGAACAAATGAGGCCTTGAATCCAGACGGTGCACCAGGGCCCGGTGTCTCACATCTAAAATATTTTATATGCAGGCGTGTAGTGGGGGGGACGCCCCGTCTTCTCACTATCTAAAATTTTGGGTGTTGTTTTTTGCCCCATATGCGCACGTGTGTGCGTGGGTTTGTGTGTGGCTCACATCATAGCTTGCTAAAGCCACGCATTTCCTCAAGCCAGAGCTAAAAAAATGCACACAATTTGGCCTAGCCTTTGATCTGTGGGACTCACAAAATGCATTTGGGAGTTCCAGGTGGTGTGACTGAGAGCATAGGCTACTTTATGTGTAGCCCTGAAACATGGCTGTTGAGCGTCATGATGACTACTTTATTATGGTGCATGTCAAACTGTGTTTCCTTCAGGTATTCATATTAATTCTAATGTCTTTCAGGGTTTATTACAATTCAAAAGGTGTATACCATTCATTTTGTGCCCAAGTACAACCCAACTTTCCCAACTTTGCAACATCAACAATTCCCTCCCAATCAATGTGATCTAGCATCTAGGCCTATACAAAATTTCAGATCATATATTACACAACGGGTATAGGACTTAAAATGGAAGAATAAACAGCCGAAAAGTTGTAGGTTATAACTCGATCAAACAAAACCACAAAAAGTTCGATAGGTCTAGGCCTACATCAAAAGACAACTGCCAATCGAACTGTTGTGAAATAAAACAACATTAAAAAAGACCCTTCAATTCACCCATTATGCAAATTTAAAAGATGAAATATGCACATGAGTAAAGATCTGATGTTGATTGTGTTGAGTGAAGCTTTTTTCACTGTCCCAGTTTTTCTCTCTCCCGTACAGGTAGGCTCTACAACAGGGCTGGGCAATTATTTTTCCCAAGGGGCCAAATGAGACACATAAAATATTGTGGAGGGCCAAGACTAAAGGCTGAACTAAAGTCTGCGTAATATTAATTTAATTTCAAGATAAAAGTACGCGTAAGACCAACCATTTCTCTAGTTGTCTATACTTGGGGCTAATTCACATGATGAATATTTTAACTCTGGAGGGCGTAAAAATGTAACTCTTTGAGAGCGTGAAAATGAAACCAAATGGACCCTTGCGGGTCCATTTGGTTTCATTTTCACGCTCTCAAAGAGTTACATCTGGAACTCTCTCAAGGACCACTGGTGGTCCCCGGGCCGGTCAGAGTGAGCCAAAGGGACGCATTTGGCCCCCGGGCCGCATAATGCCCAGGTAGGCTCTACAAGGGCTCACTAGATCCTATAGGTGGCGGTAATTTACCAAAACCTGTGTGCAAACTGCAGTAAAACAAAAAGAAGTAGAAGAACAAGTGGCAGCCATTTTGCCAAAAAAGCATGGTAGGCTCAAATGTTTGTTGAGGGCTAATTCTGTCTGTCTTGTTTACTTTAAACCTTTAGTTTTATTTGATCTTAATTATTCATACCGTATGTATTTAGTCTATTTGATTCAGTCTTCAAATCATTTGAAGAAATATTGGAATCAAATGAGTTGACCACAAATGAAGTGCACTGATGCTGTGTCATAGAGAACTGGAGACAGGCTACTGGTAAAATGTACACCTGTGTTCTAAAGTAACATATTCTACATGTGTCCATGTATTTAAATGCAGTTTTAGTTTAGTAACCCCCTTCAGTACCATCACTGCAAATAAAATCTGGTTTTATCGTTTGATCTTTTAATAATGATTTGAATGCTGTGTTTGCTTATATTTCACTACTAGGGCTTATAATCTGTTTTTAAGTTTTCTTAAAGAGACCAGTCTCTCTCTTTTTAGTTATTCATTTTTGTAGTTTGTAGGGCAGTTACTGTAGACATTTGAGTTGTTTTCCTCTGGCACGTTTTAATTGTTTTCTCTTGTTCAAGGCTGGGTCCATTCCTCTTCTGTTGGGACTGGACTGTTTTATTGGTGTGTATGCTGCTGACATATTGCCCAGACATTTGTTATATATTTGAACGTTGAATTTGTAAGAAGATAAACACAATTTATGGACAACAAAGCTCAATGTCCTTGCTACTCCTTCACAGATGGACAGACTGAGGACCGACGTCCCACAGCTCAGAGAAAACTGATGACCAACAATCCAGACTGGATGGAGAAACATCAGTGAGTACAACTCATCACAATGGATTGTGATCTTTGAGAATTAGATGGATTTGAAAGTGTGCTGAGAGACAATGTCAGCTTGTTAGATGGGCACAGTTATGATTTGACCCTAAAAAATTGAAGGGAAAAAAAAACAGTTTTTTTTTTTTTTTTTTTTTTAATTCAGGGTAGACAAATAATTTAGGTGCCTAGCCCCATGTTTTGGTGCTCCAGGAAACTAATTAGCACATAAAATTAGTATATTACAGGTTCAATTATACAATTGTCAATTTTGAGGGACACTGTTTTGTGTTAACAGCCAACCTGAAATACTATTTTGGCGATAAGTCCGTTCTCCCACAGACATTCCTTATATTGAAAACTCAAGAGTTCAAGGCGAATGTTTTTCCTGTATCTTATTTTTTTTTGTGTAGGAAACGCAGTTCATGGACAACCTCGCTCCGTGTCTTTGCTACTCCTGCGCAGACAGACAGCATTAATGACTGATTGCGCAGACGATTGCGCAGACGAGACTGAACATCAATGCAGGAGCACTCCAGGCTGGATGGAGAAACATCGGTAAATAGGCCAACAACTTGTTTTCAAATACATAGTTATTTTGGACTATTTGGTCTGTTGAAAAATATCAGATCTCCAAACTCAGTGTGCTGTGATGAGACTCACTGCGAGGTTATTTTTTTTATACTTTTATATTTATTTTATCTTATCATATTTTTGAATAGCCAAAGCATAAACCCACTAAGACCCTGAGGGGGAGAAGCAGGGAGAGGCCGTGTGCAGACTGTGCATGCAGTGTTGTGAACTGATTTTGTAAATAAAATCTAAACAGAAATAAAATTAGCTGCAACTAAAACTAATAAATATACCGACAATTGTGTCAAGAAATGAAAACTAAGACTAAATATTTAAACTAATAAAAACAATACCAAAATAACAGGGAGGACTAGTGGAAGTGAAGACAAGTCACTTTGTTTTGAAAATAGTTCTATATGAAATACTCTATGCTTGCAATAAATTGCTAAGTCATCAATATTTCCGTGACTCGGTATGGCTCCAAATAAATTTGCAGATTCAATCAAAACACTTTCCATTCCTGGGATGCAATCTTTACAATTGTGTTTTTCATCAAAACAGATGACAGAAAATGTGAAATATTTTTAGATTAGATGCTGATCAAAAAAGTGCAAAAACAGTTATGATGACTAAAACTAGTCAAATACAATTAGGGGTTTGTAGACTAAGATTGAGACTAAAATTCTCGACTTTTAGTCAACTAAAGTGACTAAATAAAAATAAGTTGGGCTGTGTGCAATAATAGGGCTGAGGCAATACGTGTATACTGGGCCATTCATTAATATTATTGAATTGACGTCTCTTATCTATGGCAGGTGCACATAGCAGCACCAGCAGGAGTGAATGAATTCACATTATCATATTGTCTGCTGCAGATCAGCTTCCACCAACAACTTCTAATAGCACCTCCTAATATCACCTTCTAATACCACCTCCTTCTAACACCACCTACTAACACCACCTTTTTCCATGTTGGTCGAACTTAATCTGCAGATGACGTGTGACTGAAAATGTGACTTTCACATTCACTGAGATTTGAAGATATTTGACCTGAGATATGACCATTTTAACCGCCAACCTTGATTTACATTAATGCTTTATTTTGGTGTCAAGTCTGTTATCTCACACAACCTCTCAGTATATTGAATAATCTTGTGGTGAAACTGTAACGGTAATTGTTATGGTCGGGCCGAATCGCACCATGGTGCGGAAAGGGTAGGGCGGGACTGGGCCGTCCTTTTCGCCACATAAGAACTGTGTAAACACAAACAAATCATCCCGGCCATTACACTCATATGGGTATGATGAATCAACTGACTGAGAGAAAACTCTAATATTGCTGCTGGTGAAGTAGTTAAATTTTCAAGGTTCTTTAGTGTCACTCCAGTGTATATCAGGACATATACAGGGATGAAATAATGTTTCCATTGTTCCCCAGTGACAATAGACAGTGCAAGAAAAAGGACAAAAAACAAACAATACAAGAAACAGTAAGTGACGTAGTGCAACAGACTAGAGCAGTAAAGTGCAACTGTAACAGCATAAAGTGGTGTGAAGGTGCTAAGCTACAACCAGGTATAATTATAAAGTGGCAAGTAGTAAAAGTTAACAGGGGTTGACACTAAGGTCTCCGAGGCACTTGCCCATCGGGCAAGTGCAAGTCAGGTTCTACTTGCCCTCAGGTCATGGTCACTTGCCCCCCAGGTTCCAGGTGGTCCCCAGTTAAGTTGGTTAACCAGATGAAACTCTTGAGAACGTAAAAATGAAACCAAATGGACCCTTGCGGGTCCATTTGGTTTCATTTTTACACTCTCAAGAGTTAAAGTTCACCATCTTAATTAGCCCAGGTCTACACAACTAGAGAATGTAGTAGATTAATGGTCATTTTGATGTGTGTGTTAATTTGCCTGGATTTGTTTCCCAAATCCAGCCTGCAGCAGGAAAAGACACAGAGGCAGAGTGCAATGACTGCCTTCAAGACAAATTTATCTTGTGTAGTGTTAAAGTGCAATAAGTTGCACACTTGCCCGATCGGGCAACCAGGTAGCAGTCTTCACTTTTTTTTTACTTGCCCCGGGCAAGCGGGCAAGTGTTAGTGTCAAGCCCTGGTTAAACAGACAGCTAGACAGGAACTAGACAGGACATATATGCTACAAGTAAACTATACGGCGAAGACTAAAACATACTACAACTAAGCAGCTAAACAGACACACATAAATATATACTACAACTATGCAATAATACAACTAAAACTATACATCTAACATACTATAACATACTACAACTAAGCACTACTATACTAACAGCTAAGACAGCTATGACAACTATGACACTGAACGATACAGAGAGACCTCGCTGGCAATTATCTCAAGACAGTTTGTTTATTCTTATTAGATGATCATCTATATAATCTTACATAATCTCACTGTACAGGCCTGTCACTAACTCATCATCTGGGGTGATATTCCCCGGAGATCCTTTGTCTCCCTCTCTGCAGTTCCATGGATTTCATGTGTTATGGACCCCTGGCTGCCTATGATGAGTGTGTCCATGGACTGCCGGACCATAAGGTAGGCAACACCACTACTCTGTATCTAAAAAGTGAATACCACTCTAAATACCACTCTAAATGTAATATAGCCTAGAGTTTTGTGAAAATAATTACCCCCCTTCTCTTTCTCATGCCCTAATTTCACGGTGAAAAATGGGGTGTTCAGGTCATTGTACATCAATGCATGTTAACAGACATTATACTGTAGGTACATAATGGTTATGGTTGATCTCTTACTGGCCATGCTCCTCTTCCCACCAACATGTGATTGGTCAGCCAATTTACTGGTTTAAATATATATGATGTAGATTTACCCTTCAATGCCAAAAGTGTGTAATGTTTTGATGTTTAATTTACGTCACGTATTGCAGAATTATCGGCTCTTATCAACATCCCATACTGGCCAATCACAATACCAGTCGCATGTGATTGGTTAGCGGATTTTCTGCTTTACTTATGACCTAAAGTTTCCCTTCATGTGCTTAGCTATGCCAAATGGCAAATCTTGAGAACTTTGGGGACAAGAGATATTTATAGAAGGGACTTGAAAATCTGTAACATTGCAAAGTACATTTCAGTCACATTACGAAGTACAAATTTGTGATTTTTTTCATTTTATTTTTTCAGTCCTCTTGTTGAGACAGACAGCCAGAGAAGACCTAAGTGAGATGGACATCAGAACGGCACAGAGCAAGAGTCGCCATCGGCAGGATGGATTTCCAACGGGAGGAAATAAGTCAGTCTGAAGTAAGTCTTCACTCAGCATCAGGTATCGTCAGTGTTGGTTTTTGGCAGGCATTTTTTTATTTAGTCAGTCTTAGTCTTTTGGACAAAATGCCTATTCATTTTAGTCACACTTTAGTCATTTGGACAAAATGTTTAATTAGTCTTAATCACATGTTGTCCATTTCTATCCTTCATAGTTTTAGTCTAGTCTAAACTCAAAGAGGTTTTAGTCAGTTTTAGTCTGTGGAAAATCAAAACCTTTAGTCCCATGTTAATAAAATAAATTAAATGAAAACATGTATTTAGACTACTTTAATGAGGTCAGAGTATAATAACTAGGCGCAGTATATTTAAGGTGCAGTTGGTGTTCTGATGTTAGACCTGGTTGCATATTTTTCCTCACAAAAGCAATCAGTGTTGGTTTTGGCAGGTATTTTTTAGATTTAGTCAGTCTTAATCTTTTGGACAAAAGGCTTGTTCATTTTAGTTACATTTCAGTCATTTCTATTCATGATAGTTTTAGTCAACATCCTGAAAAAGAGGTGCAGTCGCGAAAACAGTGGGTATCGTCTACTTGACTCCTCCTGACACCTGCCGTTGCCAGGTTCTTTTATCTTTTATCTGATCGATCTGCCTTGTGCTCCTTGTTCGGATCTTTCTGGGAACCCACTTCGGTGGGTGGAAACATGCAGGAATTGACGGGCGGGCGTAGTCCCGCGGGAGCTTCGGCTACCCGGGGCTCGCTACGGAAATTGAACCCCTGGGCTTGTGCTGCGCGGCCCGTCCCGACGGAGCGGCGGCCGGTCGTTAAGGCGGTTAACTTCTCAATCAGAGACCTAGTCTCTGCAGCTGGGGTGTCGTAGCATTGCTCCGTCCCCTTAAATACAGACGAGAGGGTCACCCTAGCCCATTGGCCTATGTCGGAACAGGCTCTTTGGGTAGTGGCTTACTCCAGAAAAAAGATAGATCAGATAAAAGATAAAATATCAAATAAAACGCCATTGCCGATGATGGCCGTCAAAAACGATACCAAACAATAGTTACACTCTTCACCATTGCCTTTGATCGTCAGCAGTCACTCTCTTTACAGTCATATATTGATAGATCGGATTGGGCATCGTGTCCATAAACAGCCATTAGTCTGATTTAAAGAGCGATTGAATTTCAAATGGCTCATCATTAGACCTCATCATTGGCCCATCTCTTCCAAAACAATTCTGCACTGCACTTTTTCCAACTTTCAGCATGTATGTGAGTCTTCTTTTGTCAACAGCTCAAGTGGCATGATTGAGGTACTGATGCATTTCCATTGCTGACAGGCACATGCCAGCTCTGGCCTCTGGTATAGGTGTTCCATTGTGCAGAGAGGCTTGGGGTCTCTTTTGGGTCAAACGACAGTGTTGCTTGTAAGTGGCAGGAGCCAAGTACCAGCAGGAGTGAATGAATTCACATTATGTCTACTGAAGATCAGCTCCCACCAACTTCTACTAATACCACCTCCTAACACATCCTACTAACACCACCTCCTAACACCACCTCCTTCCATCTTGGTCAAAGCTGATCGACAGAAGATATATAAGCCAAACATCAAATGGAGTGATACAGAGCCCATTGGCCATTGACACCAACAGATTTATTGATTTATATTGATTGACCAGAAGAAGCTTCCTCTATGCAAAGTGGAACACCCATACTAACCCAGAACTGGCCTTTGTCTTGTGTCAGCAATGGAAATGTGTCAGTACTTAAGCCATTCCACTTTACAAAATACACTGAGGGTGAAAAAGTGCAGTATCTTATTGAGTTGTTCAAGGTGTTTTGTCACACCAGTGTATGTGGAGATATAGAGGGATGAAATAACATTTCCCACTCAGTGCCACAAGACATAAGCCAGGATTCCATAAAACTTTCGCGAAAATAGGAAGAGAATGTTAATTAAGTTGAAAAAAGAAAAGCGAATTGTTCACTGTTTCCATTAACTGATGAAATGCGACTCATGCAAGTCTAGGGAAAAATAAAATTGTTTCATGAAATAGAATAAATTAACGCATGTTTATTTTACATCTACAGTATTTACTTTTGAAGTCATTTTAGGCTTTACTTATTATTATACACGGACTGCCTACTTTCCTATTGAACTATAAGTCTGTGCAGAGGCTGTTCTGGCTCTGCTGTAGCAAAATCAATTAATATAGCCTACAATCCTAATACATAATCTAGACAGCTCAATGTTTTCCTGAACCGAAGCACTTGTGAGACTCGGTAGCCAACTGATTTGGTGTAGGTCTACTTTGTGATATTTTTATATTATCTGCAGCGCGACATGTGTGGGGGAAAAATGCTTGATGCTTTATTAACAAAATAATTAATATCTAAGGGCAGTGCCCGGCTGTGTAAAACAGCTGTGTATGTACAGTATGATACCACTTGTGTATCTTCAGAGCTATCATGCATACAGATACTGTAAATATAGGACCTGTGCTGTCCTGTGACTTTAATGAACGCAATGGGAGTCTCTAGGCTACTTTTACAATTTAGCCAGGGACGTGCATGGAGTCCCCTTGGATGTCTGTGCACACGGCCCTTGTCCGTTTTTTTTTGAGTGGTTTTGTAGAAATATAACTTACATTAATAACAACGTTCTCATTGGCAGACCAGAACTCTTCAAATGTGCTATAATGCGTGTCCACTTCCCAGTGCTTCCCAATTAGAAAGTATTTTCTCAAGCTGTTTCAATGCCTCATTTGCGCATTAGACTCTTTCGATACACTCCAAAATCCGCCACCTTTCAGCGAAAAAGTATTTTTGCACGAAATGGAAACTTATTCACATTTTGAAGTGTTTCCATTCAACATTCTATTCGCAAGAGCTGTTTTTGCACAAAAATAGGGCTTATGGAAACCTGGCTATAGACAAAAAGACAAACAGTAGAGCAGCAAGTATGACGAAGATGAAGGCAATAAATTGCTAGCTAACTGTAACACCCTAATTATAAAGTGAAGATGCTAAACTAAACTAAATTGTATAAATAAAGTGACAGGTATTAACAAAACTAAACAGAAAATTCAACAGGACTATGACACTCTATACATGCTATTATTTACTATAATATAACATGTATAATATAAAAAATAGGGTGGAGAACTCTGCGTCTTCTATGCCCTGCTCCCTTCTCTCCTGCCCTTGGCTGTGTGGGTTAATTTTCCATCATTGTGATTGTTGTTAAAATGGACAGACTCACAGTCCATTAAGGCCTGTCACTAACTCATCATCCGGGGAGACACTCCCCGGAGATTATGTCTCCCACTCTGCAGTTCCATGGACCCCCAGCTGCCTGTCAAGAGTGGACCAGGACTCTAGCATAACCATGGACTGCTAGCATAACATGGTAGGCAGCAAGGCTACACACCTACACTGTATTTTATCCCTAGACCACTGAAGATGAGGATTTCATCAGAATGATTTATATTTTTGCATTTTCACAATTTTTCTGATGTCTGACGTCTTTCAGTATTCTGTTTAATTTTTATCGCCTGGCATCATCCCACTCTGCAGTGCCATGGACTTCATGTACTATGGACCCCCAGCTGGACCAGGCCTCTTCATAGAGCCTAGGAAGAGTGCGACTGTGGACCCGGTCACCTAACAAAGCATGACCACGGACTGCTGCTACCATATCATAGTACACCACTGCACTGTATTTTATCTTTAACTATATTATGTTTGCATGTTCTCCCCGTGACCACGTGGGTTTCCTCCGGGCACTCCGGTTTCCTCCCACCTGAATGAAACATGCAGTGTAAATGAGTTATGATTGTGCGTGAATGCTTGGTGTTGGTCGGAGGGGCCGTTGCGCACAGATTGGTTGCCACGCTTCTGTCAGTCTGCCCCAGGGCAGCTGTGGCTACAACGTAGTTACCATCACCGGTATGTATGGGTGATAGGGTGTGAATGGGATAGTCTGTAAAGCGCTTTGGGTATCTTGAAAGGCGCTATATAAGTCTAAGTATTATTATTATTATTATATTATACCACTTTATTATGATCTGACATAATAGTGGAGACATGTGGCATGTGACATTATGGTGGAAATATAAGTTCCTTTTATACGTATGTCAGTACTCTTATGTCAGTAAAGTACCAGCCCAAGTGAATTAATTCACAGTATCATGTGTTCTATAAATGCTTTTACCAACTTCTTTTAAACCACCTCCTAATATCACTTTCCTCACCACCTACTAATGCCACCTACTAACACCACAACCTTTCAATGTTGGTGAAAGCTGATTTGTAGACATATGATGTGAATTCACTCAATTCAGTGTCAATTCAGAGTGCTTTATTGGCATAAGAATACATGCATTTATGTTGCCAAAGCTCAATACAATCAAGAAAAGAAACATGTACATTTGGAGGTCATAATCTCCAATATGTCAATTGCTATGTACCAACATCACTCAATGCCACTTGAGCTTGTCACAAAACGCTTGAATACATGGTGAGCGATAGAAAAAGTGCAGTATTTTGCCACAAAAGTAGAGTCAGATTAAAGTGAACATGTCAGCAGGAGAGCTTATGATTATGGACAATTCAATGTGCCTGATGATGCAAAGGGAAGAGTTACCCATGAAACCTAACCCTAAAAGGGACATATCAGATGTGTGCAGGACAAGACTAAGACAAGCACAGTGGAAAGACCTGTGGACAACTATGCCTCATCTATGAGACGGACACTGTTGTTTTATATGAATAATATTTATTGTTCCATCTGAAGGATAAATTATCTTGTTTACAAACAATTTCGAGTTCGTCATGTCCATTATCCTCATATTTGGCCCGTTTGGCCCACAAATGATTTTAATTCTGGCCCTGTTTATGTTGTCTCTATGTAACAGATATTGCAGGATCTATCATTTATATTATTGCCAGCAGATTGACCTACTGGTCTCTGTCACTGCGTTGTAAATGTATGCTGTGATTCAGTCTGCAATGCATACAGATGAGCCTTTACAGACTTTGAAACTGGATTAATGCTATGCCATATCACTAAAATCGGTCTGTGCTGAATTCCTGTATTTTCCAAATTACTTTAAGGGATTTTCTTAAAGCAAAGTGCTTCATCTATTGCCTGGATTTACTCCTTTTGTTAATATACCATTCAATGTTTGCTCAAAAGTTCATCCTAAGGTGACAGTGCACTATATTTGACATGTTTGATTTTCTAAAATGGTTCCTACTGTCTTAAACTGACAGTACTGTATTCCTGTACTGTATTTATTTGGTGTTTTTCATCGTATTTTTCTGGTAGTGTGGACATAAATTCCTTCTGAGAAACAACCATCTAAGAACCTCGATCTGCCCATCTGATTGCTCTCCCATTTAGATAGTTGTACAAATATGGTACAAAATATACCACAAAGCTTGACATCTGTAAAGCTGTTAAATTGTCTTGAGCCAACTACTGTATTGTACTATATTTGTTTTGAAGGGCTTTGATGCAAAAATAACCAGTTTCTTTTTGTTTTTATTTTACTCTTGTCTGTTTTTTGTTAACTTGTTTAATACTTGCTTTGTTTTTGAGTGTGGGTGGGTGGTGTAAATATTGTCTCAAATAAAATGTAAGGGGACTACCATGTAATGATGATACAATCTAGTGTATATATTGTAAATGGATTTATAGAAAATGCTTATTAATGCTGCTTATTAGATTTAGATATTTTTTAGATATTAGATTGTATCATCATTGCAGTAATGAGTTTGGTTCTGTTCAGTTTGTTGTGTCATTTCTTTCTACAACATATAATAGCCCCCCAAACCCTAATCCCCAGCAATCTATACATCTTTGCATAGTTCAATTTGAACAAATTCCCTTGCCTTACAATCAGTCACCCTATTTAGCTTTATATTTATTGTCTTTGTTAGATGGGGGTTAGGCTAAGGACGATACCCTTACAATGCACTCTTATGGCATAAAGTGTTTGAGGTTTAAAATGTAGTTTACTTGATAGTCTCCACTCAGCACTCACTTTTGATTAAAACAAACACTTCTCCATGATGCAAACTTGTTAATGACTAGTGCTTGCTCCGCGTGAGACTATAGTGAAGCACAGCTGAAGGTATTCATGAATGCAAAGAGTGGAATATGTCTGAAATTTACTGCCTCCAAAACCACCTCATTGTCATAACGGTGTCACCGGTAACATCCATATAGTTCATATATTTATTTCAATTATGGTTTTACATGATTGCCATGTTTACATCAAGTAAAAAGGAGGGGGAAATTAATTGAAATATTTTTTAAAATAATTTAACAAATGTTTTTTTTAGCTGTATATGTTTATGGTAAAAAGGTCAAGCATTTTACAATATCCTAGACTAGAATAGGTGGTAAGACGTAGCAAAAACAGGTGGACTGTTTTTGTGACGGACTGCTATGTTGGCGTAGATGGTTCTTGAATACTTTGTAAGAACCTGACCTGCATAGTTCATTTTATACTTTTGTTGTGAAGGTCTGGTTGTGCGTATGTGAACACTTTTGCTTTGGCATGTGTATTCTCATGCCAATAAAGCCAATTGAATTGGGGAAATCTATCAAAAAACACATTTTTATGTATATAAATGAATGGGATAACAGTCTCCTCATGACAGTAAGAGAGACTCCCAATCATACTTTTAAAACCAACCTGAAGATGTGGCTAAAAGCAAAATCTGTAATTATCAGTTCTCTACATGGTTTTGTCTCCCTCACACTAGATGACATTTAATCAACTTTTGTATTTTTTTGTAATGTGCTGTATGTATGTATTTTTGTAATTGCTGCCATTTTTAGGAGCCTGCTTAGGGGGATGTAAATTAGCTTTGGCTGACTCTGGCCTGTTTTCCAATGTGGAACCTGTGTTGATTAATGAACACTGTACGTGTTAAATAAATGAATAAATCAGAATGTCTTACAGTGCATGTCTGCATGATAATGAAGTTTCAGCTTCTCCCACAGAGGAACAGGTAAGGCATTGACACAATGCCTTGAGTCTGATTCAAACCAGGGACCTTAAGCAGCCTCTCTACCCATTCAGACACCAATGAGTTGTTGGTTTGAGCTTGGTCAAATGTTTAAACATTTTTGCTGCTCATCCAAATTCTAAAGTGAACAAAAATGGATAACAGTAACAACAGTCTCCCGATGACAGTAAGAGAGACACCCATACTTTTATTCATCTCTTGTAGAGGAACAGGTAAGGGATGGACACATTGCCTGGAGCCAGATTCAAACCAGGGATGTTCTGCATACTAGGCAACCTCTCAACCCTCTCAGCTACTGCTGTCCAATGTAAGACCACTGTAATGTTCCTCTAACACCTTTGTTTTGGTTGTTGGTTCAAACTTCAATGTTTCAACTTTGGCTGCTCATCTAAACTCTAAAAGGTCATATTTAACTTCTATGCAACATTGTTCATGTCTATGTAGCACAGACAATGTGATCATGCCTTGTATGTCAGAGGTTGGCGGTTCAAGAACAGTGAAGTGTTTTCTCACTTGTCTTTCACTTCCAAAAGGTCTAGTATAACATCCCCACAACAGTTTTCATGTGCCAGCGTGGCGCAGTCTAAAAGTCAGGGACTCCAAAACCAAAATAGCTGAAAGGTCTAGGTTCAAACCTCACACAGGGTCTAAGTTCAAAACTCAATATAAAAACTAAAAACGTCAACCAAATGACTGAAAAATAACACTGGTCCATCCAACCACAACTGCCAGTCAAACTGAGAAAGTAAAAAAAAAAAAAAAAAACTTTATTTAAAAGCTCCTTCCCTCCAGACAGTAATATGCAAATTTAACCCCACCTATGAGGTGGGCTTCTACAAAAAGATCCTCCCCTAGGAGGGGTAGCTCCTCCTTCTTGAACCGAAGGCGGACCTGGGAGGTGGCCTGGGGAGGTGGCCTGGGGAGGGAGCTGGGAGGCGGCCAGGAGAGGAATCCGGGGAGGCCGGCTGGGGGGCTGCCTGGCCTCCCTGGGGAGGCGGCTGGAGCTCACCACTCTTCTCCCAAAAAACAAGTAAATGAAGGTCTACCCTGAGCAAGATTCAAACCACCAACCTTCAGCTTGTGAGACCTGTGCTTTTCTCTTGCACCACTGGGCTTTTCACACTTATTAGAATTCGGAGGTAATATTTAAGGTTGAAGGCAGAAGTTTTGGGTCAAAAGGAGAAAATCCTCAGAAACCAGCTCTACCCCTGATGGAATGGCTGGATCCACTGATATACCCCCTGATGATCAGGGTTCATGATGACTCTACTGAGAGTTAGGTTATTGTTTAAAACAAGTGGAAACATTTTTACTATTACCCACTTTCATTGAGCAAACAAGATGTAGTTTGACTTAGAGTAAAAATATTCCCGCAGATGGTTTAAGTCAGTTACCCACATTTACTTTTTCATTGGGCAAACAAGATGTTTAGTTTGACTTTGACTTAATGGAATTCCTTTGCATACTGGTTATATTGTCATTCAGTAGTAACAGACACATTCAAATAAACACCGTTTGACACTTTATTTAGAAAAGAAGGAACATTAAAAGGCAGATAGGATTAAATGCATGAATGGCATGGATGAGAAATAGACATGGGTGGAGGAAGGTATGGGGAGGGGGGAAGAGACAGAATGCGAGGGGCATGGATGACATGGATGGATGACCCTGAGTTTGGCTTGAGGTCTGAAGAGAGACGTCTGAGGATGTACGTCCAATCCGAGACCCCCGTCTGGATGGTGGGCAAAGCCCGGGGGGGGGGCGGGGGGGGGGGGGGGTGTCAAGGCTTCAGGGGGATTGCCAGACCCTGAGAATTTCGTTTGAGGGGGGAAGGGGGGTCAAGACTTCAGGGGTGTTGCCAGACCCTGAGAGTTTGGCTTGGGGGGGTCAAGACTTCGGGGGGGTTGCCAGACCCTGGGAGTTTGGCTTGAGGGGGGGGGGGGGGGGACTTCAGGGGGGTTGCCAGACCCTGAGAATTTGGCTTGAAGGGGGAAGGGGGAAGGGGGGGGGGGGGGGGGTCAAGACTTCAGGGGGGTTGCCAGACCCTGAGAGTTTGGCTTGGGGGGGGGGGGGGGGGGGGGGGGGGGGGACTTCAGGGGGGTTGCCAGACCCTGAGAATTTGGCTTGAAGGGGGAAGGGGGGGGGGGTCAAGACTTCAGGGGGGTTGCCAGACCCTGAGAGTTTGGCTTGGGGGGGAGGGACTTCAGGGGGGTTGCCAGACCCTGAGAGTTTGGCTTGGGGGGGTCAAGACTTCGGGGGGGTTGCCAGACCCTGGGAGTTTGGCTTGAGGGGGGGGGGGGGGGGGGGGGGGGGGGACTTCAGGGGGGTTGCCAGACCCTGAGAATTTGGCTTGAAGGGGGAAGGGGAAAGGGGGGGGGGGGGGTCAAGACTTCAGGGGGGTTGCCAGACCCTGAGAGTTTGGCTTGGGGGGGGGGGGGGGACTTCAGGGGGGTTGCCAGACCCTGAGAATTTGGCTTGAAGGGGGGGGGGGGGGGTCAAGACTTCAGGGGGGTTGCCAGACCCTGACAGTTTGGCTTGGGGGGGAGGGACTTCAGGGGGGTTGCCAGACCCTGAGAATTTGGCTTGAGGGGGGAAGGGGGGGGGGGGTGGTCAAGACTTCAGGGGGTCTATCATTTACTACTAAACCACTCTGCACATAATTGTTGTAAACACTGGCCAGACTCACTGTGATTGAATATTAGGATTACATTAATTAATTATCGCGACCAATGCAAATCGTGTGGTTTCAAATCACATGGTTTCAATACGCAATTTCGATTTAAAAACAATTAATCATTCAGCCTTACCCAGCAGGGGATAAAACAAAAAGGTTTAAATTTAAACTATAGCCATTTACATTCTGTCGATTTATTTCAACAAAGTCATTAAATACAATTGTCTATTCCTCCAAGGGACAGACAATTATAGTTGGTAGGTTCACTGAAAAGAGTAAGATTAAGTTTACTGCCAGCAGATTGCTAAATATAGCATACAGATCTACACCTAAGCAGGTATAAGGAGTCAAACTAATATCATTACTGACAGATGTTTAACCAAATATTAACTTACTGGGAAATAAAGCAAAAGGAGAAACAATGAGAAGTTCTGTGCCTGAAAACAAACAAACATTTCTGAGCCTGCAGGTTCTCAATCAGCCTTTCAGGAGTTGTCATGTGACCAGCCCACAGCAACATGGCTGTGGTTTTGGACTTTAGTGGCACCTAAACCACAGAAATACAATTCAATCTAAGCATAAATACATGGAATTACTTAATATTCACCAAAACCAGAGCAGAACTCCCACCACAGGATTCTGGTAATCAATTAATACAGCCGACACCACTATATTAATGGACAGTATTTCATACAACTTTACAAAATTTGAACTATCCCTTTAAAAGATTAAATGAATTTATTCCATATGATGATTATTCTCTCTTACCACGAGGCACTTAAAGTTTCCCTTCCAGCAGGTTATAGTGCACCTGTTTGCTGGTGAAGGAGCCTAACTATTATTATACTAGTAACAGGAGAACAAATGAGAATTTCTGTGCCGCAAACAAACATTTCTGAGCCTGCATGTTCTCAATCAGCCTAATTACACCCTGCTCTTTCTGGAGTTGTCATGTCACAGCAACATGGCTGTGGTTTGGGACTTTATTCGCACCCAAACCACAGAAATACGATACAATTTACAGCACAAGTAACCCAAATTTATATAATCACTGAATCATCATTCTTGTGTTTAACAAAATATGTACTTTTTGTTTAAGCAGGAGACTGCCATTGCATGTTCTCAACCTATTGATTTTTTACACCTAATTACATTTTGCTTTCTGGAGTCATCATGTTACCAGCAATGCGATGGACCAAAGCGGGGCTGGGGGATTCATTGGACTTTATTTTACCCGGCCTAAACCGTGGTTGTATAAACGCTAGAGAATACACAGCCCCACAACCGTTTGATTTCAATTGAAATCTTCCTGTATGCACCATGCAAAAGAAGCAGACTGGAACTATTCAGTTACACTCAGAAGAGCGTTCATGCTGCGATTGTGGACCGTTTACCTGTGGCATTTGTAGTTAAAATGTTCTTCTGTTGCTGAAGATTTCTCACTGAAATGTATGTTATGCTTTGGTCTTCCACAAGTAGGCTCACGGAATAAGCTCTCAATTCGCGTTATGTTGCCCATAAAATAAATTCATCCTGGGTCATTGGAAATCCATATTTTGATAATTTAATATCACCATGCATAAACCATGTAGAAATTACTTTACAACAATGACAATTAAAAAAACAAAACCAAGAACACGTTTCATCATGTGAATTAGTGTCAAACGATGACTAAAAGGCCAATGGGTCATAGAGTTAAGTACACAAATCAACACATAAAACCGTCAACCCATGGGCAACAAAGACATCAAAAACAAACTTCTTAAGAAATGCTGATATTATACTATGTTACATTGAGGTGAACAGATAACCGTGTGCAATTTTACACCCACAACTGGGCTCCCCCCCACCAACTATTCACAAATACCAAAGCAATGACGATCTGGTGCGTCCAGGGCAGCAAATCAAGCACACTTGGAATGGCCAGACAGACAGTGACCCCCGACAGAAGTGGGGGCTTAGAGTTATAACCACTTGAACCCCAGCATCTCTACACGGCAACAAATACCCGATACAAGCTCACAACAGTTACTTTTGGTGCAGAGGGAAGCAACCAAACTATTATATTGTGGGGAAAGCTTTCGCAGCTTTTTTTCTTCGCAAAAAAAGAAGAAAAAAATGGCACATAGGAACAGGTTGAGTTATTCTCATTCTGCTATTTAAGGTGTTCCACCCAAAACAGAATAGTATGGAGTGGAAGTGGGTTTAAGTAAAATATGTGAGCACCGGATGGTACATTCAGACTTAAAACAGATGTGATGCATCTATTTTTGTGAGGTGGGGAGGTGTAGTGTTTGTGGTGCGTATGTGCACAACAAACACTATGGGTACATGCAGACAGCAACAAGGGTTGTGAAGGGGGGTTAATTAATTGAATTAACAGCTAAATTATAAAATAAGTGATGGGGGGGGCTGGGGGGTCAAAAACAAAAACATTTCTCGACATTGAAGCCTGCAAAATCGAATAATGAATAATAATGCATATAGCCAGTCTAAAAGCTTATAACGTTGGTGTGACCTTGTAGATGAAAAAAAATCTCTCATGATGCAGAAAATGTCTGCATCATGTTGTTGATCGAAACAAAACAAAAAACACACTTCCCAAATTCAATTAGTTAAAGGCTGAAAATAATTGATAGCTGCAGCCCTTACAAACAACAGTTCAAGACCGCCCCAAAGCTGGCACCAGATCAAAATGTACAACATGGCAAAACACTCCTTCATTTTACAGATGGTTATGACGCCACAGCTAATACTGCTCTCATCATATATATTCTATCGTATATCATTTCAGACCATAGCAAAAAAAAGCATTTCTGAAAACCTTCACAGCAAACACAGTTCATTTTACTGTGTGCTACTTGCTATATAACAAAAGCCAGTAGAGCGTTCACTATTCACATTATTTAAACCTAGAGTGCAATCCATTGACTGGTGTAAAAATAAAAAAATAATGGCATTAATCCATGAACAAGGCCATGTTTACTCACATTAATACAGCTACATCAGTCTGTAGGGTACGTACAGTATCACCAGATACTATTTAGCCATTTCAACTCTATATACTTTGTACATAGGTTGGGTCCACTGCTTTTTCCCTGTACACCGAATCAATTCGCCAAGAAAAACAAACAATCCAAGCATCTTATGCAATCATGTTACGAGTTGTTGTACGTCTAACCTGTCATGTTCATGCCCGAATTGGGATGCTAGGATTCATGGGAGGTAAAAGGCTATGTAAAGACAAATTTAATCAAACTTCCACAAACCGATTTCTCAGAATGTTAATGTTATTATACTTGTAAAAAGCATCAGTTATGTAGAGACCAATAATTCTAAACTAGACCCGTCACAGATGCATGTGTACTGTAGAGAGCATTTTAAAATAAATTGGAACATGGTACCTGGGTGTTTGTTTCTGAGCAACACAATTGGCAAAAATGTCTTACTGGTCAGATGGCTTCTGTTGGAGGCGGAGGGAAAAAAATAGGTAGGTTCCGGATTTTAAAATGGCATTTTGACCATGGCATTGGATTCACAACAACTTTAAATACAATACTGATTCATTCACATAGTGGCCCACATGTGGCCCTGCTTATGTCCTACCGAAATCAACAGCGTAGCAGTTGAATTTAATTAAATATTAAAACATGTTTTCCTTCACACAATGAGCTCAATTAGCAACTAGCAACTTTTGCTTTCCAAGTCAAGCTCTCCTCTTCTAGCGTGCCTATTGGACAAGGACGGATATGGGAGAGACTTAGTGAAGGGCTAATTAATTTTAGAATTGGACCCGCTTTTAGTTATTTAGATGTTGCAGTTGTTGAAAGTGAAGCCATAGGAATATTGTTTGAACTATTTTTTAACTGTGGGCTCAATACAGCTTATCGGTTATTGTAAATGGCATGACATACAGTGTTTACATGTACCAGAATATCTGGACAGTGCTATGGACTTTAGGTAAAATGTAGAAATGCATTAACGTTTTGAATCGACCATGGACACCATCAAGCGAAGACAAAGCTCAGAATGTCACAAAGAAGAGACAACAACAAATTGATTCCAAGTCTGAAGATGCACCTCCAGGGGAAAAAAAACGATATAGTGCTCTCTCTCGCTCTCTCATGATAGCTGCGAAATTAAAAATATATATAATATATATTCAACTACAGTATGAGCTCTAAAACTACGAATACTGCGAGATATAAAGGGTGGTCTGGGCAGGCAGCGTGTTCCATTGTGAATAGGTGCCCGTCCTTTTCTCTCAAGCCGTAGCCACATATCTTGGTGAAAGCAATAGCATGAGATGTGCCATGTTGCACTACAATGCCAGCTAGCCATCTTATTGCACAGAGAAGCTGCAATGTCATGAACTGTGCATGTGGTTCCAGTCAACACAACTACTAATGGGCACGCATGTCTTCCTTTCCTGTAATATACCTTCAAAATCCTTGACAAAAATAAACAGATCTGGGTCAGTCCGTTCTCCGTTCCATTTGATTTCTCTTCAGGGGGTTGACCGGTCGACGTCAACTTGCACATTGGCACTGACCGCTGAAATAAGTAGAGGTAGAGACAGAAAGAGATAGAACGAAAGAGCGAGGTACACACATTCCACTTTCCCCAAGCGTTTCATTAGCATTTTGGCCACAGGCGTAGTTGCAGGCCATGGCCTAGATAGACGGCATTGCTGTGGATTTTACGGAATATGTAGTCATCTCCCCGACAGAGGGGTGGATCGATAGAAATGCAGGTATACAGAATGTATGGCCTCGCTTGCAATAGCAGATTCCTTTTCCTCATTCAGTGGCTGTTTTGGCACAATGTGAGGAGACATGGTGGTTGCATGTGGTAGATTTAACCAGGTCAAAGACATCGTCGCTGGCTTATGTCCTCATTACAAACAATGGGGAAAGGCATGTGGCTAAGAGCACTACCTCGCTAGCACCCGAGCAGATTCAACAACCACAGCACAAATACAGAAACTTTTCCCCAAAAGGTTAGAGTGTGTCTGGTCAAGAGAGCATGCCTCAAGGATACACATGCTACATGTCATTGCCTATGCCATTATTTGCTATTCACAACTTTGTTAACAGAATGCACTGTGACCATTTTTCTATTATTTGGTCCTTACTCTTCCCCAATTCTCGAAAAGAAATCTCACGTTAGCATTCTTCAACATAATTTCTTTCATAATTAGGATTCTAATCATGATCTTTTGAGTGGAATATCAAACGTACCGCACATCCAAAAAGGCAACGTTGTTTAGTGAGGGGATGTATTGTCAAAGTACTAGAGTAGTGCCAGACCACCTCCAGGCCCAGCAGATGCACTAGTCACCATACAGCTTGGTGTTGCTGCTTCAAACTCCTGGAAACAACATTTCCCTTCAATTGCCAGACTTTAAGTCAAAAATTGTACTTTGGAATAGGCATCTTATGCAGTGAACACTGATCATTTAGGTATGAGTGGCAGCATCTGAAAGTCTATGAGGAAAACAAAAATGACGACAAAACAAAAAACTGTAAAAAGTGAGCCATTTACAGAAGAATGAGCCCTTCTCAAAACCGGGGGCGGGGTTTACTCACTGTCCAATGACAATACAAATAGGTTAGCAACTGTTGCTGTGCAGGTCAAGCTATCCTGGTCAAGGTTTCCTCTACAAGGATGTCTACTGGACAAGGCCAGATTGGGGAGGGACTTAGTGAAGGGCACATTGTCAACATTTATATGCAATATCCTGTGTGTCCAAAGTTGTAAATAGACCATGCAGACATTGTAAAGTAACACAGTCTCGGTTTCCCTTTGAAAGAGAGAGAGGGAGGGAGAGGACCCAGTGTTGCTGCACCGACAATACGCAGTCATTTCTAAACGATTAGCTCACATTTTCACGTTTTTTTTTTACAGTAAATCTCCAGGGAGGGAGGGAAGGAGTGATGCTGCCGTCACTTCTCAGAGTTTTTATTTGACATTGTGTTCGTTCCAGAATCCAAGAGGGGAAACGTTGAAATACATTCATTCCCTTCACTCGTAAGCTTCGTGTACACACCTCTTGCTACCGCAATGCTACTATAACTGTTCGCTTGAAAAGCCCGGGTTTCTATGATGGCGGCGAGCGACACATTAGCGCAACACTGCGCTTATGAATCAGGCTATAGCCGCCCCCCGTCTCGTTCCCCCGTGAAAGACCATGAGGTCTCTGCGAGGAAAGAGACCACGGCCTTCTCTTCCTTTCCAAATCCATCCACGCCTTGTTATGTTCACCTTCTCTCTGTTCGGGAAGATTAGGACCTTGCCTGTTAAAAAACAACGTCTAATTAAAAAAGGAATTAAGCATCATCTGCTGTTTCTCTTTCTGTTGCAATGATGTCCATCGGCCCAAGGAATAAGACATCATTTCGCACCCGTCCCTCTGGCCCCTCTACCTTGTCTTCCTCACCACGTCGGAATGAAAAGAGTCCCCCCTCTCGTCCATTCTTCTCCCCCTCGTCGTGGTCCTTCAGAAAAGCAGGTCTTCGTTGGTGATCAGAGCCTCCACCACCATCCGCTGGTACCGGATGTCGTTGAGGGCTGTCATGGCGTCCAGGTCGGCCGCCCTCATCAGCGTGGGGCCGAACACGATGCCCAGGTTCTCGCTGGTCATCAGGTTGTCCTTGGCGTACTGCACCACCCTGGACAGGCCAGAGAGAGAGAGAGAGAGAGAGAGAGGTGTTCACAATGTGTGTGACAGACAAACTTACTCCCCAATCTCCAAATTCCAGTTGTGGACCGGTTCGGGAACCAACAACCCGTATGGGATGTCTCTACTTGGTACCACATGGATTGTTTCAATTGCTTTACATTGAAATGTGCTATAATGCAGTGGTTTTTAACATTTTCTCATACGAGGGACCACCATTTATTCAGCATTTTAGCCACGGACCATCATTTGATATTATTTTAGCCCCACAGACCCCAAAACTAAATGTTTCTTTTGCTTTTGACCACAATACCAGGTCGAATTTGGGAAAACAAACAGTCAATCATACAGATCAAAATGACCATTAATCTTCTACATTCTCTAGTTGTATAGACTTGAAGTAATTCAGATGATGAATATTTGGTTGACCAACTTTCCATTAGGAAGAAGGCAACTATGCTGCCCTCTACTGGCAATTTCCAGTATTAATCCAGTGAAAGGAGCCAGGGTGCTTTTTTGGTACCACAACAGCTATTGTACTTTGTTACATCAATTTCTCACCGTGTTCTTTTCTAGAGAGTTCCCCAGATTAGCGATAAGAGCCATTATTTGAGCTGTAAACCAGGAAGTGAAAAGCAGAGTGCATGTGCAGAAGGAGAGGCCAAAAACAGCCTAAAATGGCTAGATTTAATCGATTAATAAAGCCGTAGATTACACATAGGTTAGATCAGAAAAGACATGTTTCCGTGCATGTCCAAGGCCTTAATTGTGTGAAATGTTCTGACCTCTTTAGGTGTGCCATGAGGTATCGCAGTGACTCGCAGTGAGCAGGAGGCAGCAGCTTCAACGCTTCATGCAGCGCCTCCAACCGCTTGTCTGTGTCTATGATCTCTGTAACACAAATCACAAAGACAAGTGAAAATGGTATGGGGGGCCCGTGGCGCAAAGTCGCACCCATACCATTTCTGGTTACAGAACTTATATTAGGCAAGTAAGCACCAGACACGCAGCATGCATAAAGCTAAAGGTCTGACTCAGTTTTTTGTTTTGAATGAAGAAATGGTGGTGATTTAGTGGTGCCACAATTATAGTTAGTAGCAGTAGTAGTGTTTCAAATCATTTTAATTATAAGCACTTTAATTTGAAATTTGGGTGTTTGCATGCTATTATGTTTGGTAGTAGGGCAGTCAGGGCATTTATGGGGGCATTGCCCATGCCTAGATCTGCCCCTGATATGGGGTGTATTTTGCTGTGGTCTAACTGGTTAATAGCAGTCCACCAGGACCTACTTGCAGCCTCTATGAAGCGCGGGTAGGCGTCGTACGTGATGAGGGGAATGGGCAGCTCCCGGAAGTAGAGCTTGAGCGCTCCAGTGATTATGTTAATGTCTTCATAAACGTTGGAGGATATATCAGCCTTCTCGCCATCTGGAGGGACAAACAAACAACTCATTCGTCATTGTAAAATCAATCAAACATCAAATCAATCAATCACTGACTGTCGGCCTGTAGAAAGAAGACAACAAGGAATAGATACAAAGGATAAGATAAGACTTCCAGAGATGACTCCACTGAGGACATTTTGTAGCCATTACTTCACTTCTCTAAAAAATCTATAGATTTTGATAAAAAAAAATAGATAAAAACAAAAAAATTGTTGTAATGAAATACCAAGTAAAATGGCTTAAAAGGATTATTTTGGATGTTCGTGTTGGCTATCCAAGTAAGTAATACACTGGCACGCTACAGATCGGCACTGTACAAGACTAACTTTTAGTTACCGATGGCCGTCTTCATACGTCTCTTAAAATAACGTTCTCCTGTACCATGTACCACGGTCATGTTTGCGGGGGAATTATTTTATTATTGAATTATTTGATCATTGCTATGCACCTGCCCACAAACCTGCTCTTGAGCCTTCCCTTCAGGTGTGACTAAGGGTTTTCTCAAGTCGGATCAAAAAATAAAAAAAACAAAACAGAAGATCTACATACACCGCAGCGCAATCACCTTCTCAAATCTCATCTACCAGTAAAAAAAAAAAAGAATCAACCCTGGCATAGGCGATTTTAGGTTCTCCCAGCAGGGGGGTGGGGGGCACTTTTTTTAGGCAGCTTATTTTTTTTTTTGGACCATTATTAACCAAATGGACCCTTATAGATCTGTAACTCTTGAGAGTTAAGTTATATTTAAACATCTGAATTGTGTAATTGTCAAGAATCTACACAATTAGAAAATGTAGAAGGGTTGCTATTCTGAAAAGAAAAAAAAAATGGGGTCCTGCTTGGTTGGAGGGGAAAGCAGGTGACTCTCACCTCTGTCAAAGGCCAGCTTGACATCTTCTATTAACTCTGTGAAACCTGATATTCTGTACAAGCCCTCGGACTGCAGACCTGCAGTTAGAGAGGGACAAGCAGTTTGTGTGTGAGAGAAAGAGAGAGACACAGCAGCATAAATAATGAATACATTCCAAACAACACGTTCAGCAGAAATATTATGCCTGCCTATAAAAACCTGGCTCAGAAAGAGCTCAGCTCGGAGGAACGGAACACGGACAGAAATAACTCCCATGCTGATACATCAGAACTGAAACTCCTTTCAAACCAACTCGGTAGGGTGGAGTAACCTTAAGAGCCCATTGTTCCAACGTTACAGAAATGGGACGATATTTTCGTTTGAGGTACTGAAATGATCCTAACCCAAAATAATATGTAAACACACACAAAAAAAGATAAATGGTGCTTCATGTGATACATGCTGCTCAGTGGGAGCACGTACACTAAGTGCTTAGTGTCTTGCTCAAGGACATCTCGACACACCACCAGGTCAGGTATTATTTAAGTGTAATCGCCATAATCGAGACAAATATCTATACATTTTCAAATATTTAAAAAATAGCAGATCTACAAGCTCACAATGTGTCGTATCAAACCCATTGTGAGTTTGTAGATCGGGCTATTGTCAAGTATAAGTATAAAATGATAGAAATATACAAAGAACTGACGTAATTTAATCATCAACTCTCTGAACTATACAAAGAACTGACGTAATTTAGAGAGTTGTCATGTCTGCCCTGTGTATTTTTGTTTGCGATGTCTAAACAGGGAATGACGTTTTGCCAGAGCCAAAATTAAATCATCAATCGCCAATCTTTGTAATCTTTGTGACAGCCCTCGTCAGGGATCGAACCAGGATCAATGCGGCCTGAGCCACTGTCGCAACAGGAAAACAAACATCAGGCCATAATTTTTTCTTTCACCTCGAGCCTCGATCTCCTGTATGCACATGTCGACCACCATGGGCCTCTTGGTGTTGTGGGCTTTGACCAGCGTGGTCAGGTCACAGCTGTACACCTTCTTCACGTGCCGCAGGTCCGGCTGACAGTCGTTGGGGACCATCTTGGAACACTGCTTATGGACGTTCAGCCCACAGTCTGACAGACAGAGAGACAATATGCATTAGTGGAGATTCATACACACACGTGATTGCGCACCTCATTTGGAATGCTGCAACTTAAGTAACTTAAATGCTGTAATGTAAGTTTTCAACTGTTTAAACTTGGCAATAACCTGGGCCTTCATTAAACCCTGTACCCTCAAGATGGTGCCCCTGCTGCCTCCCTAAAATGTCCAAATATGGATCATTCGAAAGCACCTTATTTATTAGTCACCTACTGCAGTTATGGGAAAATAAATCACGCACTGGACTCAAGACACATTGGGAGTGAATCGGGAGACGACTGAATACTACTAGACCGAGGTTTCCTCCGCCCCTAGCAGGGGTGGATGTAACATTTCCCAATTGGGGGGGCAGGAGAAAATGGTATGGGGGCATATGGAGGTCGCTTCACGCCACGGTCCATGAAGCCGCACTCATACCATTTTCGGTTACAGGACTTTTATTAGTGAAGTAAAGCATCAATAATAACATCAGTTGTTTTTGATGTTGCAACAGACACGCAGCATGCATAAAGCTAAAGGTCTGATTTCAATGATGAAATGCTGTTGGTTTAGTGGTGCCACAGCTGTAGTTAGTAGCAGTAGTAGTGTTTCAAATCATTTTAAATATAAGCACTTTAATTTGAAATATCTTGTTTTTTTTTTTGCATGCCATCATGTTGGGTGGGGCAGTCTAGATCCGCCCCTGGCCCCTAGTCGGTTGTATTGTGGTGTAGGCTGTTTTTTTTTTTTTACCTGCACACTTGACTCCCTGAGCGATGAGGCCCCACATGAAGTTGGCACAGTACTCACACCAGTGAGGTCCACGGAACGTATGGACCTGCAGAGAACAACAGAAGGAAGGAAAGGAGAGAGAGAAATAGTGATGAGGAGGAATATGATGAGATAAGAGGTGGTGGAAAACATACTCAACTGACTTAACCCATTTAGGACCAAGACCAGATTATACAAATGTCTTCTAAATCCTAACCGTTTTCAGAGAAACAATTACCTCAAAAAGTACTGTAAAGCACAGGAGGATTTTCGTAATTCTACATCATTAAAAACTGTTGCTGTGTGGACATAATAAAAACGTCCCCCCCATTCTTCCTAGAACTGGAGGTATGAAAAAATCATGGTGAATCACAGCTTATTCTTGATTAAATCAACCATTCCAGATGTGATCCACCATGTTAATGTTTTATCAATGGTTTTTTTTATCAATGTTGGAGTTCCAAGAAACACAGAATGGGGGGGGGGGGCATTTTTATTATGTCCACACAACAACTCTAAATGTATATTAATGACATAATAAAACTTTGAAAATGGATGGATCTTTCCAAAATCTACTTCCACTAACAGAATGAAGGTCAGTGTGAACATGCTGCATATCCTTGAAAAACTGGTACAAGATATTTAAAGAGTCCTGCTGCGTGCGGAGGTCTTTACGGACATCCATGAAAGGTTACATTACAGGTACTGTAATGTTCATGAAAAGAAGCAGCTTGTTATCCACCCCTGTAACTCAAAGTAAAAGTAAAGCCAGGATGAACATGGTGCATGTAATGCCTGCATATTATTTAGTTTACCTTTCGGTATCTCTATGATAGTTATTTAAACCATTGTATACTATCCCGATTCTAGAAATGTCTCTGAAATACTAACCTAAGTGTACTGGAAAACTTCAAATTATTGTGTAACACCACGAAACTTTGACATTTTTTGATACTGTACATACTGTACAGAACGCATATTGGTGTTCCCGTCAACTAGGGTAAAACTACCACTAGGGGTTCCCGTCTACTTATTTAAACATGGAGTATCCATTTCATGGATAACACCATCTACTGTTGATAACCCAGTGTTTACCGTTGATTCAACCTATTTACTCTAAACTTTGTCTCGTTTACTGTTTGGGGTGAAACAGTGACTCCCAAACTTTTTAAGACTGTGACCAAAAAGAGATTAGATGTTTGTCTGGGGCCCAAACTAGTGAAAATAGCTGATCTACAAACTCTCAACACAGACTTCTTAAACATTTTATAGAATTTACTGGACTTTTCTTTGATTCCTTTGAGCTTAAATATTTCTTTCCGTGGCTCACAAATGAAACCCGACTCTGCATTTGGGAACCACATGGGGGGTAAAATGCACTCTTGCTGTTATTTGTTTGTCATTGCTGTCGTCATCCCCCGACTGTAAGTACAATGAGAGTCAGTGAACTGGAGTGAACATTCCTCACGTTTAGCCACACTAAATATAAACCCTGTTGACCCCCTGCAGTTTTACAGTTAAGTGGTGTAAACAGGTTTTCAATGTAATGTGGTCCTAGGAAGGATCCAGGGCTGTTCCTTTAGATGGGTGCCAGGGATGTTTTATGAGGGTCTCTTCAACAACGTTAGGAGGAATAGGACCTACATTTCATCTTTATTTTTGTGTGTGAAAAACTCACTTTTTGCACCATATAAAAATTATAAGCTTAGGCTGTCCGAGTTGCTCCAGTACTGTCCGAGTTGCTCCAGTACCCTCTATACATACAGTATGTCGCATTTATGCAGAGCTTAATTAAAGTCTCTCATTGACATTTCAATGGTACAATTACAGTCCCTTGGTTGTGTACAATATTGCGTCCGTAGACCCCCTGGGATGTGACATGATTGTGCCCCTTCTTCACTTTAGTGCCCCTAAAGGATGCAGGACACAGCACTGAATAGGTCCCCTTCCTTTTTCCCCCCTCTTCACAGAACATTTTCACTGAAAACAGACAATCTAGAAGCTTACAACTAAGGCTGTATTGTTTGTCTTTTGGTGTATTGTTTGTGTTTTGGTGTACAAAAAGAGGGGACTAAGTACAGTATAAGTCGCCCTCCGGGAGGGAGAACCCTGGTCAAAGCAGGACATAGGGTTTAGTTTTTTAACAGATCTTACTGTTCTGATAGGAAGTGCTCGGGGTCATCCCCCCTGATAAGCTCTCTAACTGTAATCTTGTGTGTGTGTGTGTGTGTGTCTGTGTAAGTGATGTGCGCACACCACTGACCCTGTGCGGTAAATGGGAATAAGTCCACACAAGGATGCTGAGTCGGCGAGCGTTCGACAGAAAAAGGGCTCAATTGTTTTACTTTAAGTAAAAGTATCAATAGTGCAATGCAGAAGGGGAAGGTATAGTCCGTAGCCAAACACGAATTGCCTCTGAGATGTATCGGCGTAGAAGTAAGTACTGGAAATTGGAAAAACTCAAGTAAAGTGCAGATGCCTCAAAATTGTACTCAAGCACATACAGTACAGCACTTGAGTAACATGACGACATGTACTTAGTTGGATGTGAGGGAGAACAGGGACTGTCAGCATGTGAAGAACACATGCACGGGAACAGCAACCAACTAGGAGTTGATCCCACCAAATGGACACTAATCAATCACTTTCATTAGAATAGATATCCCATAAGAGAAGATTTTTACAGCTCCAGCAGTGATTCTCAACCCATTAGTCAGTAATTTATAATTGTAACATCAATGTTAATGTATAAATGGAACCATTTGTATACACTGCACTTTGGTTCCATTTGGTCCCTCTCAGAGTTACAGACCCATAAGGGTCCATCATTTGACTGGGAGCCCCCACTTTGGGAACGGGCAGGACTAGAAAAGAGAGAAGACGTTTCTCACCTTGAAGTTGTGGACCTTCTCGTATTTGGCGGCGAAGTCGCTCTCCCTCAGCGTGGCGCGTCTCACCAGCGACGTCAACTGCGAAAGGGCAAAGGATCTGATTGGTTGCCAGAAGGTGGACGCGGGCGAGGGGAGGGGTTTCGGGGGAGAGGGAGAGACCTGCACCGGGCAAGGGTTCGGGCGGTGGTGGTGGTGGTGGTCCGACCCAGACCCAGGGTTGGGGGGTCCAGCAGTGAGGGAAGGCTGTGGGGGACCCCCTAAGCCTATGTTCAGAGCCAAGGCGGAGGTGAGCGCCGCCTCCCTGTGCGCCTGCCCGACCAAACGCTGCTTCTTCTCGCCATTCTTCCTAACCACATGCGACTCGCGGCTCGGCATCCTGGGATATGTAGTTTAGTTTGTAGTAGTCGCAGTCAAAATATTCTACGTCAATTGAAGCCTCGGAGAACAGCCGAGGAATCTCCTGGGCCGGTGAAAAAGAAATAAAACCAACCAGCATAAAAAGGGAATTTTCTTTAAAACAAAATAAATAGAAAAAACAAAAAAGGAAAGCACACAGGAGTCCATAAGGATAAAACCAATAAAATGGAAATTCCAGGTGGAGTAGTTTGTGCACAAAAGTGTCAGGTAAAAAAAACAGGTAATTATTTTAAAAATAAATAACATAACAAGTACAAAGGAAAGCACACAGGGAAGTCCATAATGATGGAAAAAAAGGTACCAACGGGAAAAAAAAGATACGAAGTTTTTTAAGCACAAAAGTGTCTTGGGGCCACCACAGCGTAGCTCCTCTCACAACAACACGCGTCACCACCGCAGAACGGCCGACGACGCATTGGCTTACAGCTCAGCCAACCACGCAGAGACCCCCGCGTGTCACTGCACGGGGGTTGTCTGACGCCTCGGACCCCAGCCCAGGATGCAAAAAAAAAAAAAAAAAACTGAAGGGAAAAAAATCTAATATATAACAAAATAAATGTATTAAATTATTTGAAAAAATCGTTCCCTGGCAGAGCAGGCAATATATGCATAAAAATGTACTGAAAAAAGGATGTAGAAAATTCGTTCAAAAAGACAGCATGGTGCAGCGTTGGTTGGAGTGTGCAGCGCATTGGAGGAGAGCCCTGTCTCCCTGTGTGTGTGCTGTGTGCGCACTAATCTGCTTTTCCCTGCTCCCATCTGAGCTTGTACACTGGCTGCTGGGCAGAGCCAATAAGGGACAGAGACAGGGGGGGTGGGGGGTGGAGGAGTAGAGGAGGGGGCTGGGCCACAGTGCGGTCGGTAATGGATTGATTTTACAGGTCACATTGAGAGGACAGTGTGTGGAACAATAAGAAAAGAACCCACTCATTCATGTTTATCACAGAGATAGATAGACGCCCATTGCTGAGGAACCAAAGAGAGAAAATAATTGAAAGGACTTACAGATGAATGAAGGTGTGAGTTAGGGCTAGATAACTAACCAAAACAAGAGGAAAACTGTTTTTAAGAGATAATTGCTGATGTAGGTTAATCAAAGGATTAACATTTTTTCTTATTCGATTGTCTTTCTCATAAATCAGTAAATCGACACAACAATTCTATTGTTTTATCGTTTTTTTTGGTTTCAAATAAGCCTTTCAAAATCACACGTACAGCCCTAGAATGAATAGAGATTTCAGGTGTTCAGTATCATCATGTCATTGCAGGCTATTTAAAGGGATCCCATTTGGGTAAATCAAGCTGTGTGCATTAGTGCATTAGTGATGCACATGGGGGGGGGGGGAGTGGGGGCACGTGCCAATTTCTTCATTAGAGGAAGACATTTTTCAGACATAATCATAAGAGAGGCACTCTGGCATGGTTACACGGCAGCAGAGTAAAAGGGAACGTTTCATTTGATATTCTAACTCAGTGGTTTCCACCAGTGGTCCTCGAGAGCGTTCCAGGTGGTCCCCAGCTTAATTGGTAACCAAATGGACCTTCTTTAACTCTTGAGAGTGTCAAATAAAATCCAGACGGTTTCATGTAACACTCCCAAAGATTTAAATAACATAAACAACATCTAAATTACTAATTTTCTACTAAATTACTTGAACCTGCACAATATACAGTAGAAGGTGTGGAAGAAATAATATATTTTGATCAACGTTTTCCTGTTCTCTTCCAAGTATAATTGTGGACAAAAACAAGCCGACTAACGCTCATCCAATGGTGGTCTGTGGGTTAAAATGCTGAATAAAAAGAGGGCCCTGGTATCAAAGTGGTTGAAAACCACTGTCCTAACTGACAAAAAAAGCTATATTCTTTGACAGTCCTATTTTGTTTAATTATCAGGAAAATGCAGCAAAAAAAAAACCTTTGATTTAAGAAACAAATAAACTGTGTTGATTGATATAGAATAGCTCTTACAGCTGAGTTCTATAGTATTTTTCATTGTTTAAAAACCTTCCAGACAGCATACAGTACATCAAAATGGCAGCTTTACTGTGTTGTATGTATTGTCAATTTTTGAGTCTGCAAAGCCCTTCTCTTTCTCTCTTTCCCAGCTCATTATGCATAATAACGCAGTCAATATGTATGGTCGGTCATGGATATTTAATGACCAGTTTCACACAAAAAGACGCGCAGACAGCTTATGTTAATAAACAGTGTGAGTCTGTGTCTGAGAAAAGCTGGGGAAAATAAAAGACAGAATAGCATTCGACAAAAATTCAAACAGAAACAAATTCTGCCTGGAATGTTTTTGGAACAGAATTTTAGCACTATTGATTTTAACAAAAAACAATTGCTAAGGGCAGCAGAGTACCCAGTGGCATCGCACAATACACTGATGTGGTCTGCATCCATTTCATTAATAATGTATGGTCTATCCGGTCTCCCTTTCCTGCTACTGGTAGGTGATTCCAGTTCAAGCCATTGTCATGATATTTTTGGAACAAAAACATCAACATCTTTACTTAATGTTTTCTCAAATATTCCATCAATTTCTTATAATGTATTTCCTTTCTACCTATATTGGACTAGGAAAATAAATAACAAGCGTCCGGGGGGTTGGGAAACAACAGAGTAATGTTTTACAATGTTAAAATATGGAATTGGAGAAAGTCTGCTGAATCTTTCATACCCTTGTGTCTCATTTCTCGACATGCACTGCATTATTCTACCTTTGTGTAGAAGTATGCAGCATGACAACGCAATAAAAGACAAAATAGTTGAAATATGGAGAGGCTAGGTTCCTGTCTGCCAGTAACAATACATTTTTTATGATCATTTCTTACGTCAAGGCATGAATATAGTGACTACTGCCACTGTGCCGGCCCTGTGGTAAAAGGTAAATGGTGCATTTATATAGGCACATCAGGAGCAATTTGTGGTTCGGTGTCTCGCCCAACACTTTGTTCAACATATAGAACAGGATGAGTCGGGATTTGAACTGTCGACCCATGGATCATTGGATGACCTTCCCTACCTCCTGAGCCACAGTCGTCTGTGGTTGATCACTAATTGTAAATCAGTGTAAATTAGCATCAGTCATAGGCTTCATTAGATGTCCCAATTTATCATGTCAACACTTTCACTAGTGCAGACATTTTGACTTTAGCATTGGTGTATGCGTTTTAACTAGTCTTGGGCAATATACCGGTATTACCGTTTATCGCGATATTGGAAATCAATACCGAGTAATATCGTTGGGTCTGTGAAAAATATCGAATACCGAATATCGTCAAATACCAACATTATACTGTATTCTATTAAAATATGAGCAATGAGACTTAATTGTAACTATACAAACAATTTTCATGTTACACACATGCCTAAAATAGCCCTTATTTGGGCTAGGCTTTTTGGAAACAATGTATTTCCAACTCCAGTTTTTCCCTATTTAGGCTGCTTTAACAGCAGAGCGCTCAGTTTCTGACCCCTCAAAGTCGCAAATTCTGAGAACTAGGTGACTGGTGGAGCGTTCCAACTCTGATTGCCGTCAATACCGGTAATATCGAATATCGAGCTAATTAAGACATTATCAATACCGATATTAAAAAATCAATACCGCCCAAGACTAGTTTTAACCACGTCACCACATTACAGTTGGGCAAACTTTCCAGCCTCACGCTAGACAAAGCAATCTGGCACGGTGAGCAAAGCCGACAAGATAGACGCTTTCCATGGCATTGAGATTTTATATGAAGATACAACATTATTGGGACGTCAGAAAGCAATGCTTTGTTCCACCCGACAAATAAATAATCTTAAAATAAACAGACGGTGCTTATTCAAACACAGTTTAGGCGCGCACACACACACACACACACACACACACACACACACACACACACACACACACACACACACACACACACACACACACACACACACACACACACACACACACACACACACACACACACACACACACACACACACACACACACACACACACACACACACACACACACACACACACACACTAGATTTGTCACTGCTCTGGTTATCTGGGCTAGCCTACAGTACATTCCATTGTTTTTGAAACCCAATGTTTCAATGGACAACTACAATGATAAACACTGAACAGCATGCTTAATCGTGCACCCGTGCGTGTTGTACTACGGTATCTATGGACTGGATAATGTATGGCACATTCTTAAATAAGACACACACATCCTTTGATTGCACTGATAAGCAAGCAGTAGGAACCGAGGCTTCCAGAGCCATGTTGGCTATAGGTCAGGAGCCCATCTACTGTTTCTGTGGCGGCATGTACAATTACATCACTAACATCCAGGGGCGGATGTAACATTTCCCAATTGGCGGGGGCAGGAGAAAATGGTATGGGGGCGGCTTCATCGCTCGTGTCGCTTCGCGCCACGGGCGATGAAGCCGCACCCATACCATTTTTGGTTACAGGACTTTTATTAGGAAATTACGGATCAATAATAACATCAGTTGTTGAAGTTGCAACAGACACGCAGCATGCATAAAGCTAAAGGTCTGACTCAGAGAGTTTTCTGTTTTCAATGGTGAAATGCTGTTGGTTTAGTGGTGACACAGCTGTAGTTAGTTAGTAGCAGTAGTGGTGTTTCGAATAATTTTAAATATATAAATTGAAATATATTTGAAATTTGGGTTGTTTTGCATGCCATAATTTTTGGCAGTCAGGGCATTTAGGGGGCATTGCCCCCCCCCCCATGCCCATGCCTAGATCCGCCCCTGCTAACATCTCATCAGGCATCTCCCCCAGCGACCGTCGCTAGGCACCCAGAATGCCACTTGGACACAGGCCTTGTTCAGGACGCCTGGAAGTAGAGGGTGTCTGCTGCAAGACCCAGAAACACCAAACGATTCCAGGTTGCAACAAAACACCAATGAAATGTCTAGATTTGTGCATCAGTAGATGTTTTATTTCGAGGACATGAGGTGGGCTTGTTGCAGGGGACCTTAACAGAGTCCTAATCAGGGAGGTATTGCGTAGCATTGTTTATGGTGTTTGACCCCGGGCCGAGGATTGAACCCACAGCGACCTCCCAATCTCACAGGGCAGACACACAAGACCAGTGGAAACTGATATGAGATGTTACTTGTGTTCTGGCTCACCAGGGAGCATGTTGTGATATTAATCAGTGTAGCTCAAATTTTGTCATGCTAAGGTCAGGTTATTGTATATTGTCATTTTTTTAATAGCCCAGGCCAAAATCAATGTGATTGTATCCATTGACTTATATGTGCTGAATCGCTTGGAAAAACGCACATCAAGGCTGGACAATACACATCAACGCACAACGAGACACACCAACCTTGTTGTCCGTTTGGACACAAAGAGTTGCAAGGAGAACTGTGAAATAGGCTTAAGAATGCAGGATGTATGAGAACTGCATCACTCATTTGAGAAGCAGGATGGAGGACACTTGCATCACTCATTAAGTGCAGATCTTTTTCTCATCTTTTATTGCCATCTTCCCTCGGCCAAACCCTTGCCTTGAAATAGTTTGTGGTCATTGCTCAACTGACAAAGTGATCGGTGGAGAGGAGAGAGAGAACTTTACTAATCTCCCGGAATCAATAGCAAGCCCACAGTATTCGTCGGTGTGAAAAGGTTATGGGCTGGAACCGGAAGCGTCTGTGCTCAATGTCACAGGGAGCGTTCTGCTTTGTCTGCAGATCCTCCTGCTCATTATGAAAACACAAGCCCAAGCAGCAGCAGCAGCGTTACGTCACAGGCCACCGGTCAAGTGATGGAGCCCTTACTGAATCAATACGTTCAGGCCAAATCGTTCTCTGCAGACGGTGCAAGTCTATAAGAGGAAAGGCATGGTGCATTGGTTGCGTAACCTGGAGTATGTTTGTTTGTGTGGAGCGGTGGCTTTGCAGCAGCTATTCCACATCTTTTGCTTGATTTACACCTAGCCAAATCCCCCCCAAACACCCACACACACCACTGCAGAACTGTACAGAACATCCAGCCGTTTAGCACCCTAGATATCCTGTAGAACAGTAGTTTTCAACCGTTTTCATACCAGGGCCCACTATTTATTCAGAATTTGAGCCACGCACCACCATTTAATGACATTTTAGCCCCACAGACCCAAAACTAAAGATTTCTTTTGCTTTTGTCACAATTCCAGGCTGGATTTCGGGGAAAAAACAAAACAGTCAAACATACAGATCAAAATGACCATTAATCTTCTATATTCTCTAGTTGTGTAGACGTGGGGCAACAAGATATGATAAATATTTTAACTCTGGGGAGTGTAAACATGAAACAGGTCCATTTGGTTTCATTTTTAGTTTAAACATGAAACGCTCTCAAAGGGTTACATCTGGTTAACCAATTTTCCATCATTTAGTGTGTACAGTACAAACACTATTTGTAAACAGATTTGTTTAAAAACAGAATCTTACTCCACCTCACCTCCGCTCTATTGGCTCATTATGAATCTGCTGGAGACTGATGTGCTGTGATTGGCTAAAACGCTGCCTCACCCCCACACAACACCCCTCCCCCTCACAAATTAGCACCGCCTTTCCTGAGCCAGACAAATGTTTTGTTTCCATGATTTGTTGACAACAACAAAGTTGGACCGCCTGCAGGACGAAGCAAGTGTCTGTCTGTAGGGAAACAGCTGCAGCATCAAAGTAGAATCAAGCAACATAGAGAGGGGGAAAGGAAAACAAATATAGCTATACATCTAATTAGATTTTTGGTTAAAATGTTGCCTCCATTATCTTTAGTAATCTTCCGGTTGCTTTAGGAAAAGCTACACAATGTTGTGAGAAAGATGTGATGGATGAACAGTCTCGCACACGCACACGCGCACACACACACACACACACACACACACACACAGAGGGTGGAAGTGGAACAAGGCATAAATAACTCTGGCCGGGCCGAGCAGGAAGCTGCCAGTCAAATTTACTCAGGCTGACAGCATCCACATTCTGGAGCAGGGGCGGATCTAGGCATAGGCATGGGGGGGGCAATGTCCACCTAAATGCCCAGTCTGCCCCACCAAACATGATGGCATGCAAAACAACCCAAGATATTTCAGTGCTTATGTATATTTAAAAGTATTTGAAACACTCCACTTCGCGCCACGGGCGATGAGGCTGCCCCCTTACCATTTTCTTCTGCCCCCCCCAATTGGGAAATGTTACATCCGCCCCTGTTCTGGAGAGAACATTCAGAGCCCATCTACGTGAGTTTATAGATCACTTAGCGTTAAAAGGAAGGGGCATGGTTTAGTATAGACCAGGGGTTTTCAACCTTTTTCATAGCAGGTTCCACTATTTATTCTGAATTTCAGCCACGGACCGCCACATTGATGACATTTTCACCCCCACACAGACCCCAAAACTAATGATTTCTTTGTTTTTGTCCACAATACCAGGCTGGATTTTAGAAACAAAACCGGCAACCATACAGATCCAAATGAGCATTAAGTTGTGTAGACTTAGGCTAATTCAGATTATGAATATTTTAACTCTCGAGAGTGTAAACATGTTGTTTAGTTGGGGAACCCTCTCAAGGACCACTGGTGGTCCCCAGACCACTGGTTGAAAACCACTGGTATAGACCAGTGCTTTTAAATCATCCTCAGAGCCACAGACCACCATTTGATGTTACACAAACATAAAATATTAATTTGTCGTTTGATAAGATTTGTTCACCAATTCATGCTATAGATATATAGATTTCACTTAAAAACGTCACTTGCCTGATTCAGTATTTAGATAGTAATTTTAGCTGTCCCGTCCCACTCCTATAAAAAGCCATAATAACTACAAACTGTGTTTTAACCATGTTGGATTCATCAAAATTTTATTACCTGGAACTTTAGAGAATTCCAGGTGGTCCCCAGGCTAAATGATGCAAAGTTGGCCAACCAGATGCAACTATTGAGAGCATAAAAATGAAACCAAATGGACCTGCAAGGGTCCATTTGGTTTCATTTTTTAAGCTCTCAAGAGTTAAAATATTCATCATCCGAGTATGTAGAAGAGTAATCATTTAGTCATTTTTGATCTGTATGTTTGACTGTTTTGTTTCCCAAATCCAGCCTGGAATTGTGGACAAAAGCAAAACAAATCGTTAGTTTTCGGGGTCTGTGGGGCTAAAATGTCATCAAATGGTGGTCCGTGGCTCAAATTCTGAATAAATAGTGGGCCCTGGGGATCAAAAATGTTGAAAACCACTGGTATTAAGTGGTTAGTTCCTGAAAAGTCGTCTTCCAGAGGGGCTTTGTGACTGCAGGGGGTTGGAACTGCCGATGTTATGTAATTTTACTGCAGAGAGGCCTTGGCAGGTGTCCAGATCCTCCCTGCAGGACAGGCTGCCCAGGCTCCTTATCACTGTGTCCTCTGCTTTAAGCACTTCTCACATGGTCTCCTTAACCCCCTCCAGGTCAACACACAGTGTACCTCCACAAAGTTACACACGCTGCATATTCAGGCTGACCATCAAGTTACTTTGTCCCCAGAAATACACCAACTAGTGATGCACCGGATATTCGGCTGCAGAAAATGTTTGGCAGAAAATAGAAAAAAAAAAGCTGAATAAATGTGTTATGGGCCCATAATAATGATGATTATTACTTTAAGGTACAGTCATGACAGCAATGAAAAAAAGATATATAATATGTATTAATCATATTTGGCTATTCGTATTTGGTTTTCGGCCCACTATTTCCTATATTCGGAATATATACAGTAATTAACTAAACTAATCTGATTGAGGATAATCACCATTTAATTCTTAATTTTGGAAGCCGTACAACCACTTTGGTTGCCTCACACGTGCTTATAATGTTAACGGCATTACTTGAAGTGAGTGGCATGCGTGCTATTCCAGCTTGAAAGTAGGACCTAAGAAAGCAGTCGACACGACAATGTACAGTATTCCAGACATAACTTGTTTTGATGCTGATACATGAATATTTCAAGTTTTTTTTTCTTTATTCATTTCAGAAATAGATATTGAAGAAGGTATTAGGGTATGCTTGTAGTGTATCTACTGTTTCTACCGAGTGATTAACTCTCGTGTTTGTTAATTTGCATTTCTTTGGCCAGAATATTTAGGTGGTTAACAGTGAAGGAAGGAATTTCTGCTTGAAGTAGCCATCCAGACATGATTCAAATGAGCGTGATGGAACACTTCAAAAACATAAAAAACAGCTGCACTGTTAATGATCATTTAAAACCAACCGATATGTGTAACTATCATTATCAGTTTTCTCCGAACTAACTATGAGACCAATTTAGCTACAGCAGGGAACACACTAATGGGTTTAACAATGTAGTTAGTAAAGTAATGAATGAAGAGTTACTCTGAAGTTTACTCTGAAGGTACAACCGCACAGAGACAACCGAGTGGGACTTGAATTCCAGCTCTACAGAGAAAACAGGTCAAGGCCTTGTTCTTGGATGGCACATTTCCAACTATCGTTTTTCCCCACGAGGCCCAGTAAGCTCTGCAGTGATGCTCCGACAATTGCTTGGATTCAGATCCAGTCCACACTAGTTGCTCGACACCTGAAGCCTTTGGCCTAGTTTGCCGAAAAACACTTTTTTTGCCTTTACTGCACAATGCACACCCATGCATGCATCGATGGCTTACTGTAGGCACTGGCGCCACCCAATGCGCGCGTTAATGAAGCATACACAAAGCAAGATGGACAAATTCAACATCAGCGATGGGGGAAATATGTCCAGTGTGCACTGTGCAGTGACCATGCATAACATAAATGAACCCTGTGTCTGTGATTCTCAACATCATTTAATTTCAAGGACCACAAGCTTCATACCCATTAGAGGCTATGGGCCGGAGCCCCACTACGGTACAACGTTTTCTCTCTCGGACCTAATATACAGTGTAAAATAAAATAAGTCACCCCAGACCAATCAGTAGCCATGGGTTAAATTCTACCTTGTCTTGCCTTCTGGCTTGGAGTTGGGACCCCGTCCAGACGGAGTAGCACAGCGACAAAACAAATTCACAGAATGCACCGATTCAGGCTGGGAACCCCAGGCTAAAACGTACACTTCCCTGGATCACCCTCAGGGACCACACAACCACACATCAGAACCCACAACCTTCAGGCAATCGCACAGGGAAAGCCCGCGTGCAACATCGTACCCAGTACATGGGGCATGAGAGGGGCAGAGCAGGTCAGGGCGCAAGTCCTTACCCTCTCCTCCGTGCTGTCGCTGTCCTTTATGATGGCTGGTCCGTCGATGGCGTCTGGGCTGTGGGGCAGGTGCTTTTTCAGGGTGGGCTCCTGGTTGAGGGTGGTGTAGCCCACGTGCTCGTAGATGGGGTTGATGGTCATTTTGGCGATGTACTCAGCGGCCTGGCGCACGACAGGACACACACACACACATCCAAAATAAGTTTAGGATGTTAATTAACTTAGCAGTAAAAACAATATCATTTTATCATCAATTATATCGATTAGTTACGTACCTTGGTCTCGATGTACAGTGTGATGAGTCCATCTGTGACCAGGTCGTGGATGGACTCGAACCTCTTCTCTCCCACAAAGTGTTTCCCGTCGTGGTACAGGCGGAAGTTTCTTGTTTGGTTCCCAAAGCTAGAGGTGAAGAAGAAGAGAGGCGAGACTTTTCATCACTCTGTAAAGTACGTTGTTTGTTTAAGCTCGTACTGTGCCACCGAGTGGTGCAGTACGAGCTTGTTTCGTGAATTTATAGCTTGTATCTTTGAAATACTGTGAAAACTTTAGAGGGACCTTTAGTTCCAGGGACAAATCTTTTTGTTCCAGGGACAAATTTTTAGTTCCAGGTTCCAAAATTTTGGTTTCTGGGAATAGTTTCAGGTACGTCCAAGAAGGTCCCTGGAACTACATATTGTAAGATGGGGGACAAATTCTGATACTTTTGGAGCTCCTTGAAAGAAATAGTGAAATGGTCGTTAGTTTTTAGAATTGTCTGCAGCAGAAAAGGGTTAAAGAAGTGAGGCGACCCTTACTTCACACAAGCGTGATTTATTTTTTATTGTATTCTATTTATTTACAGAAAATACAGAGGGTCCTTTTAAAAGTGCAACGTGTAAAACATAATTGGCACAGCAGACCCTACAAACCCTCAGATCAGCCAATGCACGGAAGCTGGAAGAACATCGACTAAAAAAACGACATTCCAACAATCTCACATGAGTTACAGCCAGCTGACGTGTGGTTTACATGTGGTTTAAGAGTGCAACACCAACTAGGAACTATACAAAACATCTCTGAGGTGGACCTAATTATTCCTGGCTCCATCGTGGATTACTAATAAACCAGCAGGAAAAAAAAAGAAAGAAAATGTATTAACCCAAAACCCCAACCTTTCCTTTTCTGCCAAGCCAGAGTGGGCCATGAGTCTGTGGGTAGATATTTATGGAAAGCAATTATGGGACAGAGTGTGAGTGGAGAGAGGGAGCGAAAGTGAAAGAGAGTGAGTGTGAAAGAGAGAGAGAAGGAGGGAGCACCAAAATGGGAGCAATTGGAAACTTTACCATGGCTCCCTTCTACTGTACTGACTAGATCCAAAACAACAGGGTGCCAGGGCTCCAGGACCCAATATCCCCACGACCTTTGCTGCATGTCTCAGTTGCAGAGGCACAGAACAACGAAAGCCTTGATTTATACTGTAGTGTAGATCCTAAGAAAGAGAAGCATAATAGAGCACTGTTTCCCAAACAGTTCGTCAGGACCCATTTGTGGGGTTGTGGACACTTTGTTACGGGAATGTTCAGTTCCCCCCCCCTCCATTTGGTTTTTAATTATTATTTCAAAACAAGGAAAAAAAAAACATGAATGATGTTTTTGTTCAATGTTTGGCTGAAATGTTTGGGATTGTACCAGCACATTAACAAATGTGAACAAAGTTTTGAGCCTGTAGATCTTTTTTTTTGCCACGGCAGAAGTGTGTGAAGTTGCACCTTGCAGTGAGTGTGGCAATATAGTGGCCCTCTCCATCGTCAAAGTTGGCCACCACTGGTATAGGTTATCTGTACTACAGTAGTGTGACGATAGTAAAGAAATGTGAAGGTGAACATGCACATAGCCACATACTGCTCAAAGAACTGGTGGAGAAGCATGAAGCAAACTGAAGCAAGGACTACACCCCTGGCTGTGGGGAAACTCACATCATCAGATCATATTCACTATAAAAAGGGAAAGGTCCCCCTGCTCTTTTCACATTTCTCTGCAATATGTCATATACATATAGTTGAATTTACAATTTAATATGTTGACCCCTCTATCACATTTATTTGGTCGTATTGGTTCAGATCATGTGGGAATACGGTGTTTAACTCTATCCTTTGCTTTTCTGCAAATCTGCTTTCCTCCCTGAACAGGTTGGATTGGATTCTAAGCCACAAACCTCCAAGAGAAAACGTGCAACAACTGTGATGTCATCAGAACATGCTGTGACGTCAGATACGTGGATATTTAATACCGCGCAGCTCCCTGATGGTGTTGCCCAGCGTCTTCGTCTTCCACCTCCTCAAATAACTAACCTGACTAGCTTAGCAAGTAGGTTTGTGGAAGAATGACGTCAAGACTCCTGAGACCCTTCAGGATTTTAACCACACAACGGCATCGGTTGAATTATATTTCTGGTGGAGTTACAAAGATATTTGAGGTAAGATCTGAGAAGCTAGATTCAATGATGCCTAGCCTACCTAGCTTACCATTTCCTACCCCACCTAGCCTAGAGTTGCCGAGTGTAGAGTTGAATACCCTGGGAGTCTTGGCAGTGGCTACTGTGACTGGAGTATTCGTCCTCGGCGGAGGCTATTACCTTATGAGGAGGAGAAGACAAAGACAGAGAGAAAACCCAGCTCCAGCCACGGAGACGAAGGATGTGGGACAGCAGTCAGCGAAGGCCGACGACAAGGCACCAGAGCCTGCAAATGGCCAGCAAAAAGCAGAGGACGGCGACAAGGCGAAGGCCAATGACCAACAGGATGCCAAGGATGGCAACAAGGCGGCGACAAATGGCCAGCAAAAAGCCGAGGGCGGCGACAAGGCTACGAACAGTGGCCAACAAGATGCCAAGGACTGCGACACGGTGGCGACCAACAGCCAGCAGGAAGCCGAGGGCGGCGACAAGGCGACGGCCAGTGGCCAACAGGATGCCAAGGACGGTGACAAGGTGGCGACAAACGACCAGCCGGAAGCCGAGGGCGGCGACAAGGCGACGGCCAGTGGCCAACAGGATGACAAGGACGGCGACACGGCGGCGACAAACGGCCAGCAGGAAACAGAGGACAGCTCAGGGACCAGCGGGAAGCGATGGTTTAGCGTCTTCACCTCCAGGCCCGTGGCCTCCTCCCTGATGGTGTTGGCCACCGTTGTACCAGCCAGCGTCTTCATCTACCATCTCCTCAAATAACTAACCTGACTAGCTTAGCTAGTAGGTCTGTGGAAGAATGACGCCAAGACACCTGAGACCCTTCATGATTTTAATAAAAATACATAAACAATAATAAACAATTCTAAACAATTCTAAATATAGCTGCAAGCAATGATAAAAGCGGACCAAGCATAGGAGAAGAAGGATGAGGAGAAGAAGGTCGCCCAAGGTCCCGACAATAAAAATGGATTCCGGCCCAGGAGGGGTTAAAGCGGTTAGCCATCGACGATGAAAGGAGAAAATTAGGTTGAATGTCTGCCAAATATGACATAAATTTGTGGCAAGAAGGCATTCTAAAGTCCAAGATGACACAATTCTTCTTTTTTTTTTTTTTTTTTTTACTTATATTTAAAAATACTTCCCCAATTGTGTTAAACCCATTAAAGACCTGAGACTAGATTCTATGTTAAATTGTCTTCTAAATCTGGACTTTCCCTACACAAAAAAGAGCCCCCACTGTGATCTGCTATTTTTCAATATTCAAGACTCTATATCTATATTTGGGCATACCTGACAATAGGCTCCCTGAGGGTGAGAAGCGACCCTCGCCTTTCTGTGGTGTGATGACATCAGATCAAGATATGGAACAGATCAGCTCCGTTTATGGAGATCGCCCAAATATCAGTTTTTGGTGGTTTATTGTGATAATCCTCCCTACTATACAGCATGCTGACCAACTCTTAACTCAATTTCAAGTCATGAAAACACTAGGGCTGGGGGCAATAACCGCAATATAGCCATACCGCCGGTATGTAACGCATACCGCGGTATGGGCTTCATTACCGCGGTAAAATAAAAAAAATAATAAAGAATATTTTCTACTTTTTTTGTTTATTACTTTTTTGCGACATTGAGGGGTCAGAAAATGCGAGCGCGAGCCAATAGACTCCATATGGTCCGGTTGTCCCTCTTCAATAGAAGTCTATGTATTGGAATGGCCCCATGAAGTGAATGGAGTTGTCGAAACTCTGTCTATACTCTGTGGCTCTGCCGAGGAGAGGGCAGCACCATAGTCTTTTCTCATAATTTATCACGTTTGCCTGGCGAACTTAGAATTTGATTAATATGTTGATAGGATAATAGTAATAGTATTAAAATGATTATTATGCAGGGCCAATAAAGGAAGGTCGTTAAATGGTCGATTTGATCCGAGCTAGAATGCATGCACTGGCAGCCGTTGCAATTCCAATTGACTGCTTTAATCCAGCTCGATGGATCTAACCGAACTCGAAATGTTTTGTCAGTCAAAAGATAATAGTTGTGGCCGACTGGGTCGGCTGTCCTTCTGTCTGTAATGTGCGATCCTTTCCACGGACCACCTCTCTCTCTCGTGCGATCCTTTTTCCACGGACCAGCTCTCTCGTGCGATCCTTTTCTCTCTCTCTCTCTCTCTCTCTCCCTCTCTCTCTCTCCCTCTCTCCCTCTCTCTCTCTCTCTCTCTGTCTCTCTCTCCCATGCGACGTTGAGCAAGGCGTAACAGGAGGGCTCGACCCAAATTTAGCCCTGAGTTTAAGCCGTCTGTTCTCTTCATGGCGGCTGTTCTACATAGACTTCTTTATCTTTATTTCAGATCGGTTTGTAATAAATGGCGCACACATCAGACACCAGCACAACTTTAGTGTTTACGAATCCCTTCATTATAGATCCCTTACATTTTGGCTGGTCCGAGTTTTATTTGGGTCGAGCCCTCCTGTATTCAGCCAGACAGCCTCGCTCGCATCGCAGCAAGCAGGCGCAGCTGGAGGAAGAGGAGGACTTTTTCTCACTCGTTTAAACTAAGGCTGCGGCAAAGCCTACTGTGAATATATACAGCATTTGAAACCAGTTACTTGCCATAATCCATAGCACGTGTAGCCTAATGTTTGTCCCTCATATAAACACGCCAAAGATATTAAACTTCCTCCTAGCTGATCGCCGTCTCCTACCGTTATTTGTCCCAAAATGATTTGTATAATCCAGGGGTTTTCAACCTTTTTCACACCACGGACCACCATTTATTCAGCATTTGAGCCACGGACCACGGACATTTGATGTCATTTTACCCCCAAAGACCTAAAACTAAAGAATTATTTTGGTTTTGTTCACAATTCCACGAAACAGTGCAGACTTCTGAATATTTTAACTGTGTGAAAATGAAACCAAATGGACCCACAAGGGTCCATACAGGAGGGCTCGACCCATTTCTTCGTCGTGTTGCACAGCTTATTCACTGTAGCGTTCACTGTTACACTGGATGTCAGCTTGGTAAACTGATGGACAAAAGTTGCCCGGCTGTTTTTAAAAGGACGCTGCCTGCTGCTGTGGTAGAGGTAGGCTACATAGAGAAAGGGAAGGGAAGCGGCGGCGGGGGGGTGCACTCACCCCTATACATGTCGCGAATTTTGCAGTTTGTGTTGAATAACACTATAAACGGGAGTTTTTTTTTTCTTTTTTTTTTTTTGCGTCGTCGGGGGGTGGGGGGGGGGGTGGGGGTATGGGGGTCCGCAATTACCGCGGTATTAAAAATCCCATACCGCCCCAGCCCTAGAAAACACTATCTAAATGTTTTTTTTTTTGTCATTTTATTAAATCATATTGCATTATCTTAAAGGGAAGTTGGAATGTTATGTAATAATAAATAATAATGGATTGCATTTTTATAGCGCTTTTCCAAGTGCTCAAAGCGCTTTACAATGGTCCATTCATTCATACATTGGGAAGTAGAGCGGCGAACAGTCGACGCCAGCGTCCCCACTTCCCACATTCACACACCAATGGTGGCCAGCTCACACCAACCAACTCATTGGAGGCAATTTGGGGTTCAGTGTCTTGCCCAAGGACACTTCGGCACATAGACAGGAGGAGCCGGGATTCGAACCGCCGACCCATGGGTCATTGGACGACCTGCTCTACCTCCTGAGCCACAGCCGCCCCTAGATTATGTTTTTGGATTTGCTTTAAAAAAGTTGTATAAATATATAAGCTGGATAATAACAGATAGTGACATCGGCTACCCAGTTGGAAAATCAACCATTAGTGACATCCCTGGACTAGACTCTACACAAAACAAAACATGCTGACATTCTCTCGAACTGTTATAGTTACCTTTCTCTCGCAGGGCCAGTGTGTACCTGTGTGTGTGAGTGTGTGTGTGGTTGTGCGTGTGCGTGTGCGTGTGCGTGTGTGTGTGTGTGTGTGTGCGCATACCGCAGGGCCAGTGTGTACGTGTGTGTGTTGTGTGTGTGCGCGTACCGCAGGGCCAGTGTGTATGTTCCAGGTTGTCTCTGACTCTCTCTGATAAGGTAGCTTCCCTCAGCCTGACTGAGCAGCTGGTCAGCCTCCTCTCTGGAGATCATCCCATGGTACCTGGACAGACACACACACAGACACACATGTTTTATGCAAGTAAAAGTAACAATTAGGGCTGGGGGCAATAACCGCAATATCGCCATACCGCCGGTATGTAACGCATACCACGGTATGGGCTTTATTACCGCGGTAAAATAAAAAAATAATAAAAAAAATATATTGCGGGAACCGCATTACTGCCATACCGGCGGTATGGGGGTCCGCAATTACCGCGGTATTAAAAATCCCATACCGCCCCAGCCCTAGTAACAATAATGCATTATAGAAATAGAAACTTCAATTAACTTGATTGCTACCTTAATAAATCTTAATTAATAAATCTAAATTACCAACTTAATCCCAATCAAATAAAGTCTACAATTCCAAGTATGTTGTGGGTTATTCTCTCTCCATAACACTCTTCAGAAATAATAGTAGAATTAGTAGGTGGCTACTGCCACCTACTGCAAAAAGCATCACAGAGTAGCATAAACATTATGTGACTCCTAGTTTTATTACAGTTCAGCACTGTCTGACAAAACTTGAAGTACACGACTGCCTGTGCACGTGACACTAAACACCTTGAAGCTTGTTAACGTTTCTCTTGAAATGCTAAATTAGTGAACTCCTGTTATTAATAAAACGATAACTTACTCTCGTCCGTAGTATTTGGGTCGGTTCTCCACCTGGGGAAATAAAAAAAGGCATGTGAGACAAGAATGAAGGACACCGAATCTCCCCAAACCTTTTATAAACACTATGGCTTCTTCTTTTGAACTTTGTTGTGACCGTTTTCAATCTGACCTTTGATTTCCCAGAAGTCCCATCTCTTCAGGCCAGCCTAGTGATCATTCACAGCCAGTTTCATGTGAAACCAGAAATCCATTCTCAAGATATGTTGTTCATATACATTAGTAGAAAATTAAGGCCCGACCATAACTGGGCCCTAACTGATCAGGCCCGAGGCCCGGCCCGGTCAGGTTTTGGCAGAATTTGAGAACCCTCCACAGGGTAAAAGTGAAACACACAGACAGACAGAACAGAACTATTATTTTTTGACAATTAAATAGGCCCGAGTTTGAAAACTAGATACTGACACTGTACATACATGCAATCAATACTGCCACAGTTAGTTGGCTGGGTGAGTATGCAGATATTTTGTTATGCTCCAAAGTAGGTTACATGCCATGAACGAATTAATCTGTGCAAATTATGACTTTGTACAATTTGACTTGATTCATGCTCCAACTGGATTGTCCATATCCAGCGGGAAAAAACCTGAACTGTGTGTAGAATGTTGGGATTACAAAGCCACTCAATATTATGCTGTTCTCAACAAAACTGCTGCCTAGTGGCCAATACAGCCGCTAAGCCTTGACATTGTGAAGTGAATATTAATTTGGCCGCAGGGTGTGTGCGTGTGTGTATGTGTGTATGTATGTGTGTGTGGCGGAGAGGCTGCAAGGGGTAAATGAAAGCTTGCAGGTGAAAATGTGGATGCAGAAACAATTAACTCTGTTTAACTTTTCACACTGCTGCTGTATTCAGGTTACCCTCGATCAAAACGTGGGGGGAGAATATGCTCATCTTAATTCCATGCTCACAGCCAGCCAGCCAGGCAGGAACAACACTGCTTGAGGAAAGTGGTTGCACTACTTTAAAAATAGTTGAAAATGGCAAAACATGTTGCCTCACAGCTAGAAGGTCTCCTCCTCCGCATTGTGCAGGCCTTTCGGTGTGGAGTTTGCATGTTCTCTAGGGTAGATACCCTCACCCTCAAAAACATGCAGTAATCCTGGTCTCTAGACTGCCTGATGGAGTATGTGCTACGTCCATCAGGGATACTCCCCCCATCAGGTGAAAAGTTTGGACTCCTCATGCATTGAATGAAACATGAGGCAGCCCGCTACCTCCCAAGGTTGGTGGAGGGTGTGTAGAGCCCAGTATCACATTAGGTAATTGGCACTGGGTGAAAAAATGGGTTGCAAAATCATGGAGATAAAAAAAAACCAATAACAACATTTAGACAGATGTGTGGCTGTGTGCCTAGTGGGGTATGACAACTGAAGACTTAAATTAAACTGAAATTTAAATTTCTATGTTTATGAAGCTATAAGGGGGGATAACGTAGGCTGCATTCCCATTAATATATACTGGCATGCTTTGTCATTCATTGTTACTTTTTTCTTGGGCACTAAAAGTTTTTTAAATCACAGCTGTGCAGACAATAGCCACATACTAACAGTGCAAAATAACACTAACATCCAGATTCTGGGCATGTCAGAAAAGACTAACATGTTGGACAAAAGGCTTATAGATTCGACCATTTTAGTGAAGCGTTCTGCACGAAAAACAAGATTGGGAGTGAGTCTGCTGTTCTGATTGCAATGGTAAATGCATTGCACAGTTTTGGAGCCAGAACGGACGAAGAGCTTGGGATGTGTGGACTGTTTTTACTGAATGTTCTTCCAGTTTCCTGCGTTGGCTAATCTGAGCGCGTGGGGTGGGTGTTCGAACAGACTTGGTAGAGAAGGCGGGGAGACGAGGGAATTTTGACAGGTTGAAGACTAATTCTGGTGTGCATCCAAGTGAGGAGAGAGTTACTATTGTAGACAAGTTTTGATATGACTGATGTGTGGATAAGGAACTGGGCTGTCTTAAGATAAAGACACAATGACAGCAGTGTACCTTAATTAAACACAGCAGAAGTGCCATAAGGACAAAGTACGGCTAGGTGCCTCTTCAGCCAGTCTTCCAGTTAATGATCACTGATTTAAAGTGGGTCAAATGGACATCCATCCAGCTGTTCATGTGCACGCGCACACAGTACACAGGACAGTGGTGCCCAACACATGTACAGTCAGTGACACAGAAACACAGTCCCAGGACTTACTCCCACTTGGACTGGTTCAACCTTGGTGCACCACACTCCTTTACATAGGCACACTGGTAAATGCCACACGTGGTGGCATTGTGCCCCATGTGTCGTTGGCTGGGATTGTGTTAAAACGGCCACAAGAATAGCACTGTGTAGGGCTTTCACTACCAATGTTTTTTAACATTTCACTATTTGACTAATATTATGTAATATTTAAGTAATATTAAACTATAATATAATGTAATAATTAACTATAACCATATACATTTAACAACTGTACATTGGCCACTATGTGGTTGATCTTGTAGTCCTACTAAACAAGGAAAAAAACAACAACATTTGTACGATTTACTAGATGTTTACAGCTGCCACTGTGCAAATATAGCTAACAGCTTTAACATTTGTATTGCATTTCCAGAATGAATAGGAATCTAACTTGGCTTCCAGGGAAATGTTTTTAAGAAGTCAGGACTCTAATGTTTTTCAGCGCAACCTTTACTTAACCAATAAAACAAAAGACACATTGAGACTATCCTCTCCTTTTGTGAGTTTGAACTGGCCAACTGAAGAGACAAATAAATGTTACACAGCTCTGCCAGTAACAATAAATACAGAGGACAATAATAATGATTCAATGACAGACTTATCTGTAAAAGCAATATAGCTACTGCTACCTACAGTAAGAACTTGAAGCTCAAGAATAGAATCTAACAAAGTGGACAATAAAAACCTAATATAAAAAATAAGCACATTTGCTACCAAACTAATATAAAACTAAGAGCAACGACATTTGCTCACATTGAAGCAGGAGCGATTTCTGGGAAGTGTGCCCATGGTAATCCTTTTATAAATTAACTAGATGAATTACAAAAGCCAATTTGAGTCTGGTCTGTACTCTGTAGGTAAGAAACAAAAGCAAAGATTTTTCCCCCCAGCCTCAGAGTTGGCTGGGGATCTGACATAATGCAGCCAGGTTGTACTAGTTCTAGTTTACTAGTTTAGGGAACTCATAAGGTTATTTGAACCAAGGTGGAAAGTCACGTCCTTGCTGTGTCAGACAAGGACAGCCCTGGGTCTGAGGGCATGATGGGATTTTTCTGAACAACAGAAAAAACAATCAGCACAGCTAAAAGTACAGAGTCGACAAATACACTCACAACCGACATATACAAGAGCTTTGCCCAATAATGTTGCATAATTTATACAGCTCAGTATTTCTTTTCAATATGCCACAACCACAAACGTCTCTGAACATTCCAAGTAACTCATACTGTACTTACTCCTTTGTTTACTGGACCTACACTTCTGATATTGACATGTGTGCATGCATATACAGTAAATCCGTATGGGTTATTGGGGTGGTTGCTGAGGACTGGAGTGTCCTAAAATAATTTACCACATTACATAATAATGTTCCTTATAAAACAGAATACCTTGAATTATACTCTTTTTTTTTCATTTATAGTCCATTTCTGCCGAATAAACTATTCAATCAATCAAAAGAAAGCTTAGGAGCAGAGAACACATTTTTACTGTGCAACTGTCCATTTATGTTTTCATGCCAATGAGCCACAAATTGATAGTGCATTTGCAGACCACAATTTTAAAATAGTTTGAAACAGGGTTAAAAACAGGGGTGCAATGTTTGGGGGCTAGTTCTCAGAGACTGCAGGGATCTGGACGTTGTTTAACATACAGTATTTCCGAAGTGTGTACTGTGTAGGTTGTTCATAGTTTCCATATCGTAAATAGATATGGCTAAAATATTGCGTTTAATCCATGCAAGTTCTTGTTTATACACTGTCAGAGCTGCAAACGGCATCATTCATTTCACTTTCTTCCCGCCGCATGATGGTACCATCCCAGTCATCAACAAGTTGGGTGCCCTGACCTAAACTTAAAGCCCTTCCATTAATCCGACCCGGACACCGGAGCTAATAAATGTTGGTACTAGCGGTACCACCATTTGCAGCAAGCAAATGGTTTGATCTCCCATGCAACATTTATTTTGACCACACATGCACACTTACAACAGTTATTATTAGCCTCGGTACCCACCCAGGCTTTTATTTCCTTTCACATTTGTCTCGGTGACATCACATTTCTTGGTCTAGGAGTGGAAGTCAAGTTTGTGAACTACAGTATATAGCTACTAGCCATGCACAAATATGACGCATGGGCATTTCTGCCTGGCTACAAGCTTCTACGACTTGTGCCTTTGCCATTTTGAAATTGCCAGGAATAAAAACAAGTTTATATTTTGTTCTGTTCTATTTGGTCCCTAACTGTTCCTTATTATTAGATAAGGTAACTGGAGAAGCATGTTTTGAATGGGTAGTCGTCAACTGCAGCATATATGACCTAATTTCCCCACATTTTGACAATGCTTTGAAGACATATTTTTGTCTCCCCCATTGCAATACTAGACAGTTCAAACACACTGTTTTCCCAAAATAACCAACAATAGGCTTTGAATGGGCTAATTAAACAATGGCTGGCCCTCTGTCAAAGTGTCTAGCAGGACCAATAGGTTCACCAGTTCACCAGCTGCGACTGATATTCAGAACTGCTGTATTTCAGTAGACTGGATGTGAGTGAGGAATGAAGTCGCATCATTCTTGCTTTTTTTCCCCCTCAATTTGCTGCGTTTGCATTCACAGGTGAATGCATGTGTCAAACCACAGCAGGGAACTACGTCAATGTGTGATTCATAACCTACACAGTGAAATCTATGGTGTTAAAGTTATACTTTAGGATTAAATGTGCACTTGTGTGGGCACAGCACACACTGTCGTTCTGGGAACGTAGGCGGACACACAGCGAAGACAGCAAAATTAATCTGATATTTATACCATGTACGCCCATTGATTGAACATCAATATAAACCTTGCATGCATGTATTATGCATGTGACATGTTAGCTACAGTTACATCATGCTGATCTAAACATGTTTGTTTAATTATAATGTAGGCTGACCATACGTCCGTATTTCCCAGGACATGTCCGTATTTCACGTCCTGTCCTGGGTGTCCCGGTTTATTTTTAGAAAATGAGGAAATGTCCCGGTTTTTGTAAAATTACTTTCACGTAGTTCCTTTCCGACACGTCTTTGCTTACATCGGACCAGTAAATCGACAGGCACTAGGACACTGCGCACAATGACGTCAGCCCTGAGCAGAGTCAGTGCAGGCAGCCTTCGTCAATCAGTTAGTAGACACTAGACAGCGTGGTTGTCAGTCTCCACCACCATGCCCAAGCGCAAGTGCACGTTTACAGACGAGTTACAGAAAAAAATCCCTGTATTCAGACCGGGGCAATTGTTAACCTTTTTCAATAGCCTACAACAGACATTGTTGCAGTTATGTCAGTGTTGCTGTTCAGAGTTGTTAACTCTGAGAGAAGTTGATTGAGAGTCTCAATCAACTTCAAGAAATAATGTCTCAATTTGAGACATTATTTCTTTCTTTGAAACATTCATAAATTGTAAAGCACTTTTTGACTTTTTGAATAAATGCATTTAAATTGCGCATTAAAATTACTTGGGGGAAAAAAGGTCCCCCCCCCCCCCCCCCCCCCCCGCTAAGGTGTCCTGGTTTTCTCCTTTGAGAATATGGTCACCCTATTATAAAGTATTTAAATTTAAATACAAGATGAACAAAGTCTCCCACTCCCATACACATACTTACATAATATTGTTACAGTGCTCCATGTTTACACTCTGTATATTCTGTACACTGCAGCGTTTTTAAAGGACCACTTTTCAACATATTATGATATAATAGGTCTTCACTAAAGTACATGATAAAATATCGGTCTGTGTCTCATAGGAGGGCTGTGGGCAATTCAGAAAGCTTCGATGGGGAATCCAAGCTAACAGAAACTGCAGGCTTTCTATTCCATATTTGCGATTCAAATATGAATAGAAATATAAATGTGCTCATCTGACCATATTTCGATAAGAGCTTCAATCTCCTCATACGACCACATCTATCCACGATAACGGGACATCATTGCGATGCGAATGCATCACCTCCTCAAGCGTCTGCCACATGTTTGCTTATTTTCCTTTGTTTGATGAGGATCGCATCGACACCTGCTGTGAATGGAAGTCAGGTGCACCTGGACGCGAAGTAAAACACGTTTTTGTTTTTTGTTTTTCAAATTGGAATGCATTCGTTTGATGCGCATCAGAATACGAATAAGGACTCACCCCTGACAAACAAAGCGCACTATCCAACAACATGCAGCATATGGATTTGTTTAAACACATACATAAAACATACTGGTGTGAAGGCCAGTGTACGACAGGTCCACGACAAGATGATTAACTATTTTGCACAAGTGGGTAATGCACAGTTCTCACCTCACAGAGACAGGTAAGTCTGCGAGGGTGTGGCGCCTCCTGCTGGAGCTGATACACTATGGCAAAGAGAGACAGAAAATAGTATTTCCATTTTTTTTTTTTTTTCATTTATATTTTGTATGCATGCACACATATTAACACAAACCGACTACTTTTATGTATTATGAATAATTCACCCAGATGGTTTACAGTTATTTGTAGTACTACAGAAACAATGGATGGAGTGCAAACAATTGTGAACAGTAGGGAAATAAATCATTAGTACTTACAGTAGGACTTCCATACTGGAGGCCTGTACTCATCATGATCTAAAAAAAAACAAACAAACAACAAAAACATGTCACTGTCTTTTGATCTAACTTTATCCAACCTCAACAAGTTTTTGATTTTGATGCACGCACGCACGCACACACACACACGCACACGCACACACACACACACACACACACACACACACACACACACACACACACACACACACACACACACACACACACACACACACACACACACACACACACACACACACACACGCCAGAAGGAAACCATGCAAGGCACCAACCAGCACATTATGGTTCAATGTCTTGCCCAAGGACACCTCAACAACGACTGTGGGGGATCCCAGGTTCGAACTGGGAACCTTGCTGTTGCCACCCGGCCACTCTACTCCTGATCCACTGCCGCCAAGCGGTGTGGTTTGCTCTGGATTAAGTGTGTCTGCTGCTAAATGCCTATATTCGTAATTGTTATTAATAATTATGCCATATCGGTAGAATACCAATTAAGTTTGTTTCGGCTCATTTATCAGGAGGACAGGAACCTCATTTCCTTGGCTACGGACAGCGACCCTAGGGGTCAATAGGGACACTGGTTTGCCTGATAAGCAAGTAAGCAACACACATTACCCTGGTTGTGTGCTAGCATGGCTAAAGCCAGTCCGAAACATCTGTCAGGCAGCAGATAGGTCGTAGGTAGTAGAATTTGCCCATGTTCTACTCCGAGGAGGCAAATCAAGACAGTATTCCAATATGTGTGCATAATGTGTTGTGATTGGCCACCCCAATTGAGATATTCCAGACCCATCTGCTGACAGGCATGTTTTTTGCCTACAGCTAATTTGGTCTGGCTTTAGCCAGGCTACTTGCGTGCATGTGTGCCTATGTATTTTATTGTATTTTTTGAAGGAAAATAGGTCAGGGATTGACTGCAAATTAATGTAGATGAACATTCAAAAGTCCAGAGAATAGAAAATAATCTATAAAGGAAACATGTTTGTTCTGCGTCTATCTTTTGTTAAATCTTTCTTCCTCTTAGCTCAGCTCATTGTTTTATTGCCGGCAGGTATTTTATTACACAATTCATATTATGAGGCTTGAGGCTTAAAAGAAAAAAGAAAGAAAAAAGCTTTTTTACCCCTTCCCCAAAACAAAATGCAATCTAACTTATTATGGGTATCACCAATACAATGTATTGAGAGTTCAAGTGGTATGTTTTTACAGAAAACATCTCACAAATATACTCTCTTCTTGGCTCGTATACTAATCGTTCACTTCCTATCTATGTGTGTGTGTGTGTGTGTGTCACTACGAGCCTTATCTACTCAACACTCGCTTTCCTTGTATCCTGTCTTCAAAATAAGCACCAACAAACACTGCCCAGGAAAAGTGATTCTGGCTCTCTTTCCGTCTCTTCGGGAGGGCATTACTCACTGCGTCCAGACACCTGATACTTCCCCTTTTTGTCTTTGTTATGAGACAGAAACGTTACATCAATCTGCAGATTGACTTACTAATCAACAAGCGCCTCGTATCTCATATGACCTGCAAACACCTCTCCACAATGGCAGGGTGGAGAGATGGGGCGTGCGTCCGTTTGCAGCCATGACATCATATTTTATCCTGTTAAGCGCTCCGTGTACATGTGCATGCGTGTGTGTATGTGTGACGCGTGCATGCATGCGTGTCCGTGCGTGCCTGCGTGTATGTGTGGAGGGTGGTGATTGAATGTGCGATTATAAATTGAAGTGCAGCCCAAATCTTTCAGGAAGGGTCTTACGTCACACCCAGACAAGCTACGTGCGTCTACTGATAATCAAGAAGGCGCATTGCCAATTTGCTCAAACGTTCCCGACAGGATTGATGTGATCATCTCTTTAATGCAAAGAGAGAGTGTGAGAGACCACAAATGGACTGCATTAGGAGTGTGTCCTTGTATGATCATTTTAAATAGTGCAACACAACTGTGTCCTCGTATGATCATTTCAAATAGTGCAACACAACGTGGCTGTCTACTACCAGTTTATATGCCAGTGACACATGCAAACACACCATATATCCATAAATGGGGAATTCCACCCATTTTCAAAATATTCCTGAGAGGTTACAAATGTGGGTCTGAAAGAAAAATCATTAACAAGGTGAAATACATCTCGATGATGTATTTCACATGTTAATGATTTTTTTCAGACCTCCATTTTAGGAAATACAGAATTGGGGGAACTTTTTTTTAATCATGTCCACACAACATCTCTAAGGTATATTAATGACATATCATGTATCATGAATGTTAAAAATGGGTGGAGTTCCCCTTTAAGCTAAACCCCAGCCAAGTCCTTCCCAAGTAACTTCAGTGAAATCTAAATAGCCATGAATTTTGTAACCAGAACCACATTGCCTGTAGCAACAAATAAACTGGTTTCATGTTCTACATTGTACATCCCAAAACTTAGCATGTCACACACACATACACACACACACACACACACACACACACACACACACACACACACACACACACACACACACACACACACACACACACACACACACACACACACGCTTCATCCAGACTTGTGTGAAATCTAAATAGACCAGAACCACATTGCCTCTAGCCCCAAATAAACTGGTTTCATGTTCCACAATCCCAAAATTCAGTATGTTAGTCAGGAGACACACACACACACACACACACACACACACACACACACTGAAGTCTAGACTATAGTAAGCATAACTAAGTAGCGCGCGCGCACACACACACACGCACACACACACGCACACACACACACACACACACACACACACACACACACACACACACACACACACACACACACACACACACACACACCTTAACATGATATAGGCTCTAGTCTACTCTAGATTCTAGACTAGTATATTACTATAGCATGATAACTATAAGCAGCATTTCCACATTGTGATGTTCTCTTACCAAACACATTCAGTGCCATCTTGAGCCGCAGTCCGATCTGTGCTGATATGATATGTCTATGCTGATATTGTGGTTTGTCTAATGATGATACGACAGCCAGCCAGCCGATCGGACAGGCAGAGAGATGCCAGAATGATCACAGGAGCAAACGTGGCTTCTGTACTTTATATAGCCCGGATAGATCTACAAGAAAAAACAATGAAATGGAAGCACAACGGAGTCAATTAACAAGAACCGATCATAGAGATGAACATCTCGTTCAACTAAAAAACAAAAACAAAGCACGCAATTAACATACCTGAAATTATCAGCCGGAAAATGTACGATTTTACACCATAGCGTGCTGCCTGCTGCTGCTATTATCTGCTGCTTGTTATTATCACGGTGCTCGGAGGTGGACTTCCATTCTACTACATCGTGGTAGCCATCTTTGCTGTGTCACGTGATCCGTTTTTTCCCATGTTTTTTGCCCCAGAGCCATCTAGTGTCAGATGTGCGACATTGAGGGGTCCGAAACTGAGCGTGCGAGCTGCTGTCCATGCAACTTTGAACTGGGACAAACTGGAGTTGGAAATACGTGGTTTTCAACGAGGGCGGCGATAAGTTATTTTAGGTCATGTGTGCTGCAGTGCAACATGCCAACTGTTTTCAAGTATTATAGTTAGAATAAGATAGTTAAAGCTGGGATCATGTTGCCTGGATACGGACTAGCTCTTATTTGCGCCGCCCTCGTTGAAAACAATGCATTGTCTATTCAGGCTGCATGAACAGCAGCTGTAGGGCTCAGTTTCTGACTCCTCAATGTTGAAATTCTAACACTAGATGGCACTGATTCACTAGCTTCGGTCCTCAGGCGAGCTCTGCACTGATTTTTGTGTGCGTGCGTTTTGCGCGCACTCGCGGATGGGGGTCTCTATGGCAACGGAGGCTGACTGACCTGATGCTGACCTTAGTTGAAGATTGAATTATTAGTGGTGGAAGAACTACTCAAATGTTTTACTGAGCCCGATTGGCGGCTGGGCTGGGCTGAGTCTGAAACTGGAGGCTACACAAGCCTGGGAGCCTCAGACCACATGAGGTTCGCCGCAGTGATGTTTCTAAAATCTCCCTTGTAGTCCAGGCAAAATAGATTTTCAAGTGGAATAAATTGTAACATGGGATTTTTCTTCACAGATCATTTCTTTGAGGTCTCCAGAACAACATATTAAAAGTCCCGAAAAATCCCAGTTGCGCAAATATGTTTAATTTCATAAAGTATTAGAATACATAGGCTCCAATGGAGTGATAGCCCCGCCCCCTCCTATACAAACCCATTATAACTTAAAACTCCATTTTAACCATGATGGATTATTCAAAAACAACCCATCTTTTTTCTGGTGACTGATATTGTCCTCCTCATATGTGAGAGGACCATAGAACTTCATTCACAAGTTTCAGTTATTTTTGAAATATTGTTTTGGAAAATGTAGCTGCCTCCATATCTGGCTATGCCCATCCAAATGAATATTAAATAAATAAATAAATAAATGAAACCTGTAAATGAAATTCCACTGCCCTCACCTTTTTCTGGTGACTGATATAGTCCTCCTAATATGTGAGAGGGCAGTGGAATTTCATTTACAGGTTTCATTTATTTATTTTTTTAATATTCATTTGGGTGGGCATAGCCAGATATGGAGGCAGCTACATTTTCCAAAACAATATTTTAAAAATAACTGAAACCTGTGAATGAAATTCCACGGTCCTCTCACGTATTAGAAGGACAATATCAGTCACCAGAAAAAAGATGGGTTGTTTTTGAATAATCCATCATGGTTAAAATGGAGTTTTAACTTATAATGGGTTTGTATAGGAGGGGGCGGGGCTATCACTCCATTGGAGCCTATGTATTCTATTACTTTATGAAATTAAACATATTTGCGCAACTGGGATTTTTCGGGACTTTTAATATGTTGTTCTGGAGACCTCAAAGAAATGATCTGTGAAGAAAAATCCCATGTTACAATTTATTCCAATTTTAGGTAAAACATGAGCTAAAATTACTGGCCTACTTGTGCTTGTACTACAAATGTCAATACTACTAGAATTAGTACTAGTGCTAGTAGTAGACTTGGGTGTAAAATTGTAAGGGCAAATACTCAGCTGTCTAATAGATCTATGAGCTCTGTGTGTGTGTGTGTGTGTGTGTGTGTGTGTGTGTGTGTGTGTGTGTGTGTGTGTGTGTGTGTGTGTGTGTGTGTGTGTGTGTGTGTGTGTGTGTGTGTGTGTGTGTGTGTGTGTGTGTGCGCGCGCATGCGTGTGCGTGCGTGCGTGCGTCTTTCTTTGTGCACATGCTCACAGTGAGTTAGCCAATCACATTCTCCATTCTGCCGGTCTGACAACTCACACGTCACACCAGGAAGTAAACAACAACAGATTCCGAGGGACCATAGATCACAGAAATCACAGCATATAATCCTGATATTGTACATGGTCCATGAACAATACATTAATCAAGGTTAGTGCTTTGTTGGATTTCACTTACTTCACTCCCAAACGTGGCTGCTGCGCGTATAAAGGGAAAAGGACAACTATATTTATTTTCGCATCATGAGCATGTCCTAAAGAAGAGACTGATAATCTAACACATTTTATTAAACAAACGGATAATTACAGTACAAGTCAAGTACACACTGCAACAAAACTGATAACAGCTCGGAGATTTACAGTACAACTACTGTACAACAAATCTGAAAAACGGTGATTGGACACACAACATATATTACATATATATTACAAGAGTGGCAACCTTGTTCATTTCATCAAGAAGACATTTAGAGACGTACAAAACCATTACTTCTGTAAAGAGCCGAGGTAAAATCATGGTGGAGGTAAAAGGGAAAAGAGAAATATACAAAGAGGGGGAAGGATGTCAAGGTATATCCTCCTACTACAGAGTGTGCTCACCTTGCAAGGAGTTCCCTGTCACCATGAAAAAAAATAATAATAATAATAATTCGGGAGGCAAAACTTCAATCAAATTAGGATGAGAGGGGCCTTCCTCCAATCCTAATCGAGGTGCCGGCCTTTGATGGCTTGTTTTTTTCCCCAAATCACTGGTCCTTTAAATTAACATTAATTTTACAATATAAATTGTGGTCCTAGATATAAGAAATACCATCAAATGGGGATCTGTAGCCAAATGCATGTCAAAACTGGTCCTTGAAATTAAAACAGCTTGAGAGTCTGTTGGAACTGTAAAAATCACCTTTGTGGAGGTCCCTGGTATATTTTCCACAGGGCTAATCAGTGTCAATATGGGGGTCCTTGACATGAATAGATCTGGGAACCACTGGTGTAGTGTGTTGATTTACCCTAATGTATGGCACTTTTGTCAGTGCTATATTTGGCATACCCAAATCAATGTTGTGGCTACTTAGAGCATTCTTGAGGTGACACCCAGCCTGATTATCAACTGTCTTGTTTTTTAGGCGTGTCTAACATCTTGCACCCAGATGACACATGTGTTCGTGTACGGGACCCTGAAGAAGGGCCAGCCCAACTACCACCGCATGTTTGACACAGCCAAAGGCCAGACGCAGTTTCTTGCCTCTGCGCGTACCGTGGAGAGGTATCCGCTTGTGATCGCCGGCAAATACAACATCCCCTTCCTCCTCAACCTTCCAGGAGAGGGCCAGCGCGTCCTGGGCGAGATCTACAGCGTCGACGACCGGATGCTGGAGTTCCTGGACGCTTTCGAGAGCGTCCCCACCATGTACCAACGGACCTCAGTGAAGCTGGAGGTGGTGGAATGGGTCGGACAGAAAGATGGGGAGGAGAGCCCGGCAGTGGGGAGTGTAGTCGATGCATTTATATACAGTACAAAGACGTACCAGCCTGACTGGCCCGCACTGCCTAACTATGACAGTTATGACTCCTATGGGGACCACGGCTTGAATTATGTTACCAGAGAGGCCAGAGAATTCGACTGATGCACTGTGTAGAATCACTAGACTAGACATTATAGAAGTAATTTTATGATATCGACAAACTTGCTTCGATACCAGAAATAGCACAGAAATAGACAAGTACCAATAGCATTTTTCTATTTTGTTACTTTCTATGCAGTTTTTAAAGAATTAACCATCTATGTTGTGGGCATTCTGGGCAGGTAAGCATTCATTTACAATAGGAGATTCTACAAAACTGTATTTTCATCCAAGAGATTTAGCATAGAGAGAAAGAAAGGAGAGGACCCCTGGGGGGACTGCTTTAGTGGGTTAAGACGTAAAAAAATAATAATAAATGGATTAATAATGGATTTATATAATTTCTAGTTTAAGAACAAAATATTAACTAAATTACACATGTAAAGTAAAACATAAATTCTCCTTACATTTCTCTTATAACTTTCCATAAGTATAATTCATGTAATATGAGATGTTCACCCAGGCCAGTGTAATACCTCATGGAAAATATTGATAAAGATAATCTATGCAAAATATGATTTTAAAAACAAAGTAACACAAATGGCAATTTGTAAATAAAATGCACTGTGAAATAACTTAAAGCTTAAGTTCAATTCATCATTTTCATGTGATGATGTTAAATCATATTTGATAGGAATTGTATCCCAGTGAAGACATTGATAACACAAAAGGTCAAGTTGTGAAATTCAGAGCCTGAAGATGGTTCTATAACATTGGCCACGAGCCATGTATGTGCTGTTGAAAATATGCCATGGAGGTTTGAACACATGATGGCGCTGTAGCACTAGAAGGAGCATGACAGTCTTTCAGGCTTGTCATGAATGATTTCTAGTACATTCTACAAGAGCCTTTACCTGCTTCACTAACCGGTAAGAATGTCCTCATGAATTAAAAAAAAAAAAAAGTTATTAGTTACTGCCACTACTTATTTACTTACTATAGTTAGTTACTGCCACTTCTTATATGCTGGCTTCTGTTTAGCATCCTGAAGTTAGGGAAATGTAATAACAAGTGCACACATGTTATCACATTATATACAGTATATAGTATAGTATAGTATAGTATAGTATAGTATAGTATAGTATAGTATAGTATAGTATAGTATATAGTACAACAGTAGTTGTTAAAGAGGGCATGGTTCATTCAGAAGAAGCATGAGGTGGTATTTTAAAGTGTAACTTCAAGTGTTGTCATTGTGTTTTTGCAATGGCACATGCTGTATTGTAGCATAAGCACAGAGTCTCACTTCATAAAAAGTTAATATAAGAACATAAGTTTAGCTACTATACAGGGAAAACATGCACATGTTACTCCTTACTGTATTTTCTCTTTACTTTTTCCATAGGAAGCCATAAACAATAGGTTTTACTCAGGTAGGCTACATAGGTACAAACTGTAAGAGTAGTGCGTGCAGGTTGAATCGATCATGAGACTAATGCTTTCCACTGTCTCATAACAAGGCAAACAGCTGCAACCAATACAGTACATGTTTGGTACAAGTTATAAAGTATTTACAATGTGTTTTTCCTAAATCAGAATGATATAACAATCTGCTCCTGCTGTAGGACAAACATTCAGTTAATGCACTGAACTCTGCTCTTCGCCTAATAAGTCCAAAGGGCTTTCTAGATGCACAGACCCATTTGCAGAGGATAAGAGGTTGACACTTTCTCAGACACTTGTGTGTGAAACTGAAAGAAAGTATGTAGATCTGTTATTTTGACTATATTTTTTAAAATCATTAACTTTTCTGGTATTACTTGCATAAACAGAGCAAGCACAAGTAAAGCAATCGGTTCGCGGCCATCGACCGTCGTCCATCCATCGAAGTGCTCCGATTGGCTGGTCTAGGTGATGACACAACGGTGATGTAATTAAGAGATCTTCAGTATTGTCATGAGTATTATCTCCTGGATGTGCCAGGGGACTTGCTCTCTGGTCGCTCGCTCTGCTCACGCAAAAGTAGGCCATGGCCTGCTTGTGCCAGTACGCAAGTTGGCACTCTGCAAAGTGCAGATCTAGTACTACAGTATATATATTTCAATGTAGGAAACAAAAATCACACTTGTGTGAAGTGAGTGGTGCCTCATGATGACGAGAACGTCATCATCCATCAGGGACTTAGACATACTGTAACAAATGCAGGTACCAAATCTGATTATCGACTCTCTTGTTTTCTTGTGCTCCCAGAGATGACCCACGTATTCGTGTACGGGACCCTGAAGAAGGGCCAGCCCAACTACCACCGCATGCTTGACACGGCCAATGGCAAGGCCCAGTTCCTCGCCTCTGCGCGCACCGTGGAGAAATATCCACTCGTGATCGCCGGCGAATGCAACATCCCTTTCCTCCTCAACATCCCAGGAGAGGGCCGACGCATCCTGGGCGAGATCTACAGCGTGGACGACCAGATGCTGGAGTTCCTGGACGCTTTCGAAGACGTTCCAGCCTGGTACCAACGGACCACGGTGAAGCTGGAGGTGGTGGAATGGGTCGGAGGGAAGGTCGGAGAGGAGAGCCCCTCGGCTGGGAGCGTAGTCGATGCATTCATATACAGCACAAAGACCTACCAGCCTGACTGGCACACACTGCCCAACTATGACAATTATGACTCCTACGGGGACCACGGCTTGAAGTATATGGACCACACACAAGTCATTTCATGATATCAAACATACTGTAGCAAGAATCCACGGAATAGGTAGATATTCTATCGAGGCAAAGCTGTCAAGGTTTCGCACCAGATTTATGATTTTCACCCAAAATGAAAGCGGATAACATCTCAAATTCGAATACACTGATACATAGTTGTAGGTGCATCAAGGGCTGATTGCGTGAAAGCTATCCATATGCACTGAAATTGAAATGTATAACTTACATGTATATCAATCAGTATAAGCATAATTACTTGGTAAAATACCGACTTACCGAGGCCTCATGTAGCTATGAAGGTACTCAGAAAATTAGTAAAATACTAGCTATTATGGGTGTTTAAACTGCCCTGTTCTTTTCTTTTCTTTTCTTTTTTCCCCCCAGACTGCATAATCTGCAACAAAATGTATTGTTTAGAAAGTGCTAAGTGAATTTATTACTGAACTGTCAAAGGCAAGGAGGGAAGAATTTTCAGTATTATCCAATTTTGTATTTTGAGCCATAAGCACTGAAACCAGCCGTTGTTTCTTTGTTTCCTACACAGGATCATTCAGTTAAACATATACAGTATATGAATAATATGGACAATTCTATGTTAATAAAACCACCATCTCTCGGGTGTATGGCCCTTTAACCTGTGTACTAGTCTAACTCTTATGTATGATTAATATGTCAGTAAAGATAAGTGATTAAGTAGGTTTAAAGGTAACAGGACTCTTATAGAAACATTAGTATCCATAATAGTCCTGTGATTCATGTAGACCAGAAATCACATGGCTACATCTCTACGGTTATCAGTGCTCTGAAAAGCTCTTTTACATGCCCAATCAAGGTCACTGAGATGATCGCTTCATGACCACCAGGTTCGCCATCAAGTCGAAGGAATTGCCATCAGGCTCCACGGACACGACGCCCTGGTCTTTGCAGTTCACCTGCAGGAAGCCGCTGTCGTCCAGGCCCACCACGTCCGCCTCCGGCCCCTCCTCGCCCCACAGGCGCACCCGGGCCCCGCCGTGAAGCCACCTCTTGTAATAGGCGGGCAGGACAGCCTCCGGTCCTCCTCTCTGGAAGATAGAGATGAGGCCCTCCAGGGAGGTGAGGGTCCGCGCTATGAGCTGGGCGGGACACAGGGGCTCCAGGCTGGTGCCATGCTCCTGGTTGTGCCGCAACAGCAGGTCATTTATACAGATGGTGGGATCACCGTTGCTGACGTTGACGCCGCAGCCGATCAGCAGGTGGACGGTCGGCCCGCTGACCGTGGAAGTCACCAGCACTCCCCCGAGCTTCATCAGGTTGCCGTAGTAGATGTCATTGGGCCACTTCAGCCTCACGTCTACGTCTTCGTAGCCGGGCAGGGTGCGTACGGCCTCCACCACTGCCAGGGAAGCCAGATGTTGGGCGAAGGATGTCCGCTGGCCTAGCCTGGATCTAGACTCCACCTGGATGCCGAGCGTGAAAGAGGCACAGCCCAGGGGACTCAGCCAGGCGTTCCCGCCGCGGCCTCGGCCCCGACTCTGCCGAGCGGCGACGGCTATCAGGCCCGTGTGCTCGGCGGGCACGTGCTGCACCAGCCCTTCCAGCAGGTCCATGGTAGTGGGGGTGACGTCAGTGTAGAGCAGCGTACGTCCCAGCGTCTGGGTCCGCAGGTGCTTTCCGTACGACCCCAGGCTGAACTGCTCCAGCCTCAGGGACGCCGGAGGCTCGGTGACGAGGGCCAGCGTCCCCTCCTCGGCCGAGGCGGTCTGAAGGTCGGTGCCAGACACCAGCCTGAGACGGGCCTTGGACGACCTGACGAAACCGTCGGCATCTGCGTGTCCTCGCAGCCACTTCAGGAAGCGGGCCTTGTTCCTCTCACTGGTAGAGAACAGATACACTGGACTCGGGGGCGGTGGTGGCGACGGAGGCACCCGGTTCAGATCACAGCTCAGTCCCAGCGAGGAGAGAATCTCGGTTAAGACCTTGTGGCGGTGTGTGTTGCCGGCCTTCAGCTCGTCAAAGCCTTCTGGCGACACCTCTTTTGCGTCCGGCGTGGCTTCCAAGTGCACCTGACACAGGACGGCTTCCCCTCCGCCCTTGCCGTGGGCCATCCGGATGATGACCATGTCCTTCTCCCCATGCAGGAACTCCCCTTTCAGCTCCCTGCAAAGCTCTACCTCTCCTCCTCCTTGTGTGTTATTCCTCACAAACACCTTCCCACTGGCCATCAGGCTCAGCTCCAGCTCTGTTTCGTTCTCCCTGGTGAATCTCAGCCCGCAGATCCGTCCACGTCGTCCCTCCCTGGCCTCCAGCTGGACTCCTGGGGGGCAGAACGTGGAGGACAGGCCCAGGACGCGCCCGCCGAGGCCCAGGTAGGTTAGGAAACAGGCCTGTACCTGGGGCGAGAGCGGCTCTTCCTCTGCCAGCACCAGAAGCTTGGTGTTCCGCATCCAGGGTTCGCTCAGGACTTGCCGAGTTTGCAAAGGGTAAACCACGTAGCGGTCCACGTCAACGCACTCGGACAGGAGGACGCGGATCCGCCGGAAGCGCTCCTCACTGGTGCCTGTGTATACCAACACATTGGGAGGTTTGTGGGTTACACTGTGATCAAGACAGCTGACCATGTTGTCGAATCCACTGGACGCCATCCCAAAGCTCTGTTATTTTCCGCCAAGGCAGATTTGACAGAGAGGATGGTGCTGCATCTTACCCGGACATGTCGTCATTGTATCACGCAATCTGTAGGATGTCAGCCATAAGCCAGCATTTAAAAGGGATAGTTTAGGTTTTTGGAACTTATGTTGTATGAAATACTTGCCATTAATATAATTGGTGTCAACTGTATTAATTGATTGCCAGGGTCCCGTGGTGGGAGTTCTGCTCTGGTTTTGGTCAATATTAAGTAGTTCTGGGCATTTTGTGGGGGTCACTGGGGTCACGCAGTAAACGTAAATTAATCCATGAAACCATCGTAATTTGTGTTGTTCAATTATTTCTAAAATATTAGCACGTCCTTTGTTCATTTTTGCCCCCCCTATCACACGGAACTACTTTTTGAGCACAAAATACAATACCTCTGTAAACAGGTATGTTCTCCAGAAAATGAGAAACCCGCCCCGGCCCATGGTTTAAATCAGTGGGTTTATCCTTTTTGATACCAGGGCTCAATATTCAGAATTTGAGCCACGGACCACCATTTGATTTATATCCCCACGGACCAAAAACTAGATTTATTTTGCTTTTGTCCACAATTCCAGGTTGGATTTGGGAAACGAAACAGTCAAACATACATACAGATCAAAACGATTTTAGAGTAACACCTGGTTAACCAACCTTCCATCATTTAGGTCGGGACCACCTCTCTGAACGACTGCTGGTGTTTGAAAACCACTGGTTTGCATGAATATGAACTCTCAAGGCATTATGTATGGAAACGAAGAAGCCAACTTCACTGGCATTGGTCCACCAAGAGAATGTTTCATCATCTTTATTTAAAATGATAAAATCCGGAAAACCAGATCAAATACACAAAGGCAGACGCTTGGCTCTGAAAGATTTCAAATCTCTGTCGGCTCTCTGCACATAAAAGGTGTAGTGTTCTGAAAAAATGAACAAATAAAACAAATAAAAAACACAGAAATAAAGTGGAACATTTCACAGTGTATCAAAGTATCATACAAAGGTTTGCTCTACAAAAGCAAAAATCAACAAATCTTATAGTCGTCTCCAAAAAGTGGCAGACTGGGACACATTATTTTTTTTTGTCATGTATAGATTGTCAACTAACAGGTCTCGCAGTTGAGTGTGTTTACAGTCGCACAATATTCCACAATTATTCCAGCATAGATCTTATAATCAGAATAAGCCTTTGTTATTATATATTTACATATCCTCGGCATCAATCCCCCTGTATACAACAATTCAGCAAAAAAATACTCATTGTAAACAGAACTTACACCCATCGCAAAAATCCAACAGTAATAAAGATTTCAGGCTTCTTGGAAACGTCACAAAACCTTTCCTTGACAACCGAGATCTGGATATGACGCCTGTCGGAACGAATGCTTAGATGTCACATTCGTGTTTCAATGTTTTTACGGGCGCCGTCCGTCGCAGGACGAGGAGAACATGTCTCCCGACTTTCAGCCCAGTGAACATTAGGCTATTTATGAAGTGAAATTATAATATCCTGAGTGACAACAGGATATTGTTAGACTTGTAAACACATTCAATGAGCAATCATAACATTGGCTTCAAAGAGCATTAAGGATGATTTCGTTTTCAACTTGGGGTACTCATTGGCTATGTTTGAAAGTGGAGTCATTGATATTCTTGTGTATAAATTTGTACATTCATACAGTATATACTGTATGTTTTATATTCTGATAGAAATTATTGCTGTGTAGAGTTTTGATTCGGAATATATAGAGGCATATTTTATCAAACCATATCTCGTGTCTTAAATGTCACTTTTCTCAGTGCTGTGCATTCTTTCTCCCACCAGAAGAATGGAGGTCTGAGATGTATTGATTTATTACCATGTTTTTTTGTTCTTGCTTACTGGATTAGCGCCTAAATTGTAAATTGTACTACATTCCTCTGCTCGATAAACCATGTGCCTAAATGATGTGAACCCGAGTGTCCCTATTCCATGTCATAATAGGCGAACATACAACAAAAAACAACATACCAACAATTTGTTGCAGATATGTTTTCACAGAGCAGATGATATCTGAAGCTCTGCACCGAAATTATTTCAGTTTAGAGCTTTAAATAAAGTAATTAATTAAATAACCAATGAGCAGCCCAAGCTGAAACAAACACTAGTCCTTATTAAATAATTACTGGTAAAATAATTACCGGAGATAAACGGCAGCCATGCTGTGCCCTTCCACTTGAATGGCATACAGAATGATTTAAGATTTAAATTACACAGTGGACAAGAGATTACCTCTAATCTCCCAATAGTGGCGTGAAAGTCTGTACTACACAAGACGGACAAGAAGTGAGGAGAAGAGTTCTGCGGTCGGTCGGTTGTACGTTTAAAACAATTCAGCAACACTGATTTGAGTCAGCTTTTCTTGCCCTGAACTCATCGTGTATGGGCCAGCCGCTTCGACAGAGGTTGATGTCACCCAATGACCAGATGAACCGATACTACGCAGTGTACCTCGATGGCGTGGTTGTATCGTGAATGGGAGTGTCTTTCTACAGAGGAGTGAGATTGACGGTTGTGGGGGGGTGTTGAAGATCAGTAGGCGTCCTTCCTAGAGGGCAGGAGGCGGCTGGCAGAGCAGGTGGCGCTACGGATCACCTCCATCCACCTGCCGAGAGGAAGAGCAGAGGACATGGTTATGGGTGGTGTTTGTGTTTGTGTGTTTGTGTGCACGCGCACCAGGGGTGGATCTGGGCATGAGCATGGGGATGCAATGCCCCCTAAATGCCCAGTCTGCCCCAACTAACACGATGGCATGCAAAACAACCCATGGTATCTCAAATTAAAGTACTTATTATTTAAAATGATTTAAAACACTACTACTGCTGATACTAACTAACTACAGTTGTGTCACCAGTAAACCAACAGCATTTCATCATTGAAAACTTTGAAGTACTTTATGAAGAATTTCTTGTTTCAACTTTTTAATTAACCTGAATGTGAAGCATTGTGAACTGGGGGATTGGCCATTTTTTCAAAATGATTGGCCATTTTCAAATGGTTGAAATGTATGAAGTTGAAGTGGTTTATGAATGTTTTGTAATAATAATCAAAATCATCTACAAAGTAACTTGTAACTAATGTTTTCAAATAAATGAAGTGGAGTAAAAGTACAATATTTCTCTCAGAGATGCAGTTTAGTTGATGTAAAAGTCAAACGAAAAATGTTCGTAATAAATATTCGTACAGGTCTTGCATCCAGTGCCATTGAGCCACAAAACAAGAGTTACAAACTTTCAACAGCTTTTTCATAAATGCTTCATCACAGAGTTGTATTGCAGGAGCTATTCTCCAAAGCCTAGACTCCATTTCGATGTGCATTGAAATACTCCTTAATACTGTACCTTTCAAATGTGTATTCACTCTCTGATCTGAAGTAGTAGACGTGGGACTTAAAGTGGAGCTTGAAGACGTAGTCCTTGTGGATGTTCTCAGACTCTGAGGGGACGGTGACAGAGTACCCTAGTAGAGGAAGACTGGCCAGTGGATAGTCATCCTGGGAGGAAGAGGAGAGAATAGTCTCAAACATCTTGAGCATTTTCACAGGGTGCGTGGTCGTGTAAGTTACTTCACAGAAAAATCTCTAAAAGAGAAAACATGCAGTCACTGAAGTCTCATTTTAAGCTAGTTTTAATTTCTCTGAATGTTGGCATGGTACGCTGAAATTGTCTAATTTCTTTAATTGGGTTCTCTATATGGCGGCAGTGGCTCAGGGGTAGAGTCAGCGGGTGGTAACCGCAAGGTTGCCGGTTCTCTGGATAACTCTGGGTTCCCCGAGAGTTAGCAAGACACTTAACCCTTAATTGCTCCTGATGTGCTGGTCAGTACCTTGCATGGCTTCTTCCGCCATTAGTTGGTGAATGGGACAATCTATGTAAAGCGCCTTGGATAACGGCGCTATATACCCAATAGCCATGTATCTACTTTTTCATGTTTGTGAAAATATGATGGCGTTTTAGGGTCATATTCATGCAGAAATGAAAGGGTTGATAAACTTTCAAAAAACATTTCATATAACACACACAACACACATATATTATTTATTTATTTATTTGTGGTTGTATCACCTGGTGAGATTTGTAAAAGAAGAGGCTGAAGTTGGTGAAGACGACCCAGAGCTTCTGCCAACCGTTGCTGTTCTTGAACTTCCTCAGGAGGTTCCCCGACAACTGGTTCTGGAGTTCCAAACAAGAAGACAACAAAAAGAGAACACAGTGTGAGAGAGAGAGCACACGGCACTGACAGTGTGAATCCACAAAGACAAAAAGTGTTTAATGTTTAATGGACAAGTTGTGTTTTTGAGACATATTAGACAGAGGACAGGGAGAAGACAGACATGCAAGGAGCCTACATGCACTAATGTTTAAACCATTCTGTAGACTGGACTTAAAACACAGTCCTGTTCCACCCCCTGAACAAGAGCTGACGTTTTCTATCACTGCGCTAATAGAGCCTAGCTAGACCACAGGATCTAAATGCCATTTATGTAAGTCCACTCGACTCAAGAATAGTGCACTAGATAGTAGCTAGTTATTGTGGCAAGCTGTGTTTTAAAATGCCTGTGAACTGACTTTTAAAACGTAACAATAACTATTAAGGTACTTGATCTTAGGTGTAACATGGGATTTCTGCCATCCAAGTTAATTTGCGTTGATACAGAATGGCAAAAGAAACAGACCTGTGCTCAGCAGGAAAGTAATGTATAATCTGATTGTGTGGTAATCGTGTCCGTGTCCAGATCTCCTCTTAGCTCTACCTCTACCGTGTGGAACAGATTACACAGGCACTTCATTAATACTCCATGTCCATGCATCATGTTTTATGCAAGTCATATTTCAAATGCAGACAGGCTGGCCTTTCACTGAAAGGCTTTTCTGGGTTAAGCTGCGAGAGGGGTGGGGGCGGGGTGGGGTGCTCAGCATTTTAACAATGCATAGGAGGTACTTAATGCAGTACCTCTCTGTTCCAGCAGGTGCCACTGAAACGACAGGGCGTGTGCTCAGTCTGTACCAGTAGAGCAGATCACAGGCAGAGAAAGAGAGAGAGGAGAGAGTGCCTGGCCTGCAGTCAGACTGCACTAATCAGCCCTAGCAACATCAGCATGAACAGAAAATGACAGAATGATGGGAGGGGGAAGGAAGACAATAAATGATGAGAAAGACCAGGATAGGGGAAGTGGAATGAGCGTCAGACAGATGAAGACGGGACAGCAACAAGAGAGAGAGAGGAAGAACAAACGTGAGAAAACAGACACAACAAATATACATATACGTTGGAAAGGACAGTCCTTTGTCCACGGTGAGACAGAGATGGAGGGACTGCTCTAGGTCTGCTGGTCAGTTGGTCAGGCAGTTAGACAGTTAATATATGGCAACAAGCCTGTAGTGTGGAACTGCTTTCACGTGACTATCCTGGGGGCCGGGTTACATGTTTTGTTTATTAGTAAAATTCTCAAATCTGTGCCAGAAAATGCCATTACTCCCGCTGTCAAGAAAAAAAGAATTTACGTTGTAAAACAAGTAGAAGATTGCACACCCTCGTGTAGTAAGAAATAAATGAATAAAAAGCCAACATCTACATCTATTAATTACGGTTAGGCTTGTGATAACACATGATTGGCATTAAGATAGACCCTGATTGGGATTAGACACCTTTGCGCAAATCCATTTGTACACTCTCAAAAAAATGGGCTCTGAAATAAAAATGGTAAAACACATCTTGATGAGGCCATCAAGAGGTATTTTACCATGTTAATGATTTTTTTCCAGACCATTTCTAGGAAACACAGCATGGGGGGGAACTTTTTTTTTATCATGCCCACACAACATCTCTAAGGTGTATTAATAGTAGACATACTATTAATACACCATAGACATAGTAAAATGTTGAAAATGGGTGGAATCCCCCTTTAAATAACCCATGATGGAATCATTTAATGTGCAATCGTGCATGTATATAATCGTCTCATGAGCCTCAGGTGATAATAAACGTCCTCCCCCACACCACACACACACACACACACACACACCACACACAGAGTTGGGTATTGTACCTCCACGGCCACGCTGAAGTCCACCATGGACACGCTGGTGTTGCGGTGCCAGCACACGTGCACGGTGGTGTTGCCGCGGTGACCCTGGCGCTCCAGGGACGATCGCGAGCCGCACAGCTCCTCCTCTGACTCCGCCGCCTCGGGGCCGCCGTCGTCCGTCAGCTCTGGGGGACGGCAAAGACAGAAGGTTTGAGAACTGCCTCCTAAGAAATCCCTATAAGCTTTGGCTAACAAAGAGTCCCGGCGGGACTATTTCTTAACCAATTAAGGAAAAAGGGAGGACTGGTCAAATGTGGTGGTGGCTTCTATGGTCGTTAAAGATACTGCATATTTTCAGGAAGTGATCTAATAATGAAGTGGATAAAAGAAAAAGAAGGAGAAATGCCATTAAAATTCTGCGAGATATTTATTGCTTATATCACCAAATTCACTTTAACAGTGAATTTGGAGCCCCTCCCTTGATTATGTTATTGGCGTTTTTGGCTCAGCACCAAAAATGAAGGATGTGTTCGATTGTTTCCTCTGAATATACTGTAGCGACCCTGCCAGCAGGTTTGAGTGTTACACAATACTGACAGGGCGGATTCTTTTGGTCTTGATGACTTGTGAACACAGAATATGATACTTAACAGAGTAGAAAAAAAGTCTGGGTATTCCTTTGGTAAGCCAATATGCTCACTAATTGTTTAAAGGGCAAATGTTTCAAAGTCTCATTGAAATAAATGGCAGCGTTATAAAGGATGAAGGGGACAGAGGTGGGGACACCCCTTGGGTCAGGTAACGCTTTCCAACAAAAAACGACGAGATGAAAGACAATCTGCACCAATTCAACAGCAGTCACATCAAAGTAAATGAAGACAGCTCCCCATCGTCTGAGGTTCTGGGGATTGGGTGTACATCCATATAATCACACGTGTGTACCAGGGCATTAAACAAACCTGTTTTTTTGGTAGTCGAATCGAATACTTTAGTAGTCGAATAATTTTCGACTAGTCTATAGTGATATATATTTGTTTCTCATCCAATAAAGATTATTGAAACAAACAGTGGCTGCATATTACACTACTGTAACCCAGTTACAGTATGACATGAAAAATAAGCAATCAACCAACAATCAGTCCCAACACCACAGCACACCAACATTATGTCTGCTGTAGAAAAATTAAACATATATATTAAAAATGATTATTATCGAATAATGAATAGTGAATTAATAGTCGAATAGTGGTTTGCTAGTCCAATAATCAAATAGTCGAATATTTAGTTAATGCCCTACTATGTACACACACACACACACCTCACACACACAGTTCTTACTGTTGTCAATAAGGTCCGTGTGAAGCCCATTACTCTGCTCTGCCAGGTCTATAGCCATCCTGATGTCCTCCAACCATCTGTCCATCTCTGACGCACAGCTGGAGAGGCCAACGGACAGACATACAGACAGAATGTTCGCTTTGTGAACAAAATAATGCAACATATTCACTTTACATCAGCCTTGTCTATCAAATCTATCGAGAATCAATGAAAGAAGAGAACAGCATAAAGCCTGAGACGTTACTCACCGAAAGAATAAGTGAGTGCAATTTTTACATGATTAAATATAACTATCATAATATAAATCCTTATTAAATGGGATTAGTTGTGATTTATAATTTAAACCGTTCCTTTTCCAAAGGGGAGTAATAAGGCCATTCATTATGGATGATGTTGCATTTCTGTCATGATTTATTCACCATACTTCCTCTCCCCCCCGCTGTTTCAATGACTTTATGAATATATATATTTATTTTGTCTCTTTTTAAAGTTTAATGAATACTGCAGCACAAAGTAGTTCATAGGAGGCTTTGGGTGTGTGTGTGTGTGTGTGTTTGTGTCATACCTTGCAGCTACGACCACGGACTGGCGCTGCCCAAAAAGGGTGAAGGAATGAGGAACTCCCCACTCCTCTTCACTTTCTCTGATCTGCGCGCGCACACACACACACACACACACACACACACACACACACACACACACACACACACACACACACACACACACACACTATGTTATCTATTTTTTTATCTATTTTTTTTTACATCATCCATCCGTCATACCTTTGGAAAACATGTGTGCTGGCACTGTTCTCAGGAAAACTGTTGGCATTTGTAGAGCATTTTGTAGAACTGAGCTGCCCCACACCTTAATGTGTTAAACAGGCGTGTCACAGACTGTGTGGTGGTTTATGCATGTGTACGTACCGTCATGCCGTACAGAGGCAGCTGGCCGTGAACTTTGAACTGGTTGGATGGAGTCATACCTCGACTGGTATACACTAGACAATCACTGAACTGAATACAGAGAGAGAGAGAGAGAGAGAGAGAGAGAGAGAGAGAGAGAGAGAGAGAGAGAGAGAGAGAGAGAGAGAGAGAGAGAGAGAGAGAGAGAGAGAGAGAGAGAGAGAGAGACAGAGAGACAGAGAGGTAAAGGTAAAATATTGTACATTAACTCCACTATAGTTATTACTAGTTGCTTTGTATAAAAAATTCGATTATTATGACAAAAACACACACTTCACCCACTTCAGCCCTATCTATATTTTGCCCCTTTCATAACAACCAATCTACAAGATCACAATGAGACATTTTTTCCATTCTTTTTTAAATGGAACCTTGGAACAGAAAAGGGTCTGTGAGGTATTAAAATGCATGAAACACTCGGAAAAATGTCAATAACATACCAGGAAGAACATCCTCTGTTGGAGGCCTTTCCCCGACAGCTTGCTGAGACAGCCAAGCCTGATGAACTCCTGGACATACGCACACGCACACGCACGCACACAGACACGACAGAGATGAACAGCAGAGAGGGAGAGAAAACGTTTGTCAAGCTGTCACTTCAAGTCTCTCGTGTTCACAACTCACCATCTGGCCAATACATCATCATATTGGAGAATTGGATATACATGAGTGGACTGAATGGAACATATGCAGTCCACAACCATCTTGACTTATAAATTAATGCCAGGGTTCTAACAAGCTGAACTCTCCCCATTGACAACATCAAACTCACCAACATTGCAGCTGTATGAAAAGCTGGAATTTCCTCATTCTGTCCTCAAATTGTTGGTCTCATGAAAAATCCACTGTTGATGATGTTATTGAGCTATTTTCTTTCCTTGCAAGTGATTCTTTTTCTGCAGTTTGGAAGCAGTTGTTTAGATATGACTCAACTGCCCAGCGTACCCCTTGCACATAATGCAGTACACCCAGGGATGTTGCTTTACTGAAAACAAGCGCTCCCAAACTCTGACGGCAAGATGGGCGTGGCCTGCAAATGTTCAATAGCAGGCTTATTATCTGTTACAGAAGTGTTTATTTTATTGTTATTTATCTTATCAGATTAAAACTTCACAAGTTGCTCAGTTGATTGGTTGATGCCTAATGCATTATCGAAGTGCTTTAGGTGTTATTTCTCTGAACTAATTTATGTGGTCTGCAATTCACGCACAATTACATTTAAATATTTAAAAAAATCATGAAATATATTTATATTATTTCTCGAGTGGTTAAAATACATATAAATAAATTATTTCCTCACCCTGCCAGCGATGGCCAGGTTGTCGATGCCCGTCAGGTCTTTCTTCAGTTCTAGAAGCTTCTGGAAGTTCTCCATCTTCATCATGGTTCCCTGGAGCTGCAGCACCAGCTCTGAGACATCGGCCAAGGCAGCTGGTGAAGGAATTGGAACATGTTTTTAGCTGCGATTTGTTTTCCTTCCCCTCAGCTAAATATGCCAATCTCTGAGTGCTTCAGGGCACTTTGGAAGCATGGCAACCTTCCAGCTTCCAGACACCAGGGCTCACAAATTAGAAAGGAGAGGAAAAATGGATGGTAGAAGGCTGGTTTCACCACTTTCAAACTGGTGTCCCCATGGTGGACATATTGTCAAGATTTTCATCATGAAAGATTTACATGTATCGCAACATGCTGTGAGGTTGTTATTTTTCAACCAATTATGATGAATTTGTACCTAAATTAATGCTTTGTTATGTTCTCTAGAGAGTCACATTAGTGTTAGGCATTTGGACAAGAAGTCTACACAATTACAGAATGTTTATTTTGATCAATGATTGTCTGTTATCTCTCCAGTGGTACAGTGTTGTACATCAGCATGGAATTGTGGACAAAATCTTGTCCAACGACAACAAAATATTCTAAGACTTGCGTCTGAGAGGCTAAAAATCATCAAACAGTGGACTATGGCAGGGGTTTTCACTGCTGGTCCGGAGACCAGCAGTGGTCCCTGAGAAGATTCCAGGTGGTCCCCAGGCTAAATGATGGAAAGTTGGTTAACCAGATGTAACTCTTTGAGTTACATCTCATGAACCAAATGGACCCTCACGGAAACCAAATGGACCCTTGCGGGTCCATTTGGTTTCATGTTTACGCTCTCAAGAGTTAAAATAAATATTCATCGTCTGAATTACCCCATGTCTACACATCTAGAGAATGTAGAAGATTAATGGTAATTTTGATCTGTATGTTTGACTGTCTTGCTTTCTCCAAAATCCAGCCTGGAATTGTGGACAAAAGAAATCTTTAGTTTTGGGGTCTGTGTGGGTGAAAATGTCATCAAATGGTGGTCTGTGGCTCAAATTCTGAATAAATAGTGGGCCTTGGTATGAAAAAGGTTGAAAACCCACTATATGACAAACGCTGAAAACCACTGTCGTTTCATTTGGCCGTTTTGTGATGTCTTTGTGCAAGGCATTTGTAGAAATCGAATTCGGGTCCGAATGGGGTAAGTCAGACACACACACACACACACACACCTCTGGAGTCCCTGAAGTCGTCGTGGGTTGGAGGGTAGTGTTTGCAGAGTCTCTCCAGGATGAGCTTGTAGTGCAGCAGGCGGTGCAGAGGGCGCAGCAGGAACATGTTGAAGGGCAGGTAGCAGACCTTCTGCTGCTCAAAGTCTCTGCACGCTGCCTCCACCCTACGACTGCACCTGACACACACACACACACACACACACACACACACACACACACACACACACACACACACACACACACACACACACACACACACACACACACACACACACACACACACACGGAACAGTCAAAGTTTCAGAGACCAGTAAGACAGAACAAGAGAAGCAATCTCGTCTCCACTGACACACACACACACCAGTTAGTCTTAAGTAAATACTAGCACCATGTACTCACCGACACGCACGTTCGAGTTCCACCAAGCACTCAGAGTGCTTCTGCAGATGCACTGACAGTTGCTAGGGAGAGAGAGAGAGAGAGAGAGAGAGAGAGAGAGAGAGAGAGAGAGAGAGAGAGAGAGAGAGAGGTGTCCATGTAGTGTTATAACATCTTGAACATTCTTGCTTTCGTGGCTTATTATTTGTATAGGAAAGGCCAGTGTAGAGGAACAGGCAAGTACGAAAGAGGAGTGGGACACAGCGTAGGGAAAGGTGTAAAGTAGGAGTTACCTTCAGACCCTGAATGTTCTTTAGTAGAATGTCTCCAACCCGTTGATAATCTCCCTTGATGTGTGCGTTGGAACGTCCCTCCCTGAGACGCGCGCGCGCACACACACACACACACACACACACACACACACACACACACACACACACACACACACACACACACACACACACACACACACACACACACACACACACACACACACACACACACACACACACACACACACACACACACACACACACACAATTAGTCGACATAAAACATACAATTACAAGTATATCTAACATAATGTATTTAGATATTTGATTAAAATACAAAGACTGAAGAATGAGAATTTTGTGTGTGTGTCTGTGTGTGTGTGTGGG